>JAIXMG010000011.1:0-600000 GCA_025201345.1 Thamnidium elegans | reverse complement strand
AGACTTAACAAGAGAACATACGGTAAAGGATGTTGTGGAAATTTCGGTTTAGATTTAAATACCAATCTTAAGATTGGAACGAGTGGAATGGAAGATTCAGAGCCAGTACCTGCCCCTCCTGCTCCCGCAGCAGTTGCTCCTGCGCCACTTTCACCACCCGCACCACCCGCTAGTAATGACCATGATACAATTATCGTAAATGTTGATAACAAAATTAACCATTAAACAGTATACATGTATATATATAACCGCGATATTTCAAAAAAAAAACCAAATAATAAAGCTTTTATTTATTGTCTAAATGTATATGAGAAAATGGTGGTATCCTATTACTTAATTATTTTCTGATATCGTAATTATTTAATTTTGTTCTAAATCTATTTCCTGTCCAAAACACCTCGCCCATTGATCTTCGGGAACCAACGACCCGAACAAGTCTTTCATATGACCTCCAAGCTATTTTTTTTTTTAAAAAAAAAGTCTATCAGTATGACAACACATATAAAAAAAACCTCCCTCTTACCGAATCCAATTCCCGAATAATATTTTCCATCAGTACAACATAAGCATAATAAACTATATAACACTCATCTCTCTTTTCTTCTGACAACTCCACACTCTGAATCGACCCTTCCATAACAACCTGCAATTGCTGTAACCGACTCATCAACAACCTTCTAGTCTTTTCAGCCGGAGGCAAATACGGAGGCAACGGTGTCTTTAACTGCAGAGCCGAAGCCAACAGATAAAAATACAAAAACACATTACCTGCCATTTCCATAAACTCTTGTGAAGCAGGCAGCAAGAAATTATGACGAATATGAATAGCCCAAACATCTTTCAAGATAACAATTCGTAGCGATAAGAAATTATCCAGAATATTTTGACAGCTGGTTAACATGGCAGTATATGTCTTTGTTGGGAACGGCCCTTTAAGACGAGGTTCATTGGGTGCATTAACCAGTAAAGATTGTAGGTTAAATATACCTAGTTGAATAGACAGTTCAATCTTTTGAAGCCCAAGAGCTCTTGACTTATTTTGTCTAGTTAAAATAGATGGATCTACTATAGGAACCGACAATTTTTTCATGGACGCGCCTACGTGAATTTCATCAGCAGTAGCAAGGTAAATATCTGAATTATCTTCTTCCGAGTACACAGCAACCAATTGCTTATAAAGCCAAGATAACCTTAACAGTAAATCCGAGAGTCCCTTTCTAACTTCGGTACGAGCTTCATAAGGCCAAATATATGCCGTTACAAACAGCCCAATCAAAACACCCAACGAAACAGCAACACATCGCATCCATGTCAGCTCAAACACATCAACTGATTCGTCATCACGATGCTTATACTTGTATAGTACAACTAAATTATATGCCAGCAACGTAAACAACCCAAACCTACCGTGCTTATGATGCAAGATCAACCAAAAGCTGGGGATCGATATAAGCCAAGTACACAAACACAGCATTACCACGTACTCATGAAACAACGTATATATAACCGCTGCTAATATACACCCAAGAACCGTAGCAAATATACGAAGAACCGCGCCTAAATTAGTACCACCTACTGTAGGTGTCATTACTGCCATCACCGTAATTAACGTCCATTCCATTTTAAATTCAGTGAAATAGGTCTGTGTAGCTGGAATAAATGCTAGGACTGAAATAAACACGGCAGTGACCATTGATTTAAATGCAAATCGTACCTGATAACTCTTAAATTTTGAAAAGAATCCCCATAATCGAAGAAAGAACTTTCTTAGTTTGGTTTTAGGTGCCGGTGTATGTAATGTGTTTACGGTATTATGATTATTAGGGATAAATATTTCGTGGCTATCGGTTTCGTCTTTAGTGGTATTCTTACTGGCTTTTTTTTTTTTTAAAAAAAAGAATTAGTTATTAGCATCGTGTATATACATGTTACGTATGTATAAAATACCTGTTCGGTTCATAAAGAATTTAGTCCACGCAAACACACTTGTACTTTTATCCACTTCTTCCATCGTTTCAAACACAACTTGTACAGCCTCCACCAACGTCATTAGCTCTTTAGCGAATTCTACCAAACAAAACACAAAAAAGTATACCAAAAAGATATCGTCAGATGATGTCAAAAAGTGAATACTTTCCGCCTTAATAGTAATATCCTTTTTAAACCTTCGTTGATAAAATCTTATTAAAGCCTGATGCTGTGAAGACTCAAATAATTCAATAGCGTTTGCTAAATTCTGTCGCATCAATCCAAACGAAGGTGTAGTTCGTGTTGTCTTTCTCATAAACCTTGCTTGCAGATGAATAATAGTTTGTTTACAGGTAAAAGCTAATGATTTCATCGGTGACCTAACTGTTCGAATAAACTGTACCAACGCACCTTCTTTCTTCTCCGCATTAATAACTGGTTCTTCGGCAACATCATGATCTTTTTTGTTATTACAAATAATATTAAAATAAGAAATATGTTGGCCAATTTCTCTTTCGCGTTTTAATTCGTGTTCCATTTTTTTACGTTGAGGCCCAGCCTTTAAATTAAATGTTTGATTAACCTGTTGTTCTTTTAATGAAGACGGAGGAACCGCTCCATAATTCTTTGTATGATGACTAGCCTTTTGCATCACTTCAACCTGTAAGCCACAACTACTTCTTAACCCACCAACATGCTGCGCCAACCTTTCAATACTCTCTACAATTTTATCATATCCATTTGCATGATGTCTCATCTCCAAATTATAAAATTCTAATTTGGCGTCCTTTAACGCCGGTTTTAACGACGTAAAACAAGTCGTATGCGACTTTAATGCAGTCTCTAGCGTTTTATTTGCAGCGAATTCAGGAAGATCAGCATCCAACAAAAATGTCTTTGTTAATAGCTTTAACAACACACGTGTCGAAGACAAACTAGAATCAATATTGGTTCTTAGCTTTTTAGACGCAGACATGGGCCAAACAAAGATACATACAAGAACTGAAATAGCTGTACCTATAGCAACAATTGAAAATGTTTCTGTAATAACATCAAAGTCAAGTTCGTATTGGTACCCTGATCCTTGTCTTATAATTACTGTAAATATAATGATAAAAGCTAATCCCGACGCTACATAAAAAAAAGGGGTAACATAATTTAGATAACATCGGGGACATGTGAGTAGATATACATATATATATTTTAATTTACCTATCAAAATACTTGGTGTATTTATTTTTGCTTTAAGATAAGATATAACAAATGTACTTCCTGCAAGCCAAACCCCCACCGAGACACAAGACGCAGTTAACGGCATCTCTCTCTGTAAGAAGAACCCGGTTGTATACATACTTGCCAAACTAAGAGCCAAAGCTACCAACGTATACAACCACCCAAACCCTGCTGCTTCAATAATACCACCTACAGACTTTGCTGGGTTAAAGAATACAGTTACTGTAGCTGCCATATGACTAGCAATATGTGTACCGCAAAGCGCATTTAATACAGGTACAAACGTAAACAACGAACCTATCATGTATGCAAAACTACATTTTAAAACCATCTTTTGTTTATAAGATAAATTTAAATGCTGTTTTTTAAATTGAGTCCACTGTTTATATAGTTGGTTATAAGGTTTAGATGGTGTGTTATTATCGTTATAGTCATCATCTTCATTATCAGAAGAGGAAGATAAAGAAAGTGGCATGTTATCTAATAATCCTGTATTTTCTTTTGATTTACTACTACATATATAAATTAATTTTTATTTATTTATGTATTAAAATATACAGATATTTACCTTTTCTTTTTATGCCTAGTAGTGTTTAGCATCCAATGATCAAGCACTGAGGAGCTATTCTGTAAAAATTGATTTGAACTAGTCAACTTTAATGTCGACAAAGACACTGTTCGTTTTTGCCTTGACCCATCGTCTAAAATAACTTCATAATCACTTTGATTGTCATAAACGGAGCTTGTTCTCGATAGCCCGTCACTTTGATCTGACCAATCTGGATTATGCAAACTATTTGGTAAAGATGCAGTGAAATAAGCTGACGACGACGAACAAGTTGATTCCTTATCACTATGGTGACTTACAAGAGGTGGAGGCCTTGAAGTAATCACAAACGCATTTAAAGGTTTGTCTTGGTTATTAAATAAATTCGATAAACCTGAACTTGGTTTTTTATCTTCTGAATCAGCATTAGCATCTTCTGAATGACTCATTGTCAGTTTTTTTGCAACTAAAAAATAAATAAAAAGGTAAAAAGGGAGAGTTTTTTTTTTTACCCTTATTTAGAGTACCTGAATAACAGTGTAATTATCCAAATAGCGACGGGAATATTGCTAAATAAGGTACATATAGCAAGCCACTAATAATGCCGTAATTTAACATCTTACAAACCATGTTACTGATATCTGTAATATGACTAGATCTTGATGATATCCCATGGTTTCCTAGTAAGATAAAAATAAGAAATAAAACAAAGTCCTTTTTTTATGCATATAATATGGGGCCATTATTAACAGACTTCCGTGCATTCTTATTGTGTCTAACATAGATTTTTGGTAAACTTTCAATTTCTTCTACCTAATGGTAACGTGACACCTTTAAAGTTTTCAGACCAATCTAATTTATAATTTCGTTCCACAGTCTTTTTACGGTTGTCCTTATATGACAATAGAGGTTACGGTGAGGGGTATTGGGGAGTACACCTGAGTTTTTTTTTTTTAAAAAAAAAAATGGGAATCATTAGAAAATGCAAAAATATATTATTTGAAAATATATGAGTTAGTAAATGTTTTGGTTCTTTTAACAATACTTTTTCTTTCTATACTTTCAGTAATTACTTATACTAAGGTTTAACTAAAATGCCACGTGTTAATACCAAACTAGACGTCAATTTACGTGTTTCTGTAAGTTTACGCTTCACAAAGGAAAAGGGCGTGCGAGAAACTTTACAATAAAAGTACGACATGACCACTGTAGGTCTCAGCTTCGAAGGAACAACTGTTGGTCGTGTCAAAGTTAATGGTAATGATGGTTACGAAATGAAATTAGATGAAGCGCTTTCATTCATCATGCCAATTGCAGCAACATGCATAGGTACCTGGAATCTCAAAACAACCTCAGCAGCAACAACAAGGGCGTCGGCAATAGTATTCCTGTGGTTCTAGAAGTAATAAGAGACGAGTCGGATGATTAAGACGAGTCTGAGGAGTATGAAGATGTAGAGGAAGAGTTAGATTTGACTCCTTCTGAAGATTGGGCTGCTGGAGGGGTCTATATAGACAGTCGTACTCAGGCAAGCAATAGCTATGCTTCAAAAAAAGTTAAATCAAATCTAGTCAACGCTAAATTTTGTCATCCTGTTGATCACTTCTTGTTTTTTTTTGCCCTTAGAACACGCCAATGTTTTTGTTAGTAATATTAACATCAATGCAAGAATGGCGTTGACTTCATGGACTGATTTGACTTTATTGAATATTTGACATGTATTGTAATCTTATCAGTAATGCCATCCGTTAGACATTGAGATATTAAAGCCTTTAAGAATGCTAGAAACAGTAACGTAAGACTATCTCTCGATTGTAATAATTACATGTCTCAGAAAAGATTCAAGGATATTATGAAGATGCATGTGTTTGAAGTATGTTCTGTCGAAAAGTTTACTCGTGATCCGTTGTATTAGATCAGGTTACCTATTGAAGCTTTTAACAATCATTGTGCTAGTTGCTTAACACCCTGCCAGTATTTGGTAATTGATGAATCAATGAATCAGTGGCTAGGTGTTGGTATATCCAATGTTAAGAAGTTACCTCGGAAGCCTCACCCAATCGGCCGAGAATTCAAGACACTGGATACAGTCAGTGATACTTGTCCTAAGGAGTATGATAATGATCCTGATATGCGTAACTTGCTTGCCACAGTAAAACGGTTGGTAAAACCTTGGTTCCCCAGTGGAAGGACAGTAATTGCTGACTCTTGGTTTGGTTCTCCGGATATGGTAAGAATGCTAAGCGAACTTGGCTTATATTCGATCATGCAAGTAACAAAACATTGATACTGGCCTAGGGGAATACCTACTACTGATATAGCATTTCGAGTTGAGGCTCCTCGTTGAAGTCATTATACGATGCACATAAACAGTGGTGATGGAAAAATCCTTGTTTGTTCTTACCGTGATAAGAAAGTGAAATCATTTGTGTCTTCGTTTGGAACAACTAGGATGACACCCTAAAAAGAAATTGAAAAAAGTAATGGTCATGTAACTGTAATAAATCGACCTGAAGTAATTGACGAGTATGAGATGCATAAAAGTAAGCTTGTTACCAGCATTGAAAAAAAGACGTTTGTAATATAAAAAATAAGTTCTGTGGACACTGCAAACAATCGCAGGGATAACCTCACCTCGTATCATGGTGTGGTCTCTACCGAAAGATTGGAGATGAGGTTCTTGGGATTTATCCTTTCTATATTTGCCTTTTTTGTTGCTGCACTTTCTTACGCTTGTCTTTCTCTTTTTTTTTTTTTTTTTTTTTTTTTTTTTTTTACAACTTTTGCCTCTTTTTTATCTCACCTTTTTTATTTTCCGTTATAACGAGTTTAGATATGAGTTTTAACCGAGCTAATAACACCCGTCCTCACCAACAAGATACTACATTTATTTGGGAAGTAACTGCTTTATTCATAAAGCTAAACAAAAAGCTGGTAGGAAATTCAGTCGCTTTTGGAGAGAGTATGCTTTAAGCGAACGTCACGGTACTGATGAATCGTCCGCATCAAATTCGCCAATAAATTGTGATTACGTTATATCTTGTGTTAGAAACAGAAAATCATGTTGCATTGAAGAAGCGGAAAGTAAAACCTTTGAATGCCACTTCAAATTACGAATAGTATCTTTAAATGGTTCAAATATTACATACTCTTTACAACCTACTTCAACCCAACACGCTTCTTATTATACACCAGAGCAATCTCCACCGTCTCCAGATATGCCTTTCTATACCCCTCCGCAATTCTTTTCAACTACCACTGCTATACCCGCACTCTTTCCTTTGAAAGAAAAGAGCCAGAGTGATAATATTTAAGCGGTGGCAGTTGCGGAAGCGTAGTAGCGCTTACATCAGCGGTATCGCTAAAATTTGGCAGGAAAAAAAAATTAGCGATAGAATTCCAATTTCCTTCATTTTCCCCAAACAGAAAAAAAAAGAAAACTAACAAAATTCCGATTCTTTTCATTTGTTTTTTAAAAAAAATGGATTCAGAGGTTAGGGAAGCGATAACACTCTATTTTATCGCTCTATTTAATATTCTACTTTTTTTTAAAATTGTTTTTTCCTCTTGGCGATGTCTCGTAAAAAATTATTTTAACAATTATATTTAAACCGAGGGTTTCATAAAAAAAAAAATTCATTTCTTACTCTTAAAAAATTGAATATACCGCAATAATGTCCAACAACAACGAACTTTCTTGGGACTCTTCTAACTTCTTACAAGACGTACTATTCAACAAGAACATTACTTCGAATTCTGCAAAAATCGAATCACTTATCGGAGAAGTAAGTGAAATGAAGAGTATGTTGTCGAATATATTGGCCATTCTGCAAGGTGGTAGAAGCTTCTCTGCTCGCTCGGTCTCTTTGGGTTCAGGTAATTCTTCGACCAATATAGAAGATATATAGTACTGATGTTCTACTCGATTCTAATTATTATATATTAAGGTTCAAACTCATCTAGCAACAATAGAAGATTTGTTGAGCCTGTCTCTTTTGATATCTTGGATGACCAAGATAAACTTGAAGAGATCAACAGTAATGCCAGAAGTAACCGTGGTAACCGTCGCTACGGGAAGGATGCCATGAAGAGAATAACTGGAGCAAAATCTGAAAGGCTCTTGATCATCGCCATGTGCATCCTTTGGTTGGAAGAGACTAATGTCCAATATGGCATGTCGACGGTCGACGAAGAAACGGCTGCACGGGAACAAGATGCAAATGATACGTACAATAACACCAATGCTTTGATAATTTTGTTCTGTTGTACCAAGTATGCAGGTAAGGGTCTTGACTTTCTCTGGAGCGGATTAAGCGCGGATGAGCAGGTCACTACAAGCTTTGTGGTCGAACACATTGTCTTGGAGACATTGACAATTGAAGCTTGTTTGCCCTTGAGTCTTGTCCTTGACTCTTGGTTAACGTTTCATTTGCCGTCCGTTGCTATCCGTAATGATGGAAAAAGAAAGAAGAACAAGAGACCAGTCCTAAGTTATTTGTTAATTGTTTATTTTATAAATATCAGTATTATCCACCTTTTTTTTAATTGTATTATTAGGTTGACGTCGAGGAGTCTTTTTCAATTTCAAACTTACAAGAAGAAATTGATTCCCAACAGATAAGTATTGCCGAAAAAAGAAGACTTGCTGAGGACAGAGATGATGGCAGTCCCACCCAGCGAAGACGTTATTGATTGGTTTTTTTTTCGGTTTTTTTTAAAAAAAACTATAAATACTTCTATTTTCTTCTTTTCGATAAAATAAAATAAAAGTTCTTTTGTTCTTGGACTTTGTACATCTTGTGTCATGTCAGTCATGTCATAATTTTTTGAAATGAGATAAGATGAATAGTCACTTACTATAATTAAATAGCTATAACACTAAATTATTCTTACTTTATCTATTTAGTATTTCTGTTACTACTTATAATATATAGGGCTTTACTGTAAGACCTTTTGCTATCGGCCAGACTAATTTGGTTCTAATAATGTAACTATATGCTTAAATTTAAACTTACACTGTATTCTGACGCCTTTTTTTTTTACTCAATACATTGATAGCTTATTTCTCAAGAGTATTGCTTTTATCTTCCATGTTGTTGGCCGTGCTCTATTTACTTTTTGCTTATATAAAAAATAAGACCGAACTATAAAATACATATACCCTCCTCTTTTGTATACAATGTAGAATAACAACAAAATTCACATATAAATAATAGATTGCACATTTTTTCCCGACATATACTGTAATGCTTTTTTTTATTAATGGTCAAAAATTATTGGGATTTAAATAAACTCAACCGATAACGCTGTGTTTTAACGCCGTCGATAAATCTAGCGACGCAGTTCTTAGTGGCATTGTCAGTATTATATCGGGTTCATTAAGAAATAAAAATTTATCTGGAAATGTAAAGATATCAGCTTGCTTTATTTTAACAACAGCAAAAAATTACAACATATCCTTTCACGAATAGTTAATTAAAGAAGCAGATGACCTTAATTACGAATAAGAAATTGATACATCTTCTTTTCTTATACCCGAACTTCATGATCCACCTTTATAACCCGTAGTTAAACAACGGCTGTTCTTGTATCGAGGTTTTCAAAAGGATACTTTACACTATGTTTCCAGTGATATAATTACACAATGTCAGTAGTATTAGGATCTAATGTAAAAGACATACTGTACATAAAGAATGGAACAGATATCAAGGCTGTTGGACCGGAGAGAATATCAGCGCCGACCTAATGAAGCATACCAAATCCAGTATAATATTCTAGGTGTTCTGTTTGCTTTAACGTTCATATTTTATTATAATCTTATCGCATCTAAATAAACTTCCCTCCTCTCCCCCCTTTTTTTTCTAGTGGAAGCTGTAACCGAAGATATGTAAACTGTCAAATCAATATAATGGCGACTTTTTTATCTTGATGAAAGCTGATTCAGTTTTCTAAAAACTATATTTATTCGAAAGCTATATCCTTGTAGATAATACGATATATGCTAAAGAAATATGCTTTCAGTATTAGCTCTTTTTTTTTTCTAGGATGCGTAAAATAAAATGTGATGGTAGTCATCTTGTTTTAAAAGCTAGAACGCACTTTGCAAGATATGTTATCACCGATGTCGTACGCCTTATTTATCATACTAACGTATTTTATATTGAATGTAAGAGCTTTTAATATTACCTCCTGTTATTCATATTTACAGATGACAAATTCAGTTTTATTTTACAATGGTATCAAAGGAAAGCGACTGATAAGTAAAATAGCGTTGTATTTTATATTCTCATTTATTTTTAACCGTGAAAGGTAATGACTCCTCTGGGTGTATTGTTTACGACACAAGGAGAGTGACCATATCACCTAAGTTCCTCGAATTATTAGTGGGTGGCCAGTTAGCACGGAGAGTAACCATATCACTACGATAGCCTAAATTGTTAGGCAGTAGCCAGGAAAACCCAAGGCCGCGACACAGAAAGAAAATAAACTACCACCAAAAGGAAAGCACCAGAGGCTTACTCCTCATCATCCTCATCATCTTCGAAAATCGAAGCACGGGTGTACTTGACAGCAGGAGCAGAAGCAACCATATGGAATGGTGTAAGCTTCTCTCTACTATCAAAAAAAAGAAGCACCACTATCTGTGCCTTCTTTTACCTCCGATTCAATACTAGTAGTATCCATGATATCAGGCTCGTCTCTATCAGTGGTATCCATTGCAGCAACCGCTTTAATGAAGCTAGCACGAGTATACAAGGAAAAGCCACCAATACCAACGCTTGATTGGGTACCAGCCTTAACAATGGAATCAGTTCCAAAGAAGGCGTAGGACTCGTCGATACCCGAAGAGGAGTATCTAACAGCAGTCGAGGAATCAAAGACAGACCTATCCATATCCATGTCTTCAGCGGAATCTCGAGAAGAAGAACTACAAGGCTCACACAAAGACATGTCACTGGTTGGCTGCCAACGATTTTCAGTACCTGTTAATCTTAATTCAGTAGCAGGAGGGGTCCAGCATCCACCGAAAAAAGAGTAAGTCTCACCATCAATCTTGGAAACAGAACCGGGAAAAGATAACATCTCAGTGTCCTTATCATAAAGACTATCAAAACGCTCCGTCTCACAAGGAGAACAAAGATCGACAGACAAAGAGACATCATCATCGACAACGACTTCAGAGACCAAGGCATCACCGGAACAGGAGCAAGAATCATCATCGGCAACGACTTCAGAGACCAAGTCATTACCGGAACAAGAGCAAGAATCGTCATCAGCAACCAGATTATCAAGGAATGTCGTATCGCGAACATAAGGCTTCTCAGCTTGATTGGGCTCCAAAGAATCTTCAATTAAGATGGTAGGACTCAAACAAAGACTTTTGCTACTAGAGTTAAGACCATTTTTTTTTTACCGTAATAGCAGCATCAAGAACACCTACTTCTTCTCCTTCAACAGGTGGCACTACTTCTGCAGGAGTGAAGCTATACTTAAGGTATGCGCAATCACAACCATTGAAAAGTGAGCACTCTGGGACAAGGTGAAACTCCGGGTCCTCAAAGAAGAAGTCCAGATCATCATCACGACCAGGCACATAGCTACTGGAGGGTTCAGGTAAAACAAATGTAAGTTCATCATCAGCCGAAGCTGGAAAAAAAGAAATAATCCTATTTTTTTTTTAAAAAAAATAATGCATTACTGGATATTAATATAATAATATTTAACTTTTAATTGAATATTTTAATACTTACAACAACAACGTAAAGCGGCAGAGAGAAAGGGTAAAGGTCAAACAAGGCACGTCTGTTACAAGTTCGAAGTAAAATATCACAAAGAGGAAAGTAAAGAATGAGTTAGTAAGTGAGTCAGTAATAGCCTAAATAAGATGTATATATATATATATATATAAATTAGCAAAACAGCATAAATTTACACTATTTTCAGAAATTATTTGCGCAGTTGTAAAAATAAAAAATTGCAGTTTTTTTTTTTTTTTTTTTAGGTCTATAAAGTGGGCAAATAATTTCTGAAAAGTGTCTTGTGGTAACTTTTATAATATAATATAGTACTTACTGTAAACATCTTGAATTCTTGAGGAAAAAAGAGGAAAAAGAGAGAAGAAAAAAAGTGGGCGTTCTTATAATAAAAAGCTTGTTATGGACTTGTGTAACACACCTTAGAGCCAATTCGAGGTTTTATAATTCTATTAGGGCGTATTCTTTACTTTCATTTACTTTGAAAATTACAAAATGTAAGATGGAACATGAAACATGACTTGACACACTGCTTACGACAATTGCGCTGTAATGAAGTCAGTGGAGTATACAATCTTAAAGAAAAAGGATCCTTTTTTTTTTTAAAAAAAAAAAAAATAGAAAAAAAAAGCATTAGAGCCCAAACTTATTTGTCGTTGTAAACGTTTTAATTTGTTACTGAGTGCCCAACCAGTGTTACAGACTGGCGGAAGCAGGGAGGGAAAGATGAACGGTGGCAAAGAAAGGGAAATAGGCGGACAAGAAGACAAAGGGCAGACAGGAAGAGATGTAACCACCAACTCTTTTGGTTCTTCGGTCAAAAGAGAAACACCAGGAGGGAGTGCCTCTTTTAACAAATCTCTCGGAGAGAGAGGTTTACAAGCCTTTACAAGAAAGGATTTTTACCAAGCTTGATACGAGGCGGTAGTTGGTACAAAAGCACAGTAGCTTTTCGTGTCCCAAAAGGACGAACCAGGTAAAAATAAATTTTGTTTACACATTTGCGGCAAAAAAAAAAAAAAAAAAAAAAAAAAAAAAAAAAAAAAAAAAAAAAAGAACTTGACCACATATGTCCACCTTTTAAAATGACTTGTACAAGTGTTTACTTCAAAAAAAAACCCCTATAGTTGAAGTGCATACTTCCCTTTTCTTTTTTGATGTGAGTTTTATCTATAGCTAATAGTTTTTAAAGAGGGGAAATGAACCTACCGGGTGGTAAGATAGTACTTTCCTGTAACTGTGGGAATATTTGGAAACCAATCAGATTTGATTGTTTGGAGGTAAATAGATATGGGTGACTTTAGTATAAAAAATATCAGTGTTTACTAACCAACGTTGCTCATTTATGCATTAATTTAGGGGGTTTGTGACACAAAAAATACTTCAATTTTACCCCCACTTTCCATTTCCGTATATATCCACAGTTGAAACGACTTAGTTTTAATATAAAATAAATATATATATACGCTTCCGTTATGATAAGCACATGCTTTCCCGAGAAGAGATGTATAAAAAAAAAAAAAAAGTCGTGTTTATTTATTTTTAAAAATGTTTATTACTAGTACATTATCTACAGCAATAGTGACAGAATATATCATGATTGAACTAAGATACTGTAGTCAAGTTTACTAAAAGCTTTACTAAAAAAAAAAAAAAAAAAAAAAAAATGAACAAGACCCAGAGGGTATATATTTTATTTAATACAAAAATGAATTTATTTTACAAAAGAAGAAATTAAACAGAGTCATCAGCTATATACTTTCTGAGCTTTGAGTTTTCTTCTTTTAATTTATTAATTGTAACAAAATTGCGATTGGCAATTTTATGCTTCTCTTCAGCATTCTTCTTTTCCATAGACATCTTGATTGCGATCAAGTTTTTCATGTCTTTAGACAAACCGCTTACTTCAGTTTCCAGCTTCAAACGATCTTTTAACAAATCTTTGATATAATTATCAGCGATTTTCTTGTCTCCTCTTGCTAGTTCCACGTCGGTCTCCAGCATATACACCCTACGTGGGCTTTTGACAATTGTATCATTCATGCTTTGAAAATCCTTAACAAAGGATCGAAGATACAATTCGGTTTTGAACAAATCTTTCTCAAGTTCTTCAATACGAAAACTGTAATGTTGTTGTTTTTTAGTATAGTGCGTGATATATATCGGTATATATTTAATAATTACCCTGAGGATTTTAAACAAACCATTGAAATGGTTTTTAAAACAAAAATAAAGAAACATGTTTGTAAAAGAAACAAACATGTTCTAAATTTTTCTGATGCCATATAGTCAAGCATGGTTTCTGTTGGTATTGCGTTAATAAAAGACATTTGAATATTGATAAATAAAAGAAAGAAATTGGTAACTACACAAAAAAAGAAAAAAAAGGTAGTTATATACATTACGACTGTTGTTTGTAAGTGGCGTAAAATTCGTACTTTATAAGTTAATATTTCGTCATTTTGTTAACTAATGGGGTTACTTCGCTGTTCCCATAGTGTTTATATATATGTCATAAGTCGTTTTAACTGTGGAAATGGAAAGTAAGGAGTAGAGTTTGATTTTATCTTGTTTCACGAACTTCCCGAATTAATGCATATATGAAGAGAGTTCGTTAAAATAAAGATAACGGAAGTCAAAAAAAAAACAGCCGTAGTAAACACTGATATTTTTATACTAATCAAGTTTGGTATCCAAGTATTCCCACTGTAATAAAAATATAAAGAAAAAACCAGTTTTTATTTATTTATTCTTAATCATTGATTGTTCCCTTTGAAATTATTTATAATGATCTAGATCCTCCTACAATTTTTTTATAGAAGAATTTGCTTACAGTCAAACAGTTACCTATCTTAGCATCCAGTAGGATTATTTCGCTACTCCCTTCCCCTCTTTAGAAACTATTGGCTCTCGATAAAACTCATGTCAAAAAAAAAAAAAAAAAAAAGAAAGAAAAGTATGCACTTCAAACTAGAGGGGGGTTGTTTTTTAGAGTAAATATCACGTCTACCATAAACTATATGACAAATCATCTTGAAACGTGGAAATATGTAGTAAAGTTCGAGTTTTTGTTGTGTCGCAAATGTGTATATATATGTAAACAAATTTTTTTTTCATGATGAGGTCATTCCTATTTTTTTTTTTTTTTTGATATAAGACTTTTTTTTCTATTCGTTTTCTTTACTCTTCATATTTTAAACAACAATGCTACCTATAGCCTTTATCGCTATCTTCTTAGGTTCGTCCTTCATCTCGCTGTTCAGTGACAGGACGACCTCACTTTTCCCAGCCTGTCGTAAGTAACTTTTTTTTTTTTTTTTTTTTCATTTAGTAACCTTTACATACTTATTATTTTCTAGCTGGTTCGTCCTTCTGGGACACAAAAAGTTACTGCACTTTTGTGCCAACTGTCCCCTCCGGCCAAGCTTGGCAAAAAACCTTCCTTGTGGAGGTTTGTAAACCCCTCTCTCCGAGGGATTTGTTAAAAAAAGCACTCCCTCCTG
This sequence comes from Thamnidium elegans, assembly GCA_025201345.1. Taxonomy (NCBI): domain Eukaryota; kingdom Fungi; phylum Mucoromycota; class Mucoromycetes; order Mucorales; family Mucoraceae; genus Thamnidium; species Thamnidium elegans. Next base: position 584,995 of record JAIXMG010000011.1, on the reverse strand, counting down.
GTGTTTGTTCTTTGGCCGAAGAGCCAAAAGAGTTGGTGGTTACTTCTCCTCCTCCTCCTTCTGCCTGTCCTGTCTCTTCTCGCCCTCTCCCAGTCTGTCCTTTGTCTTCTTGCCCGCTTCGTTCCCCTTCTTCTCCCTCACTGCTTTCGCCAGCCTGTAACACTGGTTGGAAGCCAACTAACTCTTTTGCTTCAACAGCAAAAGAGTTGTCAAAAGAACATCAGTCAGGGTTTTTTTACCCTGACAACGAAATGATGTTGTTTATAACGGGCCTGACGATTGTCTATATAATAGGCAATCGAATGGCTCGTTATTAAAATAAAATAAAAATTTTAAAAAAAATCTTAAGACTCTTTTTTATTTATTATTATTTAAAGTTTACAAGTATACCTATCTTAATCATACTCGCGTTTGTTTCTAGTTATAGATGTATATTATAATTATTTTAAGTGAAGTTCAGTTAGGTATAACGCACAATACTATATGTAGTTGTTTACAATGGTTGCTATGATGATAGGGATCATGTTGATAAGTAATAAAAATATAAATCGAATAGAAAAAATAATCTGTATTTCAAATTTCGCATGATTCACATGATAGTTGCCACTATTCTTTATTAAAATACCCCTCCGTCTACCTTCCGTTTTTAAGTAAATCAAAAAAAGGTTGGCGTGTTAAATCAATGACGAAAAATTGGAACAACAAGCTAATTCACTACATCGATAAGAGAAAAGGGTGTAGTTGTTCATGCACGATTCACATGATAGCTGGCGTCATTCTTCATCAAACCTTAGATCTATGATAAAGATAATAAGTTAAAAAACAAGCCGTTTCGTCTACTGATAAAGAAAAGAGAGGGAGAGAGAGAGAGAAGTAGGCGTGGTTATATACACAGCTAATAGTTAAATCAATATATCGATATGTTACATGTTACATGTTATCTTCTATCAACGCAATATAAGAACCCAAGTGATCGGTACGATCAAACTAAAGTGTCCTTTTTTTCTCTCACACGATTCCCAAGATAGTAATCCACCAATAAAATTAAAGCAAGCTTATAAGTAGTATACAAACATGATTTTATCTATATATTACTTTGATTCCTTTATTACTCTCTCGCAATGATATAATATAAATATCATCCTCAAATACGACATTTATAAAGGGTTATTTTTTGTTATGTTTGTTATGAATACTAATATAACAATGTATACATGGAACCAGAAAGTCGGTAAAAACAAACTTCCTGCGTTATGCAAATATATACATACCTTGAAAGCGCTGACTAGTTAAAATAATACAATGAGTGGAAGTGAATGACTATGTCATCGGCGTAAACAATCATAACGGAATAACATTACAAAAGTCTGAAAGTAAAGGTGAAAAATTTATTCATATGCTACAGCTGCAAAATTTTTAATCCTAATCGATTTAAAAAAAAAAAAAAAAGTTACTTACGACAGGCTGGGAAAAGTGAGGTCGTCCTGTCACTGAACAGCGAGATGAAGGACGAACCTAAGAAGATAGCGATAAAGGCTATAGGTAGCATTGTTGTTTAAAATATGAAGAGTAAAGAAAACGAATAGAAAAAAAAGTCTTATATCAAAAAAAAAAAAAAAATAGGAATGACCTCATCATGAAAAAAAAATTTGTTTACATATATATACACATTTGCGACACAACAAAAACTCGAACTTTACTACATATTTCCACGTTTCAAGATGATTTGTCATATAGTTTATGGTAGACGTGATATTTACTCTAAAAAACAACCCCCCTCTAGTTTGAAGTGCATACTTTTCTTTCTTTTTTTTTTTTTTTTTTTTTGACATGAGTTTTATCGAGAGCCAATAGTTTCTAAAGAGGGGAAGGGAGTAGCGAAATAATCCTACTGGATGCTAAGATAGGTAACTGTTTGACTGTAAGCAAATTCTTCTATAAAAAAATTGTAGGAGGATCTAGATCATTATAAATAATTTCAAAGGGAACAATCAATGATTAAGAATAAATAAATAAAAACTGGTTTTTTCTTTATATTTTTATTACAGTGGGAATACTTGGATACCAAACTTGATTAGTATAAAAATATCAGTGTTTACTACGGCTGTTTTTTTTTTGACTTCCGTTATCTTTATTTTAACGAACTCTCTTCATATATGCATTAATTCGGGAAGTTCGTGAAACAAGATAAAATCAAACTCTACTCCTTACTTTCCATTTCCACAGTTAAAACGACTTATGACATATATATAAACACTATGGGAACAGCGAAGTAACCCCATTAGTTAACAAAATGACGAAATATTAACTTATAAAGTACGAATTTTACGCCACTTACAAACAACAGTCGTAATGTATATAACTACCTTTTTTTTCTTTTTTTGTGTAGTTACCAATTTCTTTCTTTTATTTATCAATATTCAAATGTCTTTTATTAACGCAATACCAACAGAAACCATGCTTGACTATATGGCATCAGAAAAATTTAGAACATGTTTGTTTCTTTTACAAACATGTTTCTTTATTTTTGTTTTAAAAACCATTTCAATGGTTTGTTTAAAATCCTCAGGGTAATTATTAAATATATACCGATATATATCACGCACTATACTAAAAAACAACAACATTACAGTTTTCGTATTGAAGAACTTGAGAAAGATTTGTTCAAAACCGAATTGTATCTTCGATCCTTTGTTAAGGATTTTCAAAGCATGAATGATACAATTGTCAAAAGCCCACGTAGGGTGTATATGCTGGAGACCGACGTGGAACTAGCAAGAGGAGACAAGAAAATCGCTGATAATTATATCAAAGATTTGTTAAAAGATCGTTTGAAGCTGGAAACTGAAGTAAGCGGTTTGTCTAAAGACATGAAAAACTTGATCGCAATCAAGATGTCTATGGAAAAGAAGAATGCTGAAGAGAAGCATAAAATTGCCAATCGCAATTTTGTTACAATTAATAAATTAAAAGAAGAAAACTCAAAGCTCAGAAAGTATATAGCTGATGACTCTGTTTAATTTCTTCTTTTGTAAAATAAATTCATTTTTGTATTAAATAAAATATATACCCTCTGGGTCTTGTTCATTTTTTTTTTTTTTTTTTTTTTTTTAGTAAAGCTTTTAGTAAACTTGACTACAGTATCTTAGTTCAATCATGATATATTCTGTCACTATTGCTGTAGATAATGTACTAGTAATAAACATTTTTAAAAATAAATAAACACGACTTTTTTTTTTTTTTTATACATCTCTTCTCGGGAAAGCATGTGCTTATCATAACGGAAGCGTATATATATATTTATTTTATATTAAAACTAAGTCGTTTCAACTGTGGATATATACGGAAATGGAAAGTGGGGGTAAAATTGAAGTATTTTTTGTGTCACAAACCCCCTAAATTAATGCATAAATGAGCAACGTTGGTTAGTAAACACTGATATTTTTTATACTAAAGTCACCCATATCTATTTACCTCCAAACAATCAAATCTGATTGGTTTCCAAATATTCCCACAGTTACAGGAAAGTACTATCTTACCACCCGGTAGGTTCATTTCCCCTCTTTAAAAACTATTAGCTATAGATAAAACTCACATCAAAAAAGAAAAGGGAAGTATGCACTTCAACTATAGGGGTTTTTTTTTGAAGTAAACACTTGTACAAGTCATTTTAAAAGGTGGACATATGTGGTCAAGTTCTTTTTTTTTTTTTTTTTTTTTTTTTTTTTTTTTTTTTTTTTTTTTTGCCGCAAATGTGTAAACAAAATTTATTTTTACCTGGTTCGTCCTTTTGGGACACGAAAAGCTACTGTGCTTTTGTACCAACTACCGCCTCGTATCAAGCTTGGTAAAAATCCTTTCTTGTAAAGGCTTGTAAACCTCTCTCTCCGAGAGATTTGTTAAAAGAGGCACTCCCTCCTGGTGTTTCTCTTTTGACCGAAGAACCAAAAGAGTTGGTGGTTACATCTCTTCCTGTCTGCCCTTTGTCTTCTTGTCCGCCTATTTCCCTTTCTTTGCCACCGTTCATCTTTCCCTCCCTGCTTCCGCCAGTCTGTAACACTGGTTGGGCACTCAGTAACAAATTAAAACGTTTACAACGACAAATAAGTTTGGGCTCTAATGCTTTTTTTTTCTATTTTTTTTTTTTTTAAAAAAAAAAGGATCCTTTTTCTTTAAGATTGTATACTCCACTGACTTCATTACAGCGCAATTGTCGTAAGCAGTGTGTCAAGTCATGTTTCATGTTCCATCTTACATTTTGTAATTTTCAAAGTAAATGAAAGTAAAGAATACGCCCTAATAGAATTATAAAACCTCGAATTGGCTCTAAGGTGTGTTACACAAGTCCATAACAAGCTTTTTATTATAAGAACGCCCACTTTTTTTCTTCTCTCTTTTTCCTCTTTTTTCCTCAAGAATTCAAGATGTTTACAGTAAGTACTATATTATATTATAAAAGTTACCACAAGACACTTTTCAGAAATTATTTGCCCACTTTATAGACCTAAAAAAAAAAAAAAAAAACTGCAATTTTTTATTTTTACAACTGCGCAAATAATTTCTGAAAATAGTGTAAATTTATGCTGTTTTGCTAATTTATATATATATATATATATACATCTTATTTAGGCTATTACTGACTCACTTACTAACTCATTCTTTACTTTCCTCTTTGTGATATTTTACTTCGAACTTGTAACAGACGTGCCTTGTTTGACCTTTACCCTTTCTCTCTGCCGCTTTACGTTGTTGTTGTAAGTATTAAAATATTCAATTAAAAGTTAAATATTATTATATTAATATCCAGTAATGCATTATTTTTTTTAAAAAAAAAATAGGATTATTTCTTTTTTTCCAGCTTCGGCTGATGATGAACTTACATTTGTTTTACCTGAACCCTCCAGTAGCTATGTGCCTGGTCGTGATGATGATCTGGACTTCTTCTTTGAGGACCCGGAGTTTCACCTTGTCCCAGAGTGCTCACTTTTCAATGGTTGTGATTGCGCATACCTTAAGTATAGCTTCACTCCTGCAGAAGTAGTGCCACCTGTTGAAGGAGAAGAAGTAGGTGTTCTTGATGCTGCTATTACGGTAAAAAAAAAATGGTCTTAACTCTAGTAGCAAAAGTCTTTGTTTGAGTCCTACCATCTTAATTGAAGATTCTTTGGAGCCCAATCAAGCTGAGAAGCCTTATGTTCGCGATACGACATTCCTTGATAATCTGGTTGCTGATGACGATTCTTGCTCTTGTTCCGGTAATGACTTGGTCTCTGAAGTCGTTGCCGATGATGATTCTTGCTCCTGTTCCGGTGATGCCTTGGTCTCTGAAGTCGTTGTCGATGATGATGTCTCTTTGTCTGTCGATCTTTGTTCTCCTTGTGAGACGGAGCGTTTTGATAGTCTTTATGATAAGGACACTGAGATGTTATCTTTTCCCGGTTCTGTTTCCAAGATTGATGGTGAGACTTACTCTTTTTTCGGTGGATGCTGGACCCCTCCTGCTACTGAATTAAGATTAACAGGTACTGAAAATCGTTGGCAGCCAACCAGTGACATGTCTTTGTGTGAGCCTTGTAGTTCTTCTTCTCGAGATTCCGCTGAAGACATGGATATGGATAGGTCTGTCTTTGATTCCTCGACTGCTGTTAGATACTCCTCTTCGGGTATCGACGAGTCCTACGCCTTCTTTGGAACTGATTCCATTGTTAAGGCTGGTACCCAATCAAGCGTTGGTATTGGTGGCTTTTCCTTGTATACTCGTGCTAGCTTCATTAAAGCGGTTGCTGCAATGGATACCACTGATAGAGACGAGCCTGATATCATGGATACTACTAGTATTGAATCGGAGGTAAAAGAAGGCACAGATAGTGGTGCTTCTTTTTTTTGATAGTAGAGAGAAGCTTACACCATTCCATATGGTTGCTTCTGCTCCTGCTGTCAAGTACACCCGTGCTTCGATTTTCGAAGATGATGAGGATGATGAGGAGTAAGCCTCTGGTGCTTTCCTTTTGGTGGTAGTTTATTTTCTTTCTGTGTCGCGGCCTTGGGTTTTCCTGGCTACTGCCTAACAATTTAGGCTATCGTAGTGATATGGTTACTCTCCGTGCTAACTGGCCACCCACTAATAATTCGAGGAACTTAGGTGATATGGTCACTCTCCTTGTGTCGTAAACAATACACCCAGAGGAGTCATTACCTTTCACGGTTAAAAATAAATGAGAATATTTTTTTTAAAAAAAATGGCGCACAGCGTCCCCCAAGCTTCCTCATTAAGGACAGTTTGTGCATCTTTGTTTATTGTTTTTCCCCCAAGCGTCCCCTCTTCTCTCATCTAGACCTCTAAGTCACTTTTGCCCGACGTGGGCGGTTATTCAAGTCGACTTCACAAAAAAAATTAAAGGCGTTATCTTACAATTTAAAGGCATGGTACTCTTACAATTTTTTCTAGGCTACGACGTATGTTGAGAAACCACCAAATACTTTCGAATTTCGACTTGTTAATACTTAAGAGAAAAGAAGCGCCGCTATTCAAAAAGTTCAAAACAGGAGGCGATATGTCAACGCGATTTTGTTCATTAAATTGGCTTGAACAAAAATAGGCCGAATGAAGACATATCTGATCTCCTCTTCCCATTCCGAAGGGACAACAAATACGTAGTGAAATGCATCAGTACCTTTAATCCGTTTAACATTTTCATCCATCAATTTTTCGACAGATTGGCGAATAAAGTCTGAAACTGCTGTTAACAAAAATATATCATCCTGATCCCATACCCCTCTATTATTTTTAAATAGTTGATATAACATGTCCTTAAACCTGTAAATCTGGTAATACGTACCGTATCATCCTTATCGTCAACATTTTCACTTTCCCAACGTAAAATATTTAATTTTTGTTTATTATAAGCGATGTAACTATCACTTCTACGTTTTTATAAATTTTATGAATACAGGTTTTCTTTTCGTTGCTGCCTGATATACGAGCGATATATTTAGCATTTGATTACTATTTAAATTATGTAATTACAGCTTTATTTGACAAGTACCGATTTACTATGAATAAATCTGTACCTAATTGATTGTCCTTATAAAAGATGTTCGTGATACTGTTACGGAAATAGCTTATTCAGGATAGCACAATATTCTTATTAGTTTTGGTATTATTGGCATCATTATCAAACGTGTAAGAGAACTTTCTCTTGAGCTAAAAATAAAGGGTTAGTGACCACAATAGAAGATCAAATATTCACATTATCGAATGAGATACTTGTACAGTAGCGGCTCTGTTTAAGGGTGTCCGATTTAAGGGTGTATTTCTCTAGAACTTCTTCGGTCCACAGCTTTTACACCACTATTACCATTATTCGATTTAAGGGTGGAATTCAATAACAAAAAACCACTAAATAAATCTAAAAGATATTGCTTTATCATAAACTTATTAGTTTATGAAGATCAATTCAAATTATTTTATCACATTCAAGGGTGGATTTCTTCCAGATTTTGGTCACCCTTAAATAGAGCCGCTACTGTAGTCTGTTTTCTGAATAGCTTTCAAATTCGTTTATCGCAGCTAGCTCGCTGCTGTTTCTTGTAATGTTTAACAGTACCTTTTTCCTCCAAAAAGCATCCAAAGTCTCTGTATTAAAGTACCACAGTAACGCTTTAGACCATAGCTTACTATAATTAATGAAACACTTACGTTATTGAAGCCTAAATTATTTATTTCCTCGGCAAAAGAAATAAGCGCTGACCAGCTATCTCTACACTTATAATTAATATTGTTTCGAAGTAATAATTTGAAATCCTTTTCGGCCGAGGCTCTGTTTTGGAAATTAAAGTGTTTGAAAAAAAAATTGTAATTGTAATTGGAAACCATTCAAATGATTTTTTATGTATTGAGTTTTACTTTCCATATTATTATTTTTAGAGAAATAGAGAAAAGAAAAAGGGAACCAATATTTGCTTAAATCTTGTAAAAAAAAACCAGTTTTACGTGTTTGACATTTTTAAAGCAGCGCCCTTTTTTTTTTTCTCTTTTTTATTCGCGAAAAAACCCGCCTCTTCAACTTTCGAGTTTTTTTTAAAAAAAAAAAAAATGTCCTCATGGGGTGGATCGTCGTCTTTTATACCAAAGATTGGTTCCAGTAAAAAAGTAGTTAGTTTATCAAAGTCCAAGACCACAATTTTAAAAGAAGAACCTACTGAATCATTGAAACTTTCTTTACAAGAATTACCAGAGGTAAAAGAAAAAGATCAATCTTTTTGGACAACTAAATTTATTAACCCCCCCCCCAGGTCGAAGGAAAAGGAAAGGGCCGTATGGAAGAACCGTTATATATTTTACAACAAATCAAGCAAGAACAAGGTGATATAGACATGGAGGAAGATGAATCATTTTGGCAAGAAGCCACTTTAAAAACCATGGAGATGGATGAACTCGTTGATACCGAAACACCTCGGTTCGAGTCACTTTCTGTAAACGATGAACCATCACCTAAATCTACAACCACGACTACCTTAAAACGTAAACGAGTAGGAGAAGATGTTTTTACCAGAGAATCAGTAAAGCAATGGCAAGGTTCGCGTATAAAAGCATGGGAAAATAGATACATGGTAAAGAATTTACATTACTACTTCAAAAAAAAAACATCATCTCAAAACTAATGTATATAGTGAAAAAAAAAAATACAGAGTCCAGAAGGTTTTTACTATAGATTTGTTGCACCTGGTGAGGGACAACAAAATGGTGGCTGGTCAGCACAGGAACAAAAATTATTTATGAACAGGTACAACGAATGGATCAGTAAAGGTTACAAGATCGGGTCATCTTGGGGTTTATTTAGTTGTGGTATTCCTCATCGGGTTGGGTACCAATGTATGAACTATTATCGTAAACTAGTTAGTGATGGTAAACTACAAGACGACAGTTACATCACAGTCGATGGAAAACTAAAGCAAACACATAAGGAACGATTATCTGGTACTGTACCAAATACGGAATTGGGTCCAGAATGGAAGGACCCAGAAGTAAAAGAGGACGAAAAAAACATTGATCAATGGTTAAAAGAATTTCATGGTCGCTCAGGACAATCCCTTACCACACCCAAACCCAAACCCAAAGTGACAACGCCTCGAATTGTAACCAAAAAGCGATCCAATATATCTGATTTAGTTAAAAAGATGCCACCAAAACAATTTATTGAGGGAGAAGATGATTTTATGATGATGGAATCTGAACCTGAGGTAGCTCATTTGCAAGCTCGAGATTGGGAGACTGAATGGAACGATAGATTACAAAATTATCGAAAGTTTTTAATGTAATTTATTTTTTAATATGAACTGTGTTTCTTGTAACTGACTTTATATATATATATATATAGACCTTACCTTGATAAATATAATAGAGATCAGTACTGGTATGCTAAACAAGACTGGCGTAGAAGTCTTATCACAACTGAATTGTAAGTTTTTTTTTACTTGCATCTTTTATCTAAATCACTGATATAATTTAAATTTAGACTGTTACAAAAGAGCATGGTTAAAAAGACATCTCAACCACCTCCACTATCCACCAGTTCTAGTGACACGCCCTCTAAAATCCAACAATCCTCACTCTCACGATTCTTTACTGGTGTCAAGAAACGAAAAGTTGATACACCCGACGAATTTATATCGCATGTTCGAATTCCTAACGATCTATACAGTGGAGTCAAAAGAATCCAACCATTATCAGCCAAAACTCAGATAGATGAATCAAAGCAAAGTTATATAGAATTAAATGATATTAATGACTGTATACCGTTATTAGACGATATATTACAACCGGCAACAGATGCATCATCTTTAGAGTGTATCTTGGTTGATCCACCATGGGAGTTTTATGTTGCTGATGGAAAGAATGATGGTAGCTGTACTTGGAACTTGATGGATTTTCAAAAATTAATAGAGCCAGTGTCTACACATATGACAGCTGGTATGATTTTCGTTTGGTCACACAAGTTAATTCAAGCAGATATTGTGCGTATTATGTATACCATGAGTAAGTGCCCCTTTGTTTTTTTTAAAAAAAAAATGTCAAGATGATTAAATATATCTGTATAGATTGTAAATATGTTGAAAACCTAGTTTGGTTTAAAAAATCAGTAAACAATGTGCAACTAGACGAACCAAGTCCATACTTTAGTTCTACAAAGGAAATACTATTGATGTTTAAAAAAGGTGAAGGATTTGAGTTAAGACATCAGCGATCTCCCGATGTAATTATAGACTTTGAATTACCAAGAAATCAATGGATCCATGATGAATTTACTGTACCTAAACCTATTGGTGTATACGATATGATCGAGACCTTATTACCGAGAGCTGTATATGACTCCGAATTAAAGAGAGGCAAATTCTTAGAATTATGGGCGAAGAAGGCAAGTCCTCGTCGAGAAGGATGGATTGCAATTCATCAAAACAAACCATAGAATAAAAATAATTTAAACTGACAGTTAAAATATTAAAATGCCGCTTTTTTTCTTTACAAAAAAAGGAAAAAAAGAAAAAAAAACCTTCAAACTTTTTCTCTTTCTTTTAAAACTTTAAACATGTTGCAAGTTGCTAGAACTCGAAAAGAAGCCGATAATCTTCTTGGTACATATATGCTTCAAGGATGGGTAATAATATAAAAAATAAAAAGCCTCAGTATATAACATGTTACACTTACATAAAAGTACCTAGATCATGACAGATGAAATCTGTCCTATCGAATCTTGTACCTTTCCGTTAATGAGTTCCAAAGACAGATCACTTCAATTCTGTACACTTCACGATACACTTCCTACTGGAGCAGCAAAAGATAACTACAAGTCTAAAGCAGTAGAGGAAAAAGCCGACGATGACATGTCCGATGAGTTGGCTATTCGTCGTCAAAGAAGAGAACAATCTTCCAAGGCATCTCAATTAATTGGACAAAAGATGTTGCAACGTTGGGCTCTTTTAAATGAACACTGTCCTAACGAATCTTGTTACGCTGTGAGTAGTAGTATAATATGGGAGCGTAATAACTATGTCTAATTTTTTTTTTTATTATTGTAGGTACCTTTGGTTCGCAACCCCGAAACTAAGCACATGTATTGTGTTATTTGTGAAAATATCATTTTAACTGAAGCTGAAGCCGCTGTAGTAGAGCAAAGAAAAGGGCAACAACAAAAGAAACAACAGGAACAGCAACAGCAACAGGAACAGAAACAGGAACAACAACAGCAACAACAACAACAACAACAACAACAACAACAACAACAACAACAACAACAACAACAACAACAACAACAACAACAACAACAACAACAACAACAACAACAACAACCTAAATTAGTTCATTCTCCAATCGTATCTCCAATAATTGAAGATCGCAAGAGACAAAAAATCGAGCCTAAGACTCCCGAACAAAATATATCCACACACTTTTCATCCACCAGTGTAGTTGCCACACTATCAATGAAAATGAACCAATTGACTGAACGAGTAAAAGACAGTCAAGATCCTACTGAACTTGGACAGCTATTTAAAGCCGTTAAATTATGTGCTAATGCGATTCAGGCTTGTGTTGAAGCAGGTCAAGTGTATGATAAGGATTTAGCTTAGTTTTTTTTTGTATATCTCGGATAAATTCAATCCGAATCAATGTTTCCATTGGGCGGGGGTACCTGTTTTTCTAAAAAAAAAATAGTGATATCAATTATGAATTGTAGAAAGATAATAGAAAAATAAATAAATAGTAAAACATGTAAAAAAAAAAAAAAAAAAAAAAAAAAAAAAGGATACGTATAAATATAAAATGGAAGTTACTGGCTTAAAAAAAATGATTGTAATTTTTTTTCTTTCTCGGGAACATATAATGTATATACCTTTTGCCAAAATGATGTCGCAAGAAAAAATATGATTTCCCCCACCCACTACTTCCCAAATGACCTCGCTCGAAGATTGGTCTTATACTAGAAGTCAAGAAAAACTTTATTTATTTCTTATTTTATTTTAATAAAAAGAAGATTAAAGCAAATCAGATTTCTTGAGTGTCTCACACAATTCTAATAGAATTTATTCGACACTTGAACTGTAATTGAAAAGAAGGAAATTGAAATTATATCGCTAATTTTTTTTTCCCTGCCAAATTTTAGCGATACCGCTGGTGTAAGCCCTACGACGCTTCCACAACCGCCACCGCTTAAATATTATCGCTCTGGCTCGCCTTGGTGCAAATAATGACAGCCGTAGCAAGACTTCATGCGTTTTAACAGTGTCTTTCTTCTTATAATATGGTTTTACTTCCACAAAACCGACGTAACAATCAATTCTTTTTCTTTTTAAACCGACACATCCAGCGTCAGGGCGTTTCTCATAGTTCTGTAATACAGTACGATTCAACCTAATTATTGAATGAAGAGTCAGTATCTTTATTGCCAAGTCAATTATATTATATTATAAATATTTTTTACCAGATAAACAGCTTGTCATGGCCAGGATCATAGCAGAGGACTGATGATAGGATCTATATAGTTCACTATCAACTCTTGCTCTTCAATGTCATTTTCTTCAATTTCTTCATTCGGAAGTTTATTTAAACTAGAAGAAAAGAACTAGAAGAAAAAACCTACATCAAACGCGATAGAGAAGGGGAGCATGAAAGATTGTATAAGCAATACTTTGTTAAGAATACTCGGTATACATCTTGCTCATTTGATATTAAAATTTATTAAAATTTATTAAGGAAAAAAGAAAGTCGAGGAAATATGCACACTAGATGTAGCGACTTTTTTAAATTTTATTTTTTGATCACTTATTAAGTGACTATACTAGTGCAACCGCTGCGAGCGAAAGTCACTAGAATTAATCACTTATTAAGTGTAGTGGCTATTTTAAGTGCACCGCTGCGGATTCTCTCATAGCCGACTTTTGCAATTTGGATTGTGTAAACAAGGGACTCAGGCCTGGGATTGCTGTCGGCTTGTATTTCGTTTTGTAGGGTGCTTGTATGCTTGCTTGAACTTTCTCAATTTCATAAGAAATGTCAGAATCCGTAAAAGATTTTACTGTGTTTGTACAGGGATTTATGCTTTGGATCATATCTGGAATTACTTCCATCGCAAATTCTTCTGCATCACGTTGTCTTCTTCTTCCTCTTCTTTTCTCGGGTCCCATTCTACCTACCTTCAACATTAATTGTTTTACGTTCTGCTCCAGCATCGTGTACCAACACGTAAATCAACCGACCGACTGTGATATTGACAGAGTAAATATCAAAAAAGAAAAATAAAAAAGAAAAGTTTATCAGACTGAAAGAGATTATTGTTTTATTAAATTGAAAATAAGAGCCTTTTTATAGACTTTCAGAAAATAAATAAGATGGTCTCAGCATAACATGATTATAAGTTAAAAAGAGCATATAGATGCATAACCTTTTTATGGATGAGCACACTGATTATAGAAAATGTATTATTTTATCACATTTAGCTGTTATACTATGCTTTGTTATACACATATTTATCATTCTTATAACGTAGTACAAAAGGATCAAAATAATATGTAGCTAACATTGTATCTGTATATAGTTTTATGTAAGTTGATAACGGGTATCACGCTTGTATAAAACTATGTCTAAATTATATTGCTCTAATATTACTTGGATACATCACTGACTCTCCTGTTAGGTCTTCTTTTTAAATACGTCGTCTTAAGCTGGTTGTGCCAGCTTTCGACGTAATTGTTCGTTTCCATATTTGTATAGATATCAGGTTGATAACAAGAAGCCCAACGCATAAACGAATCATGCAAATAGTAATACGTTCTAAGGTATCTGATCAAATCAGTATACTTACCAAAGCAGTTCAAAAAACTTGCAAGTTTGATGGTAAATTCAGAAGTGATTTTTTCTACATCATCTGCTTTAATGCCCTATGAATTAGACCATTTGTTTCAGAACTACCGCACTTAACATATTCACGAATTTTTGAATATCAAGCACGAGCGATATGAAAAAGACACCAGTGTACTCTAGCTTCTGGAAATGCAATGTTAATGATATTCAATCTGACGTTCGAAACATCAATCGTAATTTTTTGTATGTTGGTAGATCCTAAGCTTTTTAAGAATTTTAAGAATGGAACAATTGGAGAAACACCGTGGCTCGTAGTAAAGCAGTAAGCTACGGTATAACCTGTAACAGTGACTGGATGGCGAACAACAACAGTATACAGCAAAAAAATTTGATATCGGTAGTTTTGTGTGTCGCGTCTAAACACCAGTATGGACATTGCAACAAAATATTTTTTTGCAAAGGAGACAAAAAGGCAAAGGTAAAGTTGGTACTAAAGCTGCTACCGAGATAATAGTCGTATCCCTTTTCAATAGAAAGGCTCTGCATCCATAAATGAACTGAATCATATTGATCGTTATTCTTTTTGTAAGCAGTTTCTTGAATTTTCTTGTATTGATTGTATACTTCATTTTGATCAATTATTTGGTCTCTGTGAATAATAGCGTAATTATTATTATAGTTTTCACCTATAATAATATGAAGATTACTTTGAATATAGGTATTCAATTGACGTTGAATAGATACACGCACATCTCGGCATTCATATCCCTCGATACGTTTCTGCATAATAAACTCCTTTGTGCTTTTTGAAACAGGAAGAAAGCAGAAATCTTCTTTTGTCCCAACTGTATGATTGTGTTGTTTTTGGAAAGTGAAAACAACGTTGCTGGGATCATCCTTATAACAAGTAACTTTCATACTTGCAGGACACCAATTCTTTTAGATGCCTTTTGGAGCGGTCTAGAAGAGGCTCCCAGACTTTCGCTACGTCTAGAAGGATGCAATTACTTTTACCACTCCTATGACAATAGTAGTCCCTGTACCAAGAATACGAGACAATTCTTCTTCTTTTGACAGTTGCTGTCGAATTTTCAGGCTTTGTATGACATAATCTTCCAGAAACTCACATAACAGCGTGTGTCTCTGGGAAAGCGTCTAAAACATGGTTCATTTGCTCAGGAATAGAAATGTATGGTTTGATATTTAAGGCCAATGACATTTTTTTATTGCTTGAAAAGTAAGTAAAAACATGACCTCATATTTGAATTTTTTTCAGGGCGATGGCTTTGTCGGCTAAATATTAAAAAATTGAATCCCCTTCTTAAAATGTAACGCCACAAGTAGGTTATTTGAAAGTACACAAAAGTATTTAAAATCACACAAATTGGTGCTGTGAACACTGTACAGTGTGTCCATTCTCAAATCAAGCACTTTTTGAACTTGGTGGCACATTTTTTGAAAATAAAATGGAGCATTCAACCAATTAATTTCGAACAAAGTTTGAACTTACTTTGGAACGTCATTCGAACTTCAATTGGAACGTATTGTGAATTCAGTTCAAACACTTTCTGAGCCATGTACTTCTATAAAAATAAATAAATAAAATCGAGTATCATTATGAAAACTATTATTTTTATGTATGAAACTGATACCTCCCTCTTTTATCTTGCTTGATATAGGACTTATTAATATCATAAAGAAGAAAGAAAGAGAAAATTAGAAAGGAAAGGGAGATATTTGGTTGTCAATTGCTAATATACTTGTATTTCTTAAAGTTTTGGCTGTTTAATTGAGTTTGAAGATAGATGATGAAATGCTTGATTTGAATTTCAAATCTAAGTAAAAGCACTTTAGCCTATACTTCAGAATAAATAAAAATAAAATAATATACATGCTATTCTAACAGATTCGTCCTGTATGAAAAAGGATCGAGATATTGATTCGAACGACGATACGATTATGGGATTATAGTGATACTATGGTTTACTACAAGTTGCTGTGTCGAACTGCAATTCTGAGTTTTTTAACGGTAGTAAAAGCCTTTTTATTAATATTACTGCAAACAGCATATTTTTTTTCTATAACTCGGCTTATTCTCTACGTCAAAGTTTTATATATTTCACGGTCCGACACCCATGTTTTGTGTAACCTGTGCAAATAGCAGAACCCAATTTTTGTTTCTCTTTCAGTTATAAATTAAAAACAAAAAGTTAAAATGGGAGTAAGCATTAGGAGTGCTTCATACTAAGCGTGAATCCTTAATACCGGCAGCCGTAAACCTTGTGGAATTAGTTCGTCCGTTTGTCACCGTCGTGCCAATCGACAGATGGCGAACAAGGAAGCAAGTATCTGCTGTTTACATTTTGCTAAAGTCATGCCAGGGTATTACCTCGTATGATTGGAGATGGTAATCTGTGCTTAATGTAGTATTAGACGTGTTCAATATAATCGTTCAAAGTTTGTTAAGAGGTACACGTAAAAATATTAAGGAAAAAATACTTTATGCTAACTAGTTTTTTTTTTTTTATGGATGAGTTGATCTTTTTTTTTCTTGGAAAACAAATTTAAAGCAAAACATGCTGATGTAGCCTTTGTTAGCCTTGTGGAAATATCTAGCCAAATAGTCACTTTAGTGCCAAACGACGAAAAGTTAGAATGGAAGCAAGCATTAGGAGTGCTTTGTACTAAACATGAATTTGTTTGATTATTTCCTACAGTTCATGCTATGGAGATGGTAATCTGTTCGAGCACCGCATCAGTTCTAAGCGGGAATTCCTAATACCGGCAGCCGTAAACCTTGTGGAATTAGTTCGTCCGTTTGTCACCGTCGTGCCAATCGACAGATGGCGAACAAGGAAGCAAGTATCTGCTGTTTACATTTTGCTAAAGTCATGCCAGGGTATTACCTCGTATGATTGGAGATGGTAATCTGTGCTTAATGTAGTATTAGACGTGTTCAATATAATCGTTCAAAGTTTGTTAAGAGGTACACGTAAAAATATTAAGGAAAAAATACTTTATGCTAACTAGTTTTTTTTTTTTTATGGATGAGTTGATCTTTTTTTTTCTTGGAAAACAAATTTAAAGCAAAACATGCTGATGTAGCCTTTGTTAGCCTTGTGGAAATATCTAGCCAAATAGTCACTTTAGTGCCAAACGACGAAAAGTTAGAATGGAAGCAAGCATTAGGAGTGCTTTGTACTAAACATGAATTTGTTTGATTATTTCCTACAGTTCATGCTATGGAGATGGTAATCTGTTCGAGCACCGCATCAGTTCTAAGCGTGGAAACTAGAAACCAAGTGTCTGATACTTACAATTTGTTAAAGTCATCAGGATACGTTTTTACGTGATTGGAAATGGCATTCTATGCTTTACATAGTATTAAATATTTCCATTTGTTTTACTCTGTCGAGCGCCTATAGTTTCTA
The DNA here is from genome assembly GCA_025201345.1 of Thamnidium elegans. Lineage (NCBI taxonomy): Eukaryota > Fungi > Mucoromycota > Mucoromycetes > Mucorales > Mucoraceae > Thamnidium > Thamnidium elegans. The sequence continues at coordinate 567,706 of JAIXMG010000011.1, read as the reverse complement.
AAAAAAAATTTGCTTATCAGGTCTCACTTTTATATAAAATAACCTTCCTTTTGCAAATTAATAAAAAACCATCTTATTTTTGACTTTTAACGAAATTATAGGACTCATATTTAACAGTATATCAATGGACAATACTCCCATATTGTTTCGGTCAAGGACATCCATCGCATTGCTCAAGTAATATAGGTAATGCTCAGCCCGTGTTCCAACTTTGGCTGTTGTAACAACCTTACCATCTACTCTTCTCTTCTTAGCTCCCGAAGCCATTATTGGCTTTCTCAAAGAAATATCAATAAGACCGGCACTTGAGATGGCACCAAGGATGGTTACTATAGTGCCTTTTTAAACAGGTACAGTTGTCTTAGCAGATTCACCCTTCTTAGACCAGCCACGGGTACGTGTCATGTGAAGATTGAATCCTGCTTCATCTAAAAATACGCAATTGATCTCGAAGTCCATTTCTTTATCAGCTAGCCATTGAAGGATTGTTTCTTTTCTCTTTCTCTGAATTTCTAGCAACTGAAATCTTTTCCAACTTCTTCATAGATAGTGCACAGCTGGTCCTAAGATGTCTATATACTGCTGATGGACTTACAGAGAGACCTGGAAACTCTTGGAGCAACAGCTCGTGTATTTCGGCGACAGTTATAGTTGAATGCTCATCAATGAGGTCAATAATAAACTTGAAGTGCTTCTCAGTAAGCTCAGAGACAGTCCCCACTCTACGTCTTCTTTTCTTCTGTTGAGGCACCTCCCCAGTTTTCTGCCACTCCGATTTGAAGCAGTAGGCTGATTTTTCATTTGTTCCAGTTTTTAAAGCTGCATCTTTTATAGGCACTTGTTCAACTAACAGAGCAATGAGTTTATTGATATCCTGCTGAGTGTATACACGTCTAGCATTGCTAGCGTCGTCTTTTTTTTTCAGCCAGGTCTCTGAGAGGCTTCTCTTCTTTCAAATAGTTTTCACTACTCCGGGCATCAGCTTCATTTTCCTCCTCGTCAGAGCTGTTATTGGGCTCATTATCCTCGTGCCCTTTCTTCAGCTCCATCGTCGCATCTCCATCTAACTCCTGGATGATGCAGTTATATTATACTCCCATTTCTTCCTCATCATCTACATCACACTAACAATAATCTCGGGTACGGCTTCAGTATCTTCGTCGCGTAGAGAAATCTCGTTCATATCAAAGTCAATATCCATTTTTCGTTAATAATAGTGAGAAAAATGCTTTCTACTAATTGCTTTTATTTTATTAGTCAATTTTCGCTTAATTGGTCCAACATTTTTCTTAATTGCTGAAAAATACAATAAAAATCAATACTTCGACGCGCTTTAAAATAAATCTACATTCACCAATCTCTTTAACTAACATTAAAAATGGCTGAAAGCTCAAAAAATACCAAATCTACTAAAAAACCACTATTGAAATCATTGAAAGGATCTTTCACGATTACCGATGAATTGAGAAGAATGCTCCAATTACCCAAGGTTTTGCGCCTAGAAGTAAAATATTGGCCAAATCCCGAACTAGTGATTGCTGACTACTTTAGCTCTTTGACGAATTGGGGCTCAAACCCTAACTTTCTATACAGTATTTTAATGAATTCTTTATCTAAAATAAGCAGCTCTGATGAATGCCCTGCTTCTCTAAAATCGTACGCGAAAGCGGTACTTGAGAGATACAAAAACAGCACTATCAAACGTGAGTTTTTTGAAGAGTATACCAGACAAGAAAGGCTTGCTACTTTAAAAAAAGAAGAAAACAAAGCTATAACAGAAGGTAAAATTACAGGCGCAAAACTCTCAAGGCAAGGAGCCAAGAATTTTGGTGACAGACAGAACATTTTCGATGATAGCTTTGAGGTTGATAACGTTAGTTAAATTCACAAACGAAACAACTCTTTCTAACTTAAAACAAGATTAGTCCTTTGTAGACAACTTTTTTAACGCGGAATTTGTAAGTATGATATGAGCAAAAAAAAAGAAAAGAATCCTGTACTAATTTATCTTTATAGGAAAATCAAGCAGGAGAAGGAGAAGAAGAAGAAAAAGAAGAAAAAGAAAAAGAAGAAGGAGAAGGAGAAGAAGGAGAAGAAGGAGAAGAAGAAGGAGAAGAATATGACAACAATTTCTTACAGACTTTTCACAGCAAGTTTCTTTTGATGAAAAATGATAAAAAGTGGATGTTAAGTGACGGTACGTACGTCGAAGATAAGTTATATAACTTTGGGATGCATTGTTCTTTCGAACAGTAAGTTTTTTATACTTTATATTGATCTAGAAAGTTTACTGAACATCCTTTAAATAGTCTTTGCCATTCGTGGATCCTCGACCCTGACGACAAATCCTATTTACTGTACAAAGTTTTCTCTGAAAAGCAACTCAAAGAAATTAAAGCAATCAAGCCTGTACATATACCAGAGATCAGCGACGAGCTGGCTGATTATTTGAATAAGTTTAATAATGTGAAAAATACAAGTGACTTAAGGCAGCTGCTAATGGTAAGAAGCTTTTACCAGTGTTATGACCCCAAGAAGCATGCCGATATGGACTGGATTTGTCGGACATTAGACAACTTACTCCCACTCTATGAAATCGAAGGCAATTTTAAGCGGGCTAATAATGAAAGATGGTACCAAAACAGAATTTGGACAATGATTGATAAACTTCTTGAAACCGTTCAAGATGTTAGCGTTGTGAGGTATGCAATAACTTGTAATATTGAAAGTTATACTTATTGGTTTCTTTTTTAGAGGTGAAGTTTGCTCCTATGCTAGTAGCATAAGAAGAAACAAAGATCGTTTACCTTCCTCCTTAGAAAAGCTCACTAATAAAAAAATGGGACACAGACAAGATCTTATCATTAGGAGGAATGAAACTTTGGAACTTGGAGTTGGAGAGGAGAAATCATATGACAATAATACGAACATGATACTTGAAAGAGGCATGAAGTGCCCTAAAGCAATGAAAGACACCCTCCTACAATTGTTTGAGAATGTTAATTATGATAGTAATTTAAGGAAGAGCTTGAATGTTATAGGACTTCTGACTTTTGGTAAGCATAAGATAGTTTCATGTTCATTCTTTTACTTACTTTCTCCCTTTAGGTCTTACGTTGTATATTGACATATTAGATAATCCTGTAAACTACACCTGCCGTATAACTCGCTCCAATAATTTTACTGTTCCGTACAAAATTGAAGATTTATCTGAAAATATTTTGCCTTTATTATCTGCACTTTTGAGCTTAAAATCAATAATTACAAACAATTCAATTATGCTCAGTTCTTCTCAAGATGCAAGACAAAAATTGAAATCATCTTTAAAAAGATCATTTAATAATACAGAGGACTCTCGTGTTATACCAAAAATTAGCTGTGCAACAACTCCGGAAGACAATGGTCGATTTGTGTCTGTCACAAGAAAGAATCAAAAGAGAAGAGAAAATTAGGCACTTTGCGTATAAACCAGTGTCCCTCCCCCCACCTAAAAACGATTGCTTTTATTTAATATTTTTAGTTGTAGTTTTTTACTTGATGGCTAATTAAAGGTTGTTCTTATTTTTTATTCGCTATAAAACGCTAACACTACTTTTTTTCCTTCTTCTTCTTCACTTACATATAACAAGAGGATCTTTCGACGGGGCGATGCGGATGATACGATGCGGACGATACGGTGTGGACGATACGATGTGGACGATACGACGTAGAATAAGATGTGGAATACAAGGCAGACAATACGATGTGGAATACGATGTGAACGATACGATTTTTGGTATGTTTTTTTATTCTTGTATTATCAATATACTTACTGACTTTTTTTTTCTCAGGATTACTTGGAGCATCGATGGGGTTATACTCACCTTTCTCTTTTCATAGGAAACCCTGGCCTAGCCCAGGCTACGACTTTTCTTTTATACTTTCTTTACTGTAGGTTAAATCAAAGGAAAACGCGTTTATTCTTCTAGCAACACTCTTGTTAGTGGGGTTTTCCACTAGTGAATTAAAAGTGAAGAGTATACTCGTAAAACGTTTTTTTTAAAGAAAAAACGGCTAATGTGATACTACCTATTTATTACCTTCATATGTTGTACGAGTTTAAGGTCACCTAGGATAACAGCTCCTTTAGACAGCTCAAAAATGGGGGTGGTCGTTATACTCTTGTGATTAAATAAAATTTAAAACTTTGATTATCAAAATACTACATGCCCAAGAGACTAAAGACTTTTGAAAACATTTTTTATATAAAGAAAAACAACTACATTTCTTTTTACAATTATTATTTTTAAAAAAAAGTTACTAATGCTTTTACAATAAGGAAAAAAAAGTTTCTGTTATATTTACATATTATATTTCAATAATACTAATTTATATATACTTATACAAGACATACCCTCATATGTCACTTACATAAGCTATACACAAATCACAGTATCTATTTACAAGTTAATCTCAGATATATTCTATTGTTCTATCGCTTTGATCATAAAATTAAAAGACTGCTTAAACTCTTGACAAACAGAAGAAAACTGGTTTACATAAATAATTGTCACATTATTTATAATCAACAAGCCTCTATCTTATGTCTTTTGTTAAAGAAGTCAATTAGAAACATAATACGCATCGCTGATATTGTAATTGACCTTCTAAAGAATCAATTTATCTTTCCAAATTGCTCATTCATTAATGTCTCGTTGAAACTGTCTAAGTTTCACATTAATGATAAGCGCTTATTCAACCCATAATATATATATATATAAGGCACACATTTTTTCATTAATAAAAACAATAATATTCTTAATCTGATAATTATCTAGTTATTTTACTTTTTTATTTTATTTTTTGATATAACTTTTGTTTTGTATCCGTTAATATCACAGTTTCCAAAGTGAAAGTTTCCCAAGACTAACCACGAGGAAGTACACTAGCTCAAGCCTCATAACATACGTACTGTCTATAATGTGATAATATATATAAAGAAGGATAAGTATTAACAGAAACACAGCTACTCCATGATATTATTTTCCTTAGAGAATACTACCAAGAAGAGTACCATCAATCCAACCTCCCTACGATATCCGCATGATTGATGTATCATTACACGCAGGCTAAACTTCGCAAGCCGCTCGTAAACGAGAACGAGAGAAGGAGACAGAATCATTTAAAGTTGTTCGTTGCTTTTACAAACCCATTGGTATTATATGTAATATCCAACAAAAGAACGAGCTTGCTAAAAAAAAAAATATCAGGGGACTAAATAGCTCCAAATACAACCCCTACGATATCAGTATGGTTGATGTGTCATTACATGCAGGTTAGACTGCACGAATCTTTCGTAAACGAGAACAGGGGAAAAGAAGGCGACGAATTTGACAAAAGCCATATTAGCAACCATGATGTCCTTTTGCTTTCAAAAGCCAATTCAATTATAAACAGCAGTACTTCAAAGAGACGTAACCACCTTTATAAGAGAAAGAAATTATACTCTAGGTCAGTTTAGAAGCAAGATAAATAAATAAATCATTTACCATTATTTTCCATCATATTCACAGCAACTAGAACACCAGATACAGCACAAACACCAACATAAACACCAACACTAATATCAATACAAGCACCAACAGCAGTACCAGCACCAAAATTTTCGAAAAAGTGTCTAATTGCGAGTGGACTCACCGTATGGTAATCATTTGGCAAATAAGTATAATCAGCGTGTAGCGTTGAAAGACCCCAGGTGTAACATAGTTTCTTTTTTCATGGCCCATAGCTAAGAGCTACCAGTATATTATAACGGTTATTCGAAGTTTAAGAGATACATCTATTAGTTTTTATGACCATTAGATTTTAGCGCTTTTAAAACGATGTATATTTTTTTTTATCTTTTCTTCAAAACGTTTCAAGAGATGGAGATGGAGCCTGTCGCAAAAGGATAGAAGAAGAAAGGCACCAGGATTAGCTTGTAGCTCTTAGACTACAAGCTTATTACCAGTCCTCATCTCATGATTAAGATATGAGTTTATGTAGAATAGGACAACTAAAGGGGTAACAAGTTATCTATAGTCGTGGAATGGCACGCTTAAGTAGGTATTGCTATGAGGATAATTGGAAGTGAACATTCCAGCAGCAATAAATTGCACTCGCCCATAGGCACCTCCTAAGACGTCTTCAGTTGTACTATTTGGAGGATAGAAGAGGGGGATCGCCTCAGCCGCAATTAATACACTCCTCCATTGTCAATACTTCTTCATAAGATAACCACTTGATAAACCATGTTAAAAAACCTGTACTTTGGAAGACACCAAAGTAGTAGAACTTCGGAAGACACCAAAGTAGTAGAACTTCGGAAAACACCAGGTAGTAGAACTTCGGAAAACGTCAAGTAGTAGAAGACGATTTTTTTTATGACCAAAAAGAGAGGATCACCAATTTTCTTTCACTTAGATCTTGCACTTAGACGATGTTTAGACAATACATAGCTAAAATACATTTTACAATTATTAGCAGCTAGTGGGATTTTAAATCAATGAACAAAATTTACCTTTTACCTTTCTTGAAAAAAGAAGCACTTCAAGATGGAACTGAACTTCGCCACCAAAGGACCGAAAACAAAAGCAGAAAGATCTGTTTAAGTTTTCGAAACCACAAGCTTGTTATACGTCTTCACCTTACGATAACTATGTTAACCCGCGAAAACTAGTTCTGGTACAAGGATAGAAGGAAGTGTTATTTCCAGCCGAGACAGGATCACAGTCTGTTGTATCAGAACATAATAGACCTATATATTCTTCAACTACAGCTAATAATAAACGGTCATATTTCTATAAACCAGATGGTAGGAGAAGACACAAAGACTACAAATGTGTATATCTTCCAGAATTTATTCCAATCAAACAATTCTGGGCTATAGTTAAGCATAAAGTGAAGGGGTAAGCAGCTTATGGAGTCTGTAACGCTCACACAAAGAATAACTGAAGCATGTAATGATATTCGTTTATCTTACCTTGTCAACTTTACACAATACTCTAAAAATCATTTCGAAAGTTGCTTAAAAAAAAAGTCCAACTGAAGTTTGAAGGGTGTTCCAAATTAAGTTCAAATTTTGTTCGAATTTAATTGGTTGAATGTTCCAATTTATTTTTATTTGAGAGTGGACGCACTGTATTCTCCCCCTTTTTCTTTTTTTTATTATAATATTTTAGGTGTCACGATAAGGTATCAAAACCAAGAAATGATACAATCAATTTTAAAATCCACAAAATTAAGTCGTTCAATATGCAAACTACCCACCAAAATAATTTCTCGACCATTGCATGCAACCAACCCAACTAAAGTACCAATCTTCCCCATTCCACTCTTCATTCTCGGTGCTCTAAAGACTGGAAAGCTCGTTAGTCTTGTTTCATTATCTTCAAAGACCTCTTTAACTTTATTACCTCATACCTTTAGAAGAGGTGGTAAAGCAGATACAATAGCAAAAGTATTAGCTGGTATACCTTTATTTGGTTTCACATTTTTACTGGCCGTAGGATTAGATCAGGTACCTAAGTACGAAAAAAATTTACGTTGTATAATTACTAATATAAATAAATAAATAAAAAAAAAAAAAAAAAAAAAATCAGGCTCCAAATACTTCAAGATTAAGACTAATTTATCTAAGTGAAGAAGAAGAAACCGAAATAGTAGAAGCCGAAATTGATAGTTTACTAGAATCTCAAAGTGGTCTTGTAGCTCCCAAAGATAGTGAGGTGGTCATGTGGCTTCAAACCATTGTAGATAATTTAGCCGCGGCTGCTGTAGATGATATTCGTTCACCTGTAAGAAATTACGATGAAGAATCAAAGAACCAACGTAGTAAACAAATCCAAGTGGTACCAACTGTAGGTGATGCCGAGGTATTAGTTACCGAGGAAGAAGACGAACCAGTAGATTTATCAAGACCTCCTCAACGTGACTTTGAAATTAATGTCATTTGGGATTCAACAACAGTCAATGCTATGTGTGCAGGTTCTCGTTTAATTGTCTATAACCTTTTAATTGATCAAATGGAATACGATACAACTCGTATGGCTGTTATTTTATCTCATGAGATTGCGCATTCTATACAACGTCATTTTGTTGAACAGCATGGCTTTGCTTCATTGATGTTTATGTTGGGAGATATTACTCGTGGCGTATTTTGGATCGTCACGGAATCATTAGGTCCATATATCAACCAAGTTATCAACGAATACATTTCAACATTTATCACCATGGAAACACAAACCACATACAACCGCAGATTAGAAAAGGAGGCTGATTTAGTAGGTCTAAAAATATTAGCTAAAGCTGGGTACGATCCTAGAATAGCCGTTGACGTGTGGCAAAGAATGGCTGACCTAGAAGTAGAATTAAAGCAAGATAATAAACACGAAGAGAAACCAGTAACAATAGAAAACAGAGCATTAAACGCAGCTAAAAGATCGATACCAAAACCAGACGAACCAGAGAAATACAAAGACCTTGAATACGGCGTACGAGAATTTTTAGACTCACTTGTAAATTCTTGGTTTGGGTCAAGCCATCCACCTAATATAGAAAGAATTGAATATATGCAAGAAAATATGGAAGAAGCTATAGAGTTATATAATGATGCATTAAAATTAAATGGTCCACCTAGAGAATTCATATTTAGTGAAGATTTACAACATAATTTACAAGTGACGGATTTAGATTCTCATTCACTGTTAGGGTACATGTATAATTGGGTAGCGTATTTGTCTGGTTGGTCCGCAAGTCAAAGTGAAATAATAAATTAAATTTTTTTTACATATATTTACATTTTGCAGTGAAGTAGATGACACTCTATTTTTGAATATGAATACAGGTAAAACAAAGTATTGAAATACCGGCTAAGAATATCATGATATTATTAAGACATATCTTGTAAAATACTACTATTATCGCATTAAAACCATAATTCGTAAGCCCGAAAACCCACAAATATAAAGTATATGTCGAAGTTTTTAACCCCCCGTCACATTTTTTTAAAAACAGGCGGGGATGCTTTTTCAACAAACTTTTTTTGTTTCTCTTCTTAATATATTTAACAATGTCCTCAAGTGTTGGAGCTAATTGTACGGAACTCAAGCAAAAGTACGATAGCTGCTTTAACAAATGGTACTCTGAAAAATTTTTAAAAGGAGATACTACTTCTGATTGTGAAGACCTTTTTAAAGATTACAGAGCTTGTGTCATGGTAAAACAGTTATAAAAAAATTGTTGCTTTGTATATTTATTAAACTATTGTTTTTTTTGTATAGTCTACTTTGAAGGAAAAGGGTATCGATAAGTTATTAGACGATTCTCGTAAGGAAGCACCTTTCCCTTCAACTGACCAGCAAAAGCAAGAAGGTGCAGAAAAAACAGCATAATAATCAAAAAAAAATTGGATAGCAAAAAAAAACTTTAGACTTTTTCACGTACATCTTTCTCTCCCCTCCTTTTTTTTTTATTTAAATAAACATGTATAAACACTTTGAAGGGCAATTGTTGTTTTCCAAGTATTTCAATTGAATAACTGTAATACCCCCCCCCCCCAGGAATTAATGTGTGCGCAGAGGAAATTAGGATATGTTTTGAGAATTTCTTTTTTTTTAATGTGGTATATTAGGAACTTAGTGGAATAATATAGTCAAGTTTGTTAAGAGTGCATTGAGCCCTTTCAATGCAATCGTATCAACATGCAATGCATACTTTCAGTCCCAACACTATGTCGTGACTGCTGGACTGGACAACTTTCATTTTTAAAAAGAAAGGAAAAATAGTATCAAACTTTTTATTTCTCTTTTTTAAATATAAAATCTTCTAATGGCTTCACTTATCAATTCACTTGCAGTACCTTCTAGTTATCGCGATCAATTATATCAGGTACCCTTTTAAATAATAAACAATAAAAAATTTATATAAAATAACACGCTTTTTTTATATAAATGTGTTAGGGTTCTTCTAACCAACTTACTGATGATCTTTCCACAACAGCAACACTTTATGTTGGTAATTTATCTTTTTTTACAACTGAAGAGCAAATTTATGAATTGTTTGGAAAGTGTGGAGAAATTAAACGTATTATTATGGGCCTTGATCGTAATCAAAAGACACCTTGTGGATTTTGTTTTGTAGAGTAAATATATGCTTTACGCAAAAAAAGAAAAAGGAAAACACGCAATTGACTCGATTTTTTTCTTAAAAAAAACAGATATTATCATCGTAGTGATGCTCTTGATTGTATGAAGTACACTAATGGAACTAAATTAGATGAACGTGTTATTCGTTGTGATCTCGATCCTGGGTTTAAAGAAGGAAGACAGTTTGGACGCGGTAGAAGTGGTGGACAAGTTAGAGATGAATATCGTACCGAGTATGATGTCGGAAGAGGTGGGTGGGGTCATAGAATGCGTTTACAACTTGAGCAGGATCGTGAAAGAGATATGAAGCAGAATTATGAGGCAATTAAGGATATTCCTCAAGGTGCTGAAGAGTATAAAAGTAGAGCTGCTGCTGGTCAAAGTAAATGATTTATTTGATTTTTATTGATGTGAATACATGCTAAATTATTTTTTTCTTATAAAAAGGTGGAAAACGTAAATATAATGATGCTGATGAGGATGATTCTCGTAAACGTCAAAAGGAACAGGTAAAGATAAATATAAAAAAAAAGAGGTTACGTTATTCATCGTTTTTTCTTATGTATGTGTAGAATCCACGTTTCAGAGAAAACGAAGACGAAGACGAAGAATAAAATAAATAAAAAAAGGGGCTTTTTTTTTAAAGGAAATTAAGGTTATTGTTGTTGTTGTTGTTGTTGTTGTTGCTTTGACCTTGATGGTCTTACTAGTTGAGCTAATGGTTGTAAAGAAACTTTTGCGATTTGAGTCAATATTTTTGATTTTGATTTATGAGTTAATAAATTAACAAAATAAGGTGCCTTTTCTGAATCATCACGTACATGAATTGTTGTGTTAAATGATTCTAATGATTTTGATCTTCTAAGTGAAACCGTCTTGGTACTAGATAATGAATTTGTATCCTTGTCTAAATAAATTGGTAAATGATTTCTAACGTCTTTTTTTTAAAATATATACTGTTAAAATCAAAAAATAATTTACTATGACATTATATATATATATTACCTTGAGATAATAATTGATGATAATCTTTAGGATACCCATACTTTTGATCTTCGTTACTTTTTGGCCATCGAATAAACTGGCTTGAATGTCTATTCATATCTGCTTTTGAAGCCAACTCGATTTTCCATAACGTATTGTCTCTCCAGTTATCCGCGGTCACATCTTCATCTACGCATAATACATTCTTTATATTTTTGGATTTAAAGCTTGGTTTTTTAGCAACGGTACGTCTATTCGCACTTTGAGTTGGTTGTGGTTCAATGCCACCTGTTAGTTTACTGATAGGATTAAATGCTGTTAACAAACCGATTTGTTGTAATTGAATGATATCACCAATTAAAATTGGTTTTAACCTTCGTACATGTTCATGAAAATTAAGTTTGATGTTGGCTTGTGCGTCAGTCATATATTTAAGACCGTTGTTGGGATATTCGATGGTCCAGTCGATCTTTTCGTTGATATACTGTGTGTTGGAGAGTAATCGAAGCGGACGAAGTTTAGAAAATTCGGATTGTGGTGATTTGAGTTCGTATCGGTATGGTCGACATGATAAAACCATTTGATGTGTATCCGTTAGTTCTGACCCATCAATCATTCGATCTCGAACACGCCAAGATGAATTTTCTATTTGTTTTGTCGGTTTCTTTGCTGCTGTGGTAGTAGCTCTGGTCGCTGTTGTTGTTGGTGATACGGATTTACAGGCAGGGTAAAGGTATACTTTACTACAACCTCGTACGGTTTGCGGTCGGTGTTCTTCAGGATCAAAGGTATCGTTGGTTTCAATGAGCTGTGTGGGTCGCCAAGTCATTCTCCATATATATTGACTTTCAGGCGATCTATGTAGTTCTAACGGTTCAGCACTAACAGCACGTACAATATAGTCATGCATCTCACCATCAAACGAAGGATCTCGTTGAGAGTTACTGTACGGATCCCAACAGAGGTAACTATTCGTTAAAACGTTATAAATTTTAATAGGGCAATAAACGGGTATTTGAATAAATTTGGCATGAATTAACGAATTGATTTTTATCCTTGATTCTAAATCAAAGAATTCATGAATAGGAGCTAAATCGACACGAGCAATAACGGTAGCATTTTTTAAAAATATATCTAAATCAAATGTACTATTTGGTGGTGGTGGTTGACGACGAATTTTTTCTTTTAGTTTGCTTAAAGCATAATAATAACCACGGGTATTATCTAGACTATCCATGAATTTATAAGATTGTTTCAAGTGCGTTTTATAACCAACAATAATTTTGCGTGGCCAAAGATATCCGTATCTTGTCCAAATGTTGACAAGTTTATCCCATTTGGATTTTAAATTGTCGTCGATAAATAATTCTTTTAAACTTTGTTGAAGTGGTCTGGTAGGTCGTAATATGTTATCTACTTTAAATGATGCATGTTTTTGTAACTGGATAGAATGTAACGTATTACAATTGTTGGGTGTGTCGGTTGAGTGAAAGATCATAAATAAATCGGATAATGTCTTCATAAGGATATCGTCGTTTAAGTGTGTCATGGCTCCGCAATCTACTAGGTTATCTGACCATTCTTGTTCGGTTATCAATTCAGTGGTGACAACTTGCTGTGATTGATCAGGGTGAATAGTGATAGTAGGTCGATGTTCTAATACAAAACAAGGTTCTTTCGATAGCGTACCGTCCGAACAGATACCACGTCTCCATTCATCTAATCTATTTAATAGATTTCTGGTATTTACTGAATCTAATTCTTTTATATCCATTAATGTCATTGTTTTTATTAAAGGAGGGGAAAAAAAGTAAAAAAGGGAAAAAAGGTCTTTTGTTTTGGTTAGTTACTATAAACTTTTTTTTGTGTTACAGAGGCGGGATAACATACACTTTTTCAGCACATCTCCCGAAATTGTTGGCACAAAAAAATAAATACATCTATCATTATTTGTAACTTGTATAACGTACAGTAACATTTTTATGTATGTTCATAAAATACATAAAGTAAGTTGATATCTCCTCAAACGTTTACTGAATTATAATAAGTAATTGAAGAATACAGAATAGCATGTCGCATAAAATGTACATATAATTTTATAAAATGGATAAGAATGTGGTATATGTACTTTGTATAACCCAAAGATTATATTGGTTTATGCGATAAATTTGGCATGTTTCTTAACAAGAGAATTATTTACTTTCTTTTATATTTGCTGAAAGGCCACTATTGATCAAATCACGTAACTTTGTACATCCCATTTCATATTTATGGTCTAGTGTAGAAATTCTGGCAGGCAAAGTAGTAACACTAAGAAGACCCAAATTGGTTTGTACAAACATAAAGAAGAAAAGAGCAGAGTAATAAGCGAAGAAAAAAGAAGAGAAAAGAAGAAAAAAAAGATAGAGTAAAAATACGTAATAAAAAAAGAATGATACAATAAGGAGGGTGACCTATTTACTCTTGTAATCTATTTACTATGTGTTTCATATACTTACAGTTAATCATTTTATTATACGTGTATTTACTTGTTGTTCCAACTTGATTCACGTAATATTCCTTTTTATGGTAGTGGAGGATTGAAATAAACAACTTCAGATAACATATATTCATTTTTATATGTAATAATTGCCCTATTTTATCGGTTTGATAAAATAGGGTTGATTTAAAATCAGGTGTTTCTTTCTTTTAATTGCCTTTGCAAGGATCTCTTTTTCTTTTTCTTGATATTTCATGCAAGCACGGAACTCTGTACTTTTAATACAAACATATCCTGCACAATTGATACGTATATCATGTTTACTTTGAGCCCAATTACAACCGTTTTTAGTTTGGCCGAGTGAATTAAACGTGTATATAAATAAATAAAAAAATGTAAAAAGGGATAGTTTTTTTCTTCTGCGCTTTTATGGCGGAAAGTCCTTGTGACGGTTAAAACAAAAAAAAAAAGACTTTATTTTTTGCGTCATTTTTTTTTATACGTTTTTTTTCTTCTTCAACTTAAAAAAGAAACAACTTTTTTGTTAGAGAAATATTTTCGCAAAGAGGTTATGGAATTTAATAGTTACACTATCTAATTACCTCTTTTTTTTTTTTTTTTTTTCTTTGTTCTCCCGTATCGATACTAAATATATATTTTCCATATAAAAAAAATTACCAAAACTACGCCTCTCTCTCTCTCTCCCTCTTTCTCTTACTTTCTCTTACTTATATTTCTTTATTATAACTTCAAAAAAAAAAGCCATTTATAAGAAGACGAAAAAAAAAAAAATATCCTAAAATGTCAAAGTTAAAACTAAAATACCCTGAATCACAACATGATTCAACAACAGATGACGATCCTGATACAGAAGATCAAGGTGATATTATACGTTGTGTCTGTAAAAGTACAAACGACGATGGTTTTACGATTCAATGTGAACAATGTGACACATGGCAACACGCAAAATGTGTCAATATTAAAAAAAAGGCAATACCAGAACATTACATTTGCGATCGGTGTAATAAGCGATTAAAAAAGACTTTTAAAAGTAATGTAGAATCCGAAAGCATCAAAGGTAAATTATACATGTATATATTTATACCAATTATATATTAACATAGTATACACAGATAGGAAAAAGAAACCATTAAAACGTGATAACAAAAAGAAACGGTTAATTCAACAAGAACATGAACAGGAAGAACCTACGAAAAGAAAGAAATTTGCGTCAGTATCCAAAATAATTATGAAGGAAAAACTGGTTCAAGATTTATTTATTGAAGTACATCGACAATGGATTGAATTAAATCGACCTACTAAAAAGAATAATAAATCCGAAACAAGTACAGCTACTACGTCCAACAACAACAGCAGCAATAAAGGGTTAGATTCGATCATAGTGATGGAAAGTAATTTACTTTTACCTGCTATTCCAAAGGCATCAGTAAAACCTATTCGAAAATCTTTACGCAGTTCATTTTCTTATCGTAATGATCCTTCTGTTCAAAAAGGTATATTTGCTGATATTCATATACCCCCAAATAGATATTTAATGCAAGTAACTGGTGAAGCTTCAAGAAAATCTGAATACAAGGCTGATACCAGAAATCATTATAATTTATTGGGAACACCATTACCTCGTGTCTTCTTTTATCCTTCATTAGATATATGTGTTGATGCAAGATATACTGGTAACGATGCAAGGTTTGTTCGTAGATCCTGTTGTCCTAATTCTGAAATCAAAAGTATCATCTTACCAAACGATAACGAAGATCAAACTGTACATATGGGTATCTATACAAAAGATGAAGTCGATAAAGGTGAAGAAATAACTATTGGCTGGAATTGGCAAAAGGGTCATATTATGTGGAAAAAGAATAAACAATTTAAAGACATGGATTCTGATCATATTCCTGATATCATGGACCAATCTGAAAAAAACATAATAAGGGAAACATTGGATCTTATCCATAATGAGTTTGGTAAATGTGCTTGTGAAGATGAAGAAGATTGTTTATTGGAATACCTAAAAGATGAATTAGAAAGAGAACCATCACCCAGTAAAAAGAAATCGAAAAAACAACAATCTACTACTCCAGTTAATAGTATCTTTACTTCTGATGAAGAAAATGAAGACCAAGAGGAAGAGAAAGACATAAAGCTAAAATCTGATGAAAAAACATCTTTAATTATACCTACGGTTCCTTTGGATATCGTTCCAACTGCCAGTAGTAGTGAAATAATATCTGGATATAAAAGAGCAAGACCAATACCCAATGGTATTAAACTACCATGTAAAAAGAAATGGTTACATGATTATATTCAACAACAAACAGTCAAAGAAAAAGTACCTGTGTCCATTCCATCTCCTATTGCACCAACAACTGAATTAGAACCTGTATTTGATGAAGAAGGTGAGTTAAGTGATGGAGCTAGTTCACAATCTACTTTACCACTTGACGATACCCCTACTATTGAACAACCAGCAGAGCATGTAAACTTGTCTGAAAAAGAATTAATTCAAGATGATCCAGCATCACCAAATCACATTGTACAAGAACCTTTAGATGAAATGGATACCACTGACGAACTCGATACGGACATGTCTAATAAAATCAAAACTGCTGAATCAATAACAATTGAAGCTGATAAATCAATAATGGTTGAATCTGAAAAGTCAACAACAGCTGAAACTGACAATTCAATAACAGTTACCGAACCAGTTTCAAACAAGACATTGCATACGGAATCAAAATCAAGCACAGAAGATCCACCAGTACCTAAAGTGAAGCTCTCTATTCAAGAATACTTGAAAAGACAAAGAGGAAATTTACCTACTCCAGATGAAAAACATTAAAAAAAAAGGGGGGGGGGTTCTTTTTATATATAAATATATACAAATGTACATAATAATACGCATTTAAAAAATAAATAAAAAGCACTTTCTTTATTATTCCTAAAAAGAAAAATTATGAGCGGTAATCACCGTTAATAGTAACATATTCATGAGTTAAATCACAAGTCCAAAATTGGGTTTCTTTATCACCTAATCCAAGGTCAACTTCAATTACTAAATCTTCCATTTTCAAGATTTCTGAGGCTCTATCTTCATCCACCTTTTCAGGTTCACCTTGAACCATTAAACTTAATCTTTTAGTACCATCTGTAGGCACGAATGTAACGCTGACTTTAGTAGGGTCAACATCAATACCACTGTGACCAAGACTAGCACAAATTCTACCCCAGTTAGCATCTTGACCGTATAAAGCTGTCTTTACCAACATGGAAGTAGAGATATGAGATGCGGCCTTTTTAGCGCTTTCAAATGTCTCACCACCCTAAAATACCTCATTAGATAATATTACCAAATATTTTTTTTCTTTTTACCTTGATGTGAAGTGTGACAAATTTAGTTGCTCCTTCACCATCTCTAACAACCAATTGAGCCAACTCAGCTGCAAAAGCAGTTAAACGATCTCTAAATGCTTCATATTCGACACCTTCCCTTTCAATTCTAACTTCACTAGCACCATTTGCCAAAACAGAGATGGTATCATTAGTACTCATATCACCATCGATACTGATTGAATTAAAACTACGATCGACAGCGTAAGTCAAAGCCTTTTGAAGTAATTCGGGTTTAACATAAGCGTCTGTCACCATAAAACCTAACAAGGTAGCCATATTAGGATGAATCATACCTGCACCTTTAGCAATACCAGCCATTCTGAACTTTTGTCCATTTACGTCGAATTCACCAGACCTTAATTTAGGGAATGTATCTGTTGTCATATAAGCTTCAGCAGCAGCCATCCATCCTTTATCATGTTCAGCTGATAAATGTTTAAACCCGTCTCGAATACCTGATTCAATTTTATCCATTGGTAAATTTTGTCCAATAACGCCAGTAGACATGGTTAAAGAACTCATTGGGTGATGAACCAATTCATCCATAATTGATCTCATCTTTTTAGCATCGATAATACCTTGTGTCCCGGTCACTGCGTTAGCACATCCAGAGTTAGTGACAACAGCATATAACCCATCTCTGTTTTCGGTCAAAGTTTCTTTACTGACAATTACAGGTGCAGCTTGAAATTTGTTAGTGGTAAAGACAGCAGCGCCAGAACAAGGTAAATCAGATACAACAAGTGCAATATCTTTATTCTTGTTTTTTTTAATCAAGGCTGAAACACCACTTGCGCGAAATCCTGTAGGGTAAATACCTGATTGTGAAATCAAGGATTGCTTACGTGCTGATAAGTGTTCATAGCTAGAGTATAAACGACGTTGAATCTGTGTACGCGTAATATTTAATCGAAACATGATAAAAAGTGTTAAAAAAGAAAGAAAAGTGAAGGAGATCTTTTTTTTTTATAATGTATGAAGGGAAAGATTATCATCCAATCAAATCTAGAAAAAAAGATTTTATGTTTATCCGATGACTCATGGTTATGCACTTTTACTGAGTTCTATACTTTTTATTTTTTTTGACTTGGGGAATAATGATGATCAAACCAGGGAATAATGTATCTAACTGACTATATATTTTAATGTTTAAAGGTCGCCCTCTTTTTGAAGACGAGAAAAGCCTTTAATAATGGGTTTGACTGTTGGTAAGTACTTAGTTTAAGATAAAATAAATGAGTACTTGATAAACTTATATTAAGTAGGTTCTCATATTACTTTTTATATAACTACTTTACTTGTAGAGGGTCTTTATCCAATGCTTGAAATTAGATCAATCATATTACCCTCTTTCCTTTTCGATATGAAATCTTTTATTGCCAATATTGACGACCTATTACCTATTAAAGCTATATATAGACAATACAGAAAATAGAAAAGATTTTTCAATATATCAAAGCAGGAAGGAACCGTAAACGGCATTGTCCTCTGGTATTGAATCATTAACTACTATGGAGATTTTTTAAAGAAGACGCAATGTACTGTATAATTAACGCGTGTCACAAAATCTATTTTTTGACAAATTCAAATAACCGCGTTTATCGCGTTACTTTACTTTTCCTTTTTTTGAAAAATATTTTTTTCTTCTTCTTACATTATGACTGACAACGATATAAAACTATCATCGCAACCTTTTCAACCTGGAGCAACCATGAAAAAGAGAAAGACAGGACATACTGACAACGCACCACCTACAGCTTTTGAAGAAGAGTTGAAGTCTATTAATGCTGACATGGATGTTGACGCTAAAAGTAAGTTCTATTAGTAAAAAGTAGATCGATTTACTTTATCTTATTAACCCATTTTCTTTAAAAAAAAAAAAAGTTGAAAATACACAGGTTACTTGGGGTCGTAATGCCGCTCCTAATTTAGATCCTTATAATGATAAAATTGGTAAGTAACGATACTTTTTTTATTGTTATAAAAACCAAGATCCTTAACTATTATAAAAAAAAAAGTATTTCAACAAATTGAAATTGATGACTATATGGACTATACTGCTCACCAGCCTGTTGTTCGATTTTACGGTATTACTACGGTACGTACCCTCCATTACTTTCATATATGCAACTTTAAAATACTAAGTATATATACGTAGGCTGGTAACAGTGTTGTTTGTCACGTCAGAGACTTCCTTCCCTACTTTTACTTTCCTGCACCTATTGGATTACAACATAGTCACCTTCCCGGTTTAAAGCAAGCATTAATGGTAAAACGAAGAAAAAACACCATACATACATAAAAAACTAACCCCCCTTTTTTTTAGTCCGCAGTAGGTCAACAAAACGTTGTTCATAATGTAGAAATTGTTATGAAACAAAGTATTTACGGTTACCACGGTGACCAAAAATCACCATATGTTCGTATCACTGTCAAAGATCCACGAGACATTTCCAAATGCCGATTTCGAGTTGAATCTGGATTTTCAGTACCTGGATTAAATTATCCTTGTCAATCCGATACAACCTTTGAAAGTAATTTAAGTTATATTATGAGATTTATGATTGATTGTAAAGTCTCTGGATCTAATTGGATTGAATTGCCTGCTGGTACTTGGTCGTTTATTCAGAATGGGTCTTCGACCGCTCAATATGAAGTACAAACAAAGTAAGCCTTTTTTTTATATTTGGAAAAAACAAACTATGCTAATTATAATATAGGTACAATCAGTTTATTAGTCATATTCCTGAAGGTAAATGGTCTGATATGGCTCCTTTAAGAATCTTAAGTTTCGATATTGAATGCGCAGGTAGAAAAGGTGTTTTCCCTGAAGCTCAGATGGATCCCGTCATTCAGATTGCCTCTGTTGTCAAAGTCCAAGGTAAGAAAAAAAAGCATAAAACGCAAATATAGAGTATTAATTCCCACTTAAAAAGGTCAAAAGAAACCATTTATTAGAAACGTATTTACATTAAACACGTGTGCACATATTGTCGGTTCTCAGGTCCTTTCATTTGACAAAGAATCTGACTTATTACAAAAATGGAGTGATTTTGTCTGCGAAGTAGATCCTGATGTCATTATTGGATACAACACCACCAACTTTGATTTCCCATATTTACTTGACCGTGCTAAACACTTGGGTGTCAACAAATTTGCATTCTTGGGAAGAATCAGAGGTATTCGAACCGAAGCCAGAAACACTACATTTACTTCTAAAGCATTCGGTACACGTGAAAACAAATCTGTCAACTTAGAAGGTCGTCTTCAACTTGATTTATTAACCGCTATCCAAAGAGATTACAAACTTCGTTCCTATACACTAAACTCAGTATCTGCCGAATTTTTGGGTGAACAAAAAGAAGATGTCCATCATTCCATTATTACTGAATTACAAAACGGAAATGAAGAAACCCGTAGACGTCTTGCAGTTTACTGTTTAAAGGATGCATTTTTACCGCTTAGATTAATGGATAAATTAATGTTATTGTTTAATTATACAGAGATGGCAAGAGTCACAGGTGTTCCTTTTAATTATATCTTGGTTCGTGGTCAACAAATTAAAGTTGTTTCTCAATTATACCGTCGTGCATTAGAGCAAGATTTAGTTATCCCAGTTATTAAATCTGAAATTAACGAAGAACCCTATGAAGGTGCTACAGTTATTGAACCCGAAAGAGGCTACTACGACGTCCCTATCTCCACACTTGATTTCACTTCACTTTACCCATCCATCATGCAAGCTCATAACTTATGTTATACCACTTTACTCAAACCCGAAGTCGTTCAAAAATTAGGTTTGGTCAAAGGCGTTGATTATGAAATAACTCCCAACAACGACATGTTTGTCAAACAATCACGTCGTAAAGGTCTTTTACCTGAAATTCTTGGTGATTTATTAGATGCACGTAAAAGAGCCAAAACCGATTTAAAAAATGAAACCGACCCCTTTAAACGTGCTGTCTTAGATGGTCGACAATTAGCTTTAAAGATCAGTGCTAATTCAGTATACGGTTTTACTGGTGCTACAGTAGGTAAATTACCTTGTTTGCAAATTTCTTCTAGTGTTACTGCCTACGGTCGTGATATGATCTTTACAACCAAGGCAACGATCGAAGAACATTTTACAATTCAGAATGGGTACAAGTTTGATGCAAAAGTAATTTATGGTGATACAGATTCTGTCATGGTTAAATTTGGTGTCGATAATTTAAAGGAGGCAATGGAACTTGGTAGAGAAGGTGCTAAACTAGTTACGCAAAAGTTTGAACGTCCCATCAATTTGGATTTTGAAAAGGTGTATTTTCCATACTTGTTAATTAATAAGAAGAGATATGCTGGTTTGTATTGGACAAGAGAAGATAAATATGATAAATTAGATGCCAAGGGTATTGAGGTAAATATATGCACATATATTCTATATATGCTTGTTATTGATATTTTATATATGTTAGACTGTTCGTCGTGATAATTGTCGTCTTGTTCAAAACGTTATTTCAAAATGCCTCGATAAACTCTTAGTAGACCGTGACGTAGAAGGAGCCCAGGTATTTGTAAAACAAACCATCTCCGATTTATTACAAAACAAGGTCGATCTTTCACAACTCGTCATTACCAAAGCATTAAGTAAATCCGACTATGCAAACAAACAAGCACATGTAGAACTCGCTGAACGTATGAGAAAACGTGATGCAGGGTCTGCCCCTTCCCTTGGTGATCGTGTTGCTTATGTCATTATTAAAGCCAGTAACAATACACCTGCATACGATAGATCCGAAGATCCTTTATACGTATTAGATAACAATATTCCTATTGATACAAAGTATTATCTAGAAAATCAATTATCAAAGCCTTTGTTACGTATCTTTGAACCTATTTTACACGAAAAAGCCGAATCATTATGTAAGTTTTATTTTTTATTTCTTGATAGTATGTAAAAAAAAACTAACACTTTTTTTCTTACAAAAAAAAAGTATCTGGTGCACATACACGTACTGTAAATATTGCTACACCCGCTATTGGTGGTTTAATGAAATTCGCTGTCAAGACTGCCACTTGTCTCGGTTGTAAAGCACCGTTACCAAAAGGAGATACCTCAGCATCCTGTAAACAATGTACAGATAGATTACCAGAACTCTACCAACAACAATTAGAGAGTGCAAAAAATCTCGAGGTTAAGTTTTCTAGACTTTGGACTCAATGTCAACGTTGTCAAGAATCTTTGCATCAAGATGTTATTTGTTCAAATAATGATTGTCCTATCTTTTATATGCGTAAAAAGACTCAAAAGGATATGGATGATGTTTCTAATCGTTTAAGTAGATTTGACTATGAATGGTAGATCTATATAGTATATAATAAAAACATATTTTAATAAAAATAAAAATACAGTATCTAGTAAAGCAAAAGAGTGGGGGTATTACGTGTTTAGTCTCCCTATCAATAAACCGTCAACTCTGTATGCATATGCTACCATCCGTAATCTCCTTCCTTTGTTTTTGCACACATCCATGGCATACTTCACAATTTCCACAAAACTTAAAATCGCCAAAGATACCAACAATTATTAGCACTGCTACTATTACATTTATAATCCCGTTCAGATTTTGCTATATATTTTTACAGAAAGAAGCAAAAGCTTTACGCAGGTTTATTCTTTATTTTCTGATATCTGTAAACTAACCGTATACGCGCTTAAATAGTATCCAATGTATTTAAAAAGATAACTATAAAAAAAAACTTCTGAATGTATGCTTGTATATATACTAAACTTCGAAACTATTCGCAGCACATGCTAAAACGGCATGTTTGTTCGACTCCCCTCTCTCTCTTTGAATATGGGTCCTCGTAGTATGGCGTACATTTGGGTCACTTTCGTAATCTTTGTAAAAACTCTCACGATGATATTGTACATGAATAAGTTTTACTCCCCCTATTTTATTACGATTTGTATAATTAACAGTACAAAAGTATATTTTTTTATTATACGCCCGTAAACTATTGTATATCAAATCCAATTTTTTGAGTATAAGATACCAAGAGCAAAGTAAGTAGAGTTTAGATCTTTTTTTAGCATAAAACCCATCGCGATGAAACCATAACAATGAAAGTCTAATAATTATGTCCCAGACCACATAAAACATCCAAAATAATGCTACCACCGAGATCGACACTTTTTATTTACGTGACTTGTAATACCTCTCTAAAAAAAAACTTTATTTTTCTTTTTGCACAATACAAACATAAATGACTGAAAAAAGGACTCCTGTACAAGGTAAAAAAAACCCCACCATTGCTTTAATAAAATGTTTATTAACATGTACCTTTTTTTTATCAGGCTCAATTCATAAAAGAGCTCCTCAAAGACCAGCTACAGTTCCTACCGATATTTACATTTCGGGTAAAAGTAAATCAAATGCAATTATCAAACGAGTAACCAGACTCATGTTGAAAGAAAAGTAAATACTTAACAGAAATGTACATATGACTTCTACTAGGTTTAACGAATAATATTTTCTTATAGTCACAAGTCTGTTACTATTCATGGTTTAGGTGCCATGGTAATCCGTGCTACATCCATGGCTTTAGCAGCACAAGAAGCGTTAGAAAACCAAGTTGTTTTAAAGCCTGTGACCGAAACAATTGCGTTGACTGACGATATTATACCTGACGATATGGATAAAGATTTAGAAACACAAAAGAGAAACAGTTCAATTATTCATATCAAATTAGAAGCAAAAGACGGACTTGCTGAATTACAACAAAGAACAGGAAAGATTATTCATCATCCTTCACGAAATAGAAGAAGTAGACGTTGGTTGTAAACAAAAATATATACATATATATATATATTGTACATAATAATAAAAAAAAGGATTCTTTGTTTTTACTTTTTCAAATGCGATAATAGTAACATGGCTTCATTTTGAAGATGAAGATCGGTGGGATAAGATTCTGGTTTAAGTAAGGGTGAAATGATTTTATACATGACTAAATCACCTAATCGATCCAATTGTAACTTTGGTAAATGTCTACGCCATACCATAAATGCCTTCAAGTATTTACATACACTCCAAAAGAATCGATGTTTAGCCTCAACGGCTTCTGGTTGAAGATCAGATTTAAGAATACAACTTTCAACGATTTCTGCAAGACGTGTAATTTGCTTTTCTAATACTTGCACAATATCAGCAGCAAGATCCTTTTTTTTTATATATATAATAATTAGTCATATATATACATACATATATAATTCGTTTTACTTTACCATGTATGCCTTTTCGTGCGTATCAACATAATAAGATACTTGTTCTACTACTTGAGCTGCGTATCTCATTTCCTTTGACGATGCTGCATTTAAAGTATCCAACATACTCTTAATTTTTTTAACCATTGATTTTTCCACTACTTTATTCAACATTTCAATATCAGGATCCTCATGTTCAGCGGAAACACCGTATTCTGATAAAATACTATGCCATTGCATGGTATCAAAATCGATAGGATTCTAAAAAAAGAAAAGAAAAAAAAAAGACAAATTAATAAAAATATTATTATATAAAATAACAACTTACCGAGAAAGGATCCCAAGACACCAATTCCGATCGAACATAAAATTCAAACGCACCAGGTAAGCTAAGACTACCATACGCCTTTTGATAATCATCAAAGTATTGTAACTTCCAGGCTTCAAACTTATCTTTAACTGTACGAAGCAATTTAAATTCATCTGCAACATCCGACATAATGCCATCCAATTTTTCAGTTTGAATAATTTCTATTTTACTATCCTTTTGAGTCTCATAATCTTCCGTCATTTCATCATCAGTCCATAATCCTTGCTCTCTAACAGACTCATCACTCGTCAAATCGTTAAATCCTGCTTGCTTTTCAATACGTTGCTTTCTTTCGTTTCTTCTACGTTGACGAGCAGATTCCGAATTACGTAACTCGCGTACTCTGCCAAACTCATCTACGTCAGGTTCATCCATATCTTCATCGAATTGAGAAGTTGGTATATCAGCAAACATACACAAATCGTCAAGGTTGTTTTGGTATCTGCGTGCTGTTGCTACTTCGGTTCTTGTTGCTATAATATCGTGTACTTCTAATTCCAGCTTTTCTAAATCAGGGAACTAAAAGACCTATTATAAGTATATATATATATATATATATACACACTTTTTTTTTTTTTTTTTTTTTTTTTGGTGTACATTACCTTTGCATCTAAAAGTTCACCTAAATCATTTACATATTGTGCAAGATCTTGGAAATAATTATATCTTTCACTGCCCTTATCAATTTCCTTCGTTAAATCTGCTTCAACAATATTAGAATTTTCTATTGTTTTTAAAGATTCTTCTAAATTAGATTTATAATTGTTCATTGATTCAGATACGTGTTGTGTAGTGATAGTAAGCAAATTCATGATATCAGAAAGATTTGGTAATGTCACGGCATCAGGAACTAGAATAAAAAGTAAGTACACTATTCTCTTACACATATAAATAAATTTTACTTTGAGCTTGTCTATAGTTATGAGGAGGGGTATAGGGATCATGATGTATCGGTACAGTCTTTGCACCACCAAACTTCATCATATCCTCCTCCCACCTTTCCATATCTTCAGATTGATTATCATTATCCTCTTCCGCTTCCTCAATTAATTCACGTACACCTTCTCTACGTTCCTTTTCTTGTGTCTTTGCCGCTTTTTTATCCAACGAAAACTTATCCCCAACATATTTTTCAAATTCTGCTTCACCGTCATCCGCTAAATCATCTTCTTCCCTCATCAATCGAGACCCAGATTTATCTTCCTCTGTATCATTTAAAGATATAAATCCTTCTTCTTCCTCTTGACCAGTGAACCCTTTTCGCATTTGCTCTCTTTTTTTCTTGGCTGCCAAAATAGCTCCAGCATCGGGAATACCAACACCATCGATCGTTGCGTTCATTGTAGTTGGAAACTTTTCGTGTAATAAAGCATCGTCTGCTGCAATGGTTGATTTGACTGATTTAGGTAAACTAGGTGTTTCTTGTCGAAGTTTTTGTAAGGAATCTGCGTCGTAGTATGAAGTACTTGTTTGTTCTGTCTCTAAAGTTTCTAATGGATTCAAGTCACTATTAAAAGAAAAGTGTTATGTTTAAATCTAGATCACTTTAAAAAAAAAATAAGAAATTACCTTGGTAATTGTAATTTAACAGTTCTACTAGCTTTTGTCTTTTTCACTTGAAATTCTTCTACATCACCTTCTTCTTCATCACCAAAACTTAATACTGATTTTTTCGTATCCTTCTTCTTCTTCTTTTCGGTTGATGTTAAAGTTTTTTTAATAATAACCTCTAAAATATACAATTAGTTGCACATACACAAAAACAAAAGAGGAAATTGTACCTTCCGTAGGTTCTTCATCCGTGACCTCAATTTTTCTACGAATATTCTTTGTACGCGAAGACTTTTTAAACATGGTTTTTTATTTTAATGAAAGAGAAGAAGAAAAAACCCTCATTTTAGAAGTAAAAGTCACTGGGTGTCAAAAAAAGACTTTCAGGTGACGTAGATTTTTTTTTTTTTTTTTGGCAGCACAAAAAAGGTATAAAGTGCTTTTATTTTTTCCACCTATTCCTGCATTTTTTTTTTTTTTTCGTATCTTTTTTCAAGTGAAATAATCATTTTTTAAAAAAAAATACGAAAAAAAAGCCACTTTTTCCTTGTAATATGGCCACAAGGTAAAAAAAAAAAAAAAAAAATCCCCTCAAAAAAAAAAAAGTATTTTTTAAAAATGGAGAGAAATAACAAATAACTGAAAAAAGACTTGATCGATTGGTCCTGCTATTAGATACCGGATCCACCACGGCTGTTCGACGTACAGCAGCACAACAACTTGGTGAAATTCAAAAGCAACATCCAGGAGAGTTATATAATTTACTATCAAGAGTAGTAGTTCATTTAAAGAGTAAAGCATGGGAGACACGTTTGGCTGCAGGTCAAGCATTAGAAGCCATTGCAACAAATGTACCCGCTTGGGATCCTATTGATGAAAATGCAATGGACCAAGAAGACGAGGAAGAAGAAGATTTACATAAACTTCAATTTGATCAGTTCGATTTAGCTTCTGTTTTACAACACGGAAAACTTTTATTAGGTTCTGCCGGAAAAGAGTATGATATTGATTTTTCGGATATGACGCCTCAAGAACGTTTAGAACTTCAAAGACGTAATCTTAGAGAACGTTTAGGTCTTGGTCATCAATTTATGGATGGTATGGAGGGTACTTGACTTTTTTTTTTCATTTGTATAATAGGCATATATACGTATACAACAAAAATATTTATTGTTTTATTTTTATTGTAGTTGACTTGGTAGACGAACTAGATCTAGAAACAAAACAAATAAAAATTCAACAAACTAAATCTTCAAAGAGCCCCTCACCTTCTCCATCTACTTCGACTGCTCCTACACCTGCTGTTGCAGAAATCAACATGGCCGGTTTATCAGCTCGTGAACGTAACATGTTGAAACGAAAATTAAAGTTGGAATCTAAAATGAAGGGCAAAAAAGAAAAGTAAGCACTTGTAAAATAACAATAACGAAAAAAAAAAAAAAAAAAAAAAAAAAAAAAAAACTAACTACTTTTTTTTTTTTGTATAGAGTTCGTGTTATGGATTTAAAAGGTAAATCAGAATACCCCACACCTAAGCCTATTAAAGTCGAAACTAAAGAAGGTATAAACACATATACAAAAAAAAAAAAAAAAAAAAAAAATTTAATTAAAAAAGACAACAAAAAATAGAGTTTGAATTCACTGCGCAACCACAATCAAATAAATTTGTTGTAGAAGCAAAGAAACCAGCTCCAACAAACGAAGAAGAGTTTGACCAAGTACAGCGTGATTGGCCTTTTAAAATGGTGTGTGAACACTTGTGTTTAGACTTATTTGATCCTGCCTGGGAAATTCGACATGGTGCTGGTATTGGATTACGTAGTATTATGAAAGCACACGGAGAAGGTGCTGGCAAAAGAGGTAAAAAAAAATACAACAATCAATTTTTTTTTTTATTCTAAAAAAAACTCTATTTTTTTATACATATACGTAGTGGGTAGTAAGGCTAAAAATGATGCACTTCATAATGCATGGTTAGAGGATGTAGCGATTCGATTATTATGTGTATTTGCATTAGACAGATTTGCTGATTTTGTATCTGACCAAGTTGTTTGTCCCGTCCGCGAAACCTGTTCACAAACGCTCGGTGTTGTTTTACAATATATGCAACCAGCCTCAGTTAAAAAAGTGCATGAGAACTTATTAAAGTTAATCAACCAAGACGACGATTCATTTGGAGGTCGATCCATTTGGGAAGTAAGACACGCTGGTTTACTTGGATTAAAATACACCGTTGCAGTTCGAAAGGATCTGGTAGAGATGTTGGTAGAAGGTACAACAGGTGCTGTTATACTTGGTCTTCGAGATCATGATGATGATGTACGCGCTGTCAGTGCTGCCACATTATTACCCATCACTGCTGAATTTGTTCGTATGAGTACTACTGATCGTATCAGAGATGTGATTACTACATTATGGGATTGTTTGGTAGATTTAAAAGATGATTTAACTGCATCTACAGGCGCTGTGATGGATTTGATCGCCAAGATGTTTGAACAACCAGGCGTGATGGAAATTGTACGTGATGGTTGCAGTTTAGGGGAATTAGTACCTAGATTACACCCATTTTTTCGACACACCATTACAGGCGTACGTATAGCTGTCCTCAACACATTATTAACATTTCTTGAATGTGGAACATCTGCAGAATGGGTAGATGAACGTGTTTATCGTCTTGTCTTTCAAAATTTAATTGTAGAAGAAAAGACTGACATTATCGCCAAAACATTAGCTGTCTGGAAAGAACTCACTATCACTGGCAAAGTCGATTCTCAACTTGTCCTTCAGGGAACTCAAAACTGGCTTGGAAGCTGGTTTGAAATCACAATGACACCTATTGGACAACCATTAGATATCGCCTCTTACTTTTATAAACCTGCTGGAGCCTTTGGTAATGGTGGATTAGATAAAAACAAGAAGCTCATTAAAAAATCGTCTAGTAATCAAAGCACTATTGATGGTAGCGCTATTCGAGCTGGAACGGATGGAGAAGAAGATCCAGGACATAATTTAGATGCTGGTATGATTGCACAAGATTTTTCATTAATTACTACCAACCAAGTCATGCGTTGTCGTATTGCATGTACCACTGCACTTGGTATGGCTATGAGCACTTGGCCTGACGATTCTATGGAGATGTCATATCAAGAAGTTCTTTTAACACTTTTAACTTCACAATGGGCATTAAAACGACAATTGGGCGCTATGGCGGTAGAAGAATGGGCTAAAGCAGTTTTAAAGACGCGATACAATGCAGATTGTATCAGTCACGCTTCGTCCGAGGCCGTTTTAGCCACCACACACAATTTTCCAAAGACACTTTCTGAAGCCATGATCACCAACCTTGAAAATGCAGCTACCTACACCACTGGATTTTACTTTGAACTTGTTCATGTTTTAAAGCGTATTCGAGGAGAAAGTCAAAACTTGTTAAATGCGTTTCATACCGAAGCTAAAGTGCCTTTAGAGTTAATCAGTACATTACCCACACTTGTACCTGGAGAAGCCTTACCAGAAAAGGGACCTTTATTTACAATCGAAACAGCGACACAAGTAGTAGGTGAAATGTTTGATCAATTAATTGAAAATGTACCTCGTGGTAAAGGTAGAGCTGCTTTAATTACGGCTTTAAACGAACGTCAAAAACGTGTTGTTTCTTCTATTGGATACTTTGAAGAGTTGAAACAAAAGATTGAAATTAATGTGTATGCTGCTACCGCCGGTGCAGTTGTTGAACTTGGTGTTTTACCTACTAAATTAAACCCAATTATTCGTAGTGTCATGAACAGTATCAAGTTTGAAGAGAATTTAGAATTGCAACAGAGATCTGCTGCTACGTTAGCTGACTTGATTGCGTTATGTGAAAGATCCAATAACCGAGTCAATCCTAACGATAAGGTAGTAAAGAACTTGTGTACGTTTTTATGTTCTGATACCACTGTAACACCCGTACTTGAAGACAACCAAGCTAAATCAGGTATTTTATCTATCCACAAAGAAGAAAGCAGTAAGAACGCACCTGTTGTCAAAGAAGTCATCACACCAGAACAAAAGGAAGCACAATTAATGAAACGAGGTGCTGAAATTGCATTACGAGAGCTTTGTGATCAATTTGGTGATCGCGTATTTGAAATTGTGCCCAAATTAAAAGAATGTATTAGTCAAAAGATTATGCAAGTATTTCCTGACAACGCAGTAGGTGTGGAACAATCCGATCAATTGATTGCTAATGATTTTCAATTGGGTCAAGAGGTCATTGATTCACTTACTATTTTAACCATGGTTGTACCTTACTTATCTCAAGGACTTTGGGAACAGATGAATGATATTGTACCTTATGTCTGCAGATCACTTCAATCTTGTTACGCTGTTATTCGTAACGTCAGTGCACGTTGTTTAGCTGCTATAGCCAATGTCATTACAACCAAAACCATGCAAGTGATTGTAGATAATGTTTTACCGCAGTTAAGCAACCCTTTAAACCCTTACCATCGTCAAGGTGCTTCAGAACTTGTGTATCATTTGGTTCAATTACTGGATACCAAGATTTTACCATACACTATCTTTTTGATTGTACCTATATTGGGCCGTATGAGTGACGTAGATGAAGCAGTACGATTAATATGTACCAACTGCTTTGCATTACTAATTAAACTTGTGCCTTTGGAAGCAGGCATTCCCGATCCACCAGGTATGTCTGCCGAAATGTTGGCGCATCGTGATGAAGAAAGAAAGTTCTTGGCTCAGTTGCTGGATAGTTCTAAAGTTGAGAATTATGAAATACCGGTTCCAATTAATGCCGAATTAAGAAAGTATCAACAGGAAGGTGTGAATTGGTTAGCTTTTCTTAACAAGTTTCATTTACATGGTATTCTTTGTGATGGTAAGTTTTTTTTTCTTTGTTTTGTTTTTTGCAATTATTAACGGGTACAATTTAGATATGGGTTTGGGTAAGACTTTACAATCTATTTGTATTTTGGCTGGTGATCATTTTACAAGAGCTCAAAAGTTTAAAGAAACAAAGTTACCGGAATGGGCACCAAGTCCTTCATTAGTTATTTGTCCACCTACTTTAACTGGTCATTGGTATCACGAAATCTTAAACTTTTGCGATAATTTAAAGCCCTTGTTATATACTGGTGGTCCAGCCGAAAGAAAAAGATTACGTGCTTCACTTCGAAAACATGATATTATTATCATGTCTTACGATATTATTCGTAACGATATTGAAGAACTCTCTTCGATTACATGGAATTATTGTATTCTTGATGAAGGACACATTATCAAGAATGGAAAGACCAAGATTACAAAAGCTATTAAAACCGTCAAGTCCAATCATCGTTTAATTCTTTCTGGTACCCCCATTCAGGTAAACGCGCACATCACATAATATTTTACTTGTTTTACTCACACCTTTATTTTAGAATAACGTATTGGAATTATGGTCATTATTCGACTTTTTAATGCCTGGTTTCTTAGGTTCTGAAAAGATATTTAATGAACGATTCGGAAAACCTATTTTGTCTAGTAGGGATAGTAAGAGTTCTTCTAAGGAACAAGAGGCAGGAGCACTTGCACTAGAGGCTTTGCATAAGCAAGTGTTACCCTTCTTATTGCGTCGTTTGAAAGAAGATGTCTTGCATGATCTTCCACCCAAGATTATTCAAGATTATTACTGCGAACTTAGTGATCTACAGGTAAATATACATATACACGCACAAGCATATGAATATATAAATATTAAATTTTTTTATTTTATTTTATTTTTTTACATGTAGAAATCGTTATATGATGAATTCGCTAAATCACAAGCAAAGACATCTGTAGAAGAAGACTTGGGTACTTCCAATGCATTAGTCACCACAACACCCGAAAAGAGCAATAAGGGAGCAACCCATATTTTCCAAGCATTGCAATACCTTCGAAGGTTATGTAACCATCCTTTACTTGTTGTTAGTGATAAGTATCCAAATTATCAAAAAGTAAACGCCTTTTTACAAAAGACAAATACATCTATACATGATTTAGCAAATGCACCAAAACTGTTAGCTTTAAAGTAAAGTATATTAACAAATTATTTTTATTTTATATAACTTTTTAACCACTGTTTATCATCTAGACAATTACTGATAGAATGTGGTATTGGTGTTACAACAACAGAATCTGATTCAGATCCAGCAGCTATGGCAGTTGGTGCAGTGAGTCAACACAGAGCCTTGATTTTCTGTCAGTTAAAACCAATGTTAGATATTATAGAAAGCGATTTATTCAAAAAGAAGATGCCAACTGTCAGTTACTTACGTATGGATGGATCTGTAGATTCCAGTAAACGTCACGAGATGGTTCAAAAGTTCAATGCTGATCCTTCTATTGACGTATTACTATTAACAACACATGTTGGTGGTCTTGGTTTAAATCTCACTGGTGCAGATACAGTTATTTTTGTAGAACACGATTGGAACCCTATGAAGGATCTTCAAGCGATGGATCGTGCACATCGTATCGGTCAAAAGAAGGTGGTCAATGTCTATCGATTGATTACAAGAGGAACTTTAGAAGAGAAAATTATGGGTCTTCAAAAGTTTAAATTGAATATTGCTAATTCTATTGTCAATCAACAAAATTCAGGTTTACATAGTATGGATACAGATCAAATTTTGGATTTATTTAATGTTAGTAAAGATGGTGAGAACAAAAAGAAAAAGGTCGATACCACAGGTGCCGAAGGTTTGGGTCCTGCTAAAGCCGTATTGGAGAACTTGGAAACTCTTTGGGATGAAAAAGATTATGAAGAGGAATATAATATTGATAGTTTTATCAGTAGCTTAAATTAGATTTGACTATTTTTTAATACAACACATATAAATTTACTATATAAAAAAGGGAGGTTGAATAAAATGTATGTCAATGTATGGTAATGCATTGAATAACTTGATTGTTTATATATATCTTTTTTATCTCTTTCTTTCTCTTTCTTTCTCTCTCTCTCTCTTTCTCTCTCTTTACTTGTGTAATGCATTCGACTCGTATGTCATACCCTGTTTATGAGACAGAAAATGATAACAAAAGTAGTCAAATGTGTTCTAGTTGTTTAAGTACCACCACCACCGGTAGTAATAGTAGCAGTAGTAGTTGCCAAAGTATATCAGAAGGATCTATCTGTAGTCATTGTTCAGTACATGAAAAACAGGAAACACATCCTAAGAAAATCAAGACTATACCAGCACATATTATCATCGAACCCATTACCACTACTACTAAATCAATTACCAGTACCAAAAACCAAGATATGACCAATCGTAATCGTTCCAGATGTTGTTGTTTTCGTAAAAATTCAACTTCGAGAATGATTGTTTTTTTAATATTTTTTATATTCGTATTGGGAGCCATTACAGCATTTTTCTGCTGGCCACGTACACCACGAATATCAATGGGTGGAGGAGCAAGTTCAGTTAATAACGAACCACCAGATTGGTGGGCAGGAGAACGACTACCTTTATCGGCACAAGATAATACAGTTATACCATCAAGACCATCGTTACGAGGTACATGGCAAATGAACGTTACGTTAGATAATAGGGATAATTGGATTCCAACACATATTCGTAGTCTAGACTTTGTTTTAATGGATAGTTTAACTTTATCTAAATTTGCTTGGGCTTCTGCTTCTGCTATGGTTTTACAACCTAATACAATTTCTCCAGTTAGTCTAACCTTTAATGTAAACTATCAAGCTCCTGATAATACAGACCCTACTTTTCAAAACTTGTATAATGCTTGTGGACCGTTAAAGACAACAAATGATCAAAGACCTGCTTTAAAAGTTTTATTAAAGGTAAAAATTATATTTTTATTATTTCGTACTTCAAAAAAAAACTAAAAAAAACACACACAACAAATAGGTGAACTTTCATCTGTTTGGGATTATGTGGACTCCGATTGTTACCGCGACACCATATACAGGAGGAATACTTTGTCCAATTAAATAGACTTCTTTGCATTAAAAAGGACTTTTTTTATTATTATTATAATTATTATATATTTATATATGTATATGAACACGAGTTTTTCAAAAAAAAAAATAGAGAGAGAGAGAGAGAGAGAAAAAAATTTACAGACTAGAAGTGCAGAAAAGAAAACCTTTGCCATTACGAAAGTTATAAAAAGCTTTTAACTGATGATTAGGTTTTGGTTCTTCTTTTTGTTCTTGATCTTCTTCTTTATCTAGTTCATTTAAACAAGACTCAAACCAATGCTGTTCAAGCAATATCATATCTTCATCCTCTTGTTGCTGCTCTTCGCGTAGTAAGTTTGTGATCAGTACATATTTACGAATTGATAGATCAATACGTGTTTGATCGTATTTTGCTAATTTTGCATAAGATATGGATTGGATATAATTTGACATTTTTATTTTTGCTATACAAAGTTTGAGAAAGAAAGATAAAAAATAAAAATAAAAAAATCGTTAAAAATAAGGATTTTTTTTTTTTTTGTGAAAGGAGGTTATTATAAATAACAAAGTTAATTAACTTGCCACATATACACAAGCTACTGCGGTTTAATGTGCAAAAAAAGAACGTCCCAAAAGGCCTCTTTTTTTTTTGACGTCGGGAATAATCAAAAATCACGACATTTATGTATTTTGTTCCGAACTTTATCAAAGCCAACTTGATGTTACTTTTGTGTTACTACTACGTGTTTATGTCAATTGAAAACTTTTTTTTTTTTTTGACGCAGCACTATAGGATATGTCATTTTTTAAAGTTGAGGCTTCTTAGTAAACCATAACTGCGGTTATAATTCGGGTCGACCCTTTTAGCATAACGAATTTAATTTATGTAAAAAAAAAGAAAATTAAGATTTCACGAGATTATACATTAGTTGCTTTTTACAGGTGTTTGCTCACATGTTTACAAATTAAAAAATAAAACGGTTTATCGATATACTCCCACTCCCTAATTTTTTATTACGGAAATAGCTTTTGTGTGTGATAGACAATGAAAAGGTTTATATTAACTTTGTTGGCTCTATAAAGTAATACCGTAAGAAGTGAAAATGTAAGCTATGTTTGAAACCTTTTTTTTTTTTTTTGACAGGTAACTACTATGTATTTTGACAGATTGTTAAACTTTTACCACATACACGTCAAAAACGAATTCTTTATACAAAATACCTGGAGTTTGAGGAATTATCATTTAAACCAAAAGATATTTATATATGGTGACATCGTTTAATTATGTGATACCATTTTAATTTGCATTCTCATTGTGAGATTGGTTCATCTGTATTTAGCGCAAAATAGTAAAGGTAAGCCGTATATTTGATTTGATATAATGCGTTACCGGCCGCAGTGATATGTTCTGAGTAATATTTCGTCAAAATTGTGCAACTATGATTTTTACGGGTCTTTAAGGAATACAGTGTGCCCATTCTCAAATCAAACACTTTTTGAACTTGGTGGTACATTTTTTGAAAATAAAATGGAACATTCAACCAATTAAATTCGAACTTAATTTGGAACACTTTAAATGGGGCAGCTTTTCTATTTTTATCGTCTTTGGTCTAAATTTTTTAGGTGGTATAGGTACTTTCATAGTTATGTTAACAACGCTTATGGCTAAAATTGCTCCAATTACAGTATGAGATGGCGCTCTAATACTCGCAGTAGTGATTACAGCTTTGGTGCCCTTTCTAGACCAAGCTCTACTGCGTCTCATGTCTATGTCAAAACCGGACTCGTCAATAAATATACAGTTCCTTGTAAAGTCCATGTCGGTGTTTATCCACTCTTGCACTCACTTCATTCTCTCTTCCATCCTTACGAGACCTGGGTCGCAACGTGGCGACTTTCAAAGAGAGATTGCATTCGTCTTTCATAAACTCATCTCCTTTAGACCTCTTAATATCAAGTCCTTCAAAGGCTTCTGTCAAATTTTTTATGGCATCAGTTGTAACAATAGACGGGCTTTCATAAAAAAATAATAAAAAAAATGGATTAAACCTAGTTTTGAATTAGACTTGTTCCCGTTAAAAAAATACTCACTACATAAATGCATGAAATAACACTACCTCGTTACATTTTTTTTTTCTCAGCGAGGTACTATAATTCTTAAAAGGGGTTGCTGGCTTCGTTGCAATGGATTTTCACTAATTTCTCAACAGCTGTATTTGTTTAAGCGGACTTAAAGCAGAAGCACTAGTGTAATAAATGAAGAAAGTAAATACACTATATGAACTACTCTAAACGATGTACATGTATTATATAGAAATATTTACTTGTGAGTTCGTTCATATTTAGTAAGGAAAAGAAAGAAAGAAAGAAGAAGCGTGTTCGTGTTTTAAAGAAAAAGATAGAATGGGGATGATAAATAAGGGACTGAGAAAAAAGTTTATTGGTTACTGTATCTACGTCTCTCCGTGGCGTCATTTTCTCTTATTAGTTTCTTACTTGATGTATAATTTATTAAAAGGTAACCCCTCAAACGGGTGGTTCTTTTAGGTCATAATGAAATTAAGTACACGTAGAGTTAATTCGGGTTTTTGGAAAAAAAAACTGGCTCTCTCCATCATGTACACACCCGATGAAAAGATTTGCTAGACTTTAGCCCAACGTTTTTTTTTCAATAAAAGAGCTCCAACTGTAGAAGCAATAAAGTCATTGTAATTTCAGGGCTCGAGAGCTGATTTTATGAGTAGCTCTCGTCGTAAAAAAAAAAAAAAAAAAAAAAAAAAAAAAAAAAAAAAAAAAAAAAGAAAAGCTTCGCGTTGTACACCGAAAGAGTTAAATTATTAACTTCCTTTCGCCTACGGCACCAGCCCTTACAAACCAAGGAAGTTTATTCAAACTATTATCAGACATGAGTTATAGTTGGTATTAGTGGCTGGCGAAGTGTATAAAGATCAAGGACGTAATAATCTTATCAAAACAAAATTTAAGCCTTGCTCTTTTCAAGAACAAATGAGGTGATAAAAGACCATCAATACTACCGGTCTATCCCAATAAATCCTCAGGCCAATGTGCGTCTCTATATTGCCATACTTAGTATTGAAAAGCAAGATTCTAATGGAAACCGCGTATCTTATAATCGATTGGCGGGACGATCCAGTGTCGGAAGTAAGTTTAAAAAAGACAGCTAAAAGATCTTTAACTAAATATTAGTAATCAAACTATTTTTTTTTAGAGAATTCTATGCAAAGATTTCTTTACCGCCTCTTTGATGTGGTGTCGTCGCCAGAGTTACATCAAGAATTCCTTTATTGAGCAACAGATAAACGACGAACGTTTCGGATCCCCAAATCTGATAGGTTTTGTCGACGGTTCCAATTTCAAATTGATGTACGCTCCCTCTTAGAAAAAAGACGCATTTTTTACTCGGAAATCAGCATACAGTATTAACAGCATAACCGCATGTGAAGGTAAGAAACGAATCCGTTACATTTCGACGGGCTATTTTGGAAGTAGTCATGACATGCGCGCCCTTTCTGAATCAAGACTAGGTCCTAATCCCGAGGGATTCTTTTCTGGAGATCAGTACGTGCTCGATGATGGAGGATACAAGGCATATAATTATCTCGTACCGTGCGCCAAAAATCACGTAATCAACAATAACTAAAGGCAATCGAAAAATTTAATACGTATATCGCCATTATGCGTATTGAAATCGAACATGCTTTTGGTACCTTGAAGAATATTCCTTTGAGAATTCGAAGTGACCAAGACATTGCGTTTGCCAGTGACAGAATTCGAGTGTGTGTCGTCTTAAAAAAAATTATTAGATGAAATAACTGACGAAGTGACCATTCGATTGAATGAAAACTGGAGACGAAGAGAGAAAGAAGAAAGTGGGATAGGAAGACGAGGATATAGTGAAAACGACGATAGTCTTCCTATCTTACTAACGAGCGAGGAGAGGACAAATACAATTGTAGAAGGGAAATTTTATTGAGAAAAAATATTTCTTCTTTTGAATATAGCCAAGATGTTTGGTTGGTCGAAGGAAGATATCTGGGAAAGCAGGAGAAAAGTTTTTTTTTAGTTTAATTGAATGAATAAAAAAAGAATAATAAAAGAGTACGCTTTTAAAAATAGAATACAAATGGTGTAGATCTATGACACCAGGAATAACTAGAATAAGTTACCATAAAAAAAAAAGTGTTCTCTTAAAAAAGACTCCCATGTTAGTTGCAAATTTTATTTTTTCCATAAAAGGAAATTTCTGTAAACTTTTAGTAGATTGACAAAATAAAAAGAACTGCCTAATAGACTATTTCCAATGCTAATATAACTGGTGTCGCTTAGGTGTAGGCTATATTTTTAATAATAAGATTAGTGTATTCCCATATAGTTTTACTAACACAAAATAACGCTTGAAAATCATCGCTGAGATTTTTAACAAAAGTGGTTCTCATCATAAAAGTTAAAAAAAACTTTCTAATGGACTATAGTCAATAGTAGTATATTTGATGTCGCTTAAATGTGGGCTATATCTTTGATAATTACGTTGGCGTATTTCCATGTAGTTTTACTATCAATAAATAACAATATTTACTTTTTAAATGAGAATATTTCTCGTTATAAACTTTGAAAGATGCAAACACAAAAACTGTCTGATTACTTATGAAAAGCAATAACAGAATTCGTGTCGCTT
The DNA here is from genome assembly GCA_025201345.1 of Thamnidium elegans. Lineage (NCBI taxonomy): Eukaryota > Fungi > Mucoromycota > Mucoromycetes > Mucorales > Mucoraceae > Thamnidium > Thamnidium elegans. The sequence goes on along the minus strand of JAIXMG010000011.1, from coordinate 528,852 downwards.
AGGGCTGGGACACACTTTTCATAATAATACTAGCTTATTTCCATGTAGTTTTACTAACAAGTAATAACGGTTGAAAATTATCACTAAATTATAAAAAAGAGTAGTTTTTGTCATAAAAGTTAAAACACCAAAATAAACAAAAACTATATAATTAACCATAATAACAAATAGTATGATCAGAATCACATGAAAAAGTACTACATTTTCAGATCTGTACATATTAGCTTATCTATTAGTATTTTTACTAATAAGAAGCGATGATTTTTAAACGTTTTTTTTTCTCTACTTTTTTTTTCTGGATTTGTAAATTTGCATGATTTGTTTACTTTGAACTAAAGCTAAAAATATTGAAATGGTATAATCTTTTATTTTGTCCTATTGATAGTTGTCAATAAAAATATTAATCATATCTATAGTTATAGTTTAAACGTATTAGTAAAAAGTAATAAAGAAATGCTATTTTACAAGTAAAAAAAAACATATGAAAACCATCCTCTGACCAAGCTTTCCTCTCATTGGCCCAAAGTTTTGTGACGAAGTCTTTTTTTTTTTTCTCTTTTAAAGACGAAACTCTCCCTTTTTTTCTCTGGCTCTTTATTCTTTCAAGCTACTTTGGTTTCTCATCGGCGGTTCCATTTGAAATGATTTGCTACCTCTTACTTCTCCTCTATAGTCAATTCAACATTGCTATGGTTGTTTGTCATCCTGTTCTGGCACCATTAGTTTTGGTCAGGAGCTGACGATCTTTTTTTTTATTTTTTAATAAGGAAAAAAAGCATGGTTTTCCCGTGTTAAGTGGGCATGCTGGTGTATGTATGTGTGTATGTGTATGTGTATGTGTATGTGTATGTGTATGTATGTGTGTGTGTCTTCTTCTTCATGTCTTTATTTTTTTATGAGTTTTTATCTCTCTGGGTGGCCACCCTCTTTTTTTTATTGGTACGTATGCATATATTTATAACATTTTATAAGATACTAACTTTTTATTCTATTAGTGTTTTTAAATGCTAAGTTTTTTTTTTTGTGTGGTACGTATAATATATATACATATTTATTCATAAAACACTAACATATTATTTTGCGTAGTCTTTTTGTCTTCTTTTTTTTTTTTGCATAATCCTTTTTCTTTTTTTTTTTTGGTGGTGGAAATTCTCTGGTACGTTTGTTCTGGTGTATATGTTGTTGGTGCTTGGCTTACTTTTGGTAATTGTTTTATATTAACTTCATCAATATACGTATTATTAATTTTTTTGTTCCCAGGTTGCTTTGTTCTTGTGTATTTGCTCTGGAGTCTTGTTGTTCTGGTGTGAGTTATAATAGGTTTGGCAGTCAGCTCCTGTAATGGGATTTAAGACTTTTATGATACAAGATTCTTTGTCCAAACAAAAGAATCGGGAGCATGGTCGACTTTAACAGCCGAGCTTATTATTTTGTCTTTAAGGATGAGCTAGAAGTAAGAGCTCCTACTTGAAGGAAACTTCATATATACCCAGAAGTATAAGGAGGACTTCATTTGAGAACCACTTTGAGATTCCCGTTTGGAGTAGCTTGTATTTTATTTTATTTTTGAAACGAATGTTTCTCAAATGATTAATTTTTTGATACCAATATACTTCTGTCTTCGGACAGAGGTATATTAAAATAATAATGAAAATGAAAAATAAAACCTCTCAGGAAAACTCGGGTGGTTACTTGGATTGAATATATTTTGTCAACCCAATTAATTATATATTATTTTGGTTTCTTATGGATGCTATATTGAGCTGTTTAGTCTGAGATCCTTTAACAATGCATCTGTGCATTTGTAATTATTGTTGCTTTCTCTTACGCGTCTTCAGTGTATAGGTAGCTCGAACTATGGTTCGTACTCTTCTTTTTACGCGTCTGTTTATTATGGTAGCTTCAATACAAATAAATATACAATTATTCTGATGTTATATATATATTTTTTCTAAAAAAAATGTAACGGTATTGGCACATTTTTAAAAGAAAGTAAGCCTAGCAAGGGATTTGTGTAAGGCTTCCTGGAGAAATCCACCCTTAAATAGAGCGGCTATTGTAATAAAGTGCCAAGTGTACCACGTCTAATTAAATACCTTTAATTTTTTTTTATTATGTAGTAATGGTGGGGCGCGTTCTAGATAATAGAGCTTAGACTAAACAAGTAGTCAGAGATAAGACACGGGGTAGCTCAAGTCATTCGGTAGCTCAATTGAGTCTTTTATTTTGTTGCTAAGCAACGAAATAGGAGTAGCCATAGTTTGATAGTATATATATAAAAGCGATACTTTATTTGTTTATTACATATTTCGTTTTTGTTTACAAGGATATTTATCATATCTAATTTTCAATCAACTGTCAAAGTAAGTAGATCAAATTTTTCTTTTTAGTGGTCAGACAAATTACGATAAGAAAGAATTTATAAAGGATGTCAAGTCAGCAGCCTGTTACAAAAAAATAAATAAATTAGTATGTGTGTATACATATATAGTTAACCCAAAAAAAACACTTTACCTTTAATGGACATGGGATGCTCAAAGATTGTTTGATTTTCGGTGTAATTGGAATACCAATAATACGAACAGTTGGATAAACATAATAATCAAAATCAAGATTCTGTGCTGCACTACCGTCTAAACCACAACGTGTCACCAAATCCATTACTACACCTTGTTGATCGGGATCTGTTGAATTAATGCGAACGGCAAATGGGAAGTAAATTTCGGTGATTGCTTTTGGCTTGATTTCAAGGTCTGTAACATTTCCTCCACCAATATATATATTGTAAGGGGAAGGATAATATGCCTATAAATAAAAAAAAAATTATAAATTAATTACCTTTTTTGTTGTTATTCTTAATTTATACTTACATCGGCTTTAATAATTTCAAATGTAAGACCCTCAAAGTTTGGATTATCTACAGTGATACTAACATTAAATGACATACTTAGGACGCTATTATCGCTTGTAACCTCAGGATCTCGCTCAAGCCCGTTATATTTGATTTCTGGTACTTTGAATAAAGCCGCTAATATACCGACAATAATAACGAGGATCAAAATGATGATTAAAAATATACAACTACACCAACGCATCCATTTAGGGCAACAAGTACAACATCCGCAACAGGTTTTATCTAGACAAGAACGACGCTTTTTCTCACGCGGAATAATCTTTTCTAAATCATCATCAGAGTCATAATGATCAATAAATTTCATATCTGACATGGAAGTTCTTTGATGATCGTGGTGTGGATCGTTGTATTGAGGTGGCACAGCCGGTGCGTTATATACTGGGTAAGGTGAAGGTGAATTCACTGGTATTTCTTTCATGGCGTATTGATCTGTAGAATCTCTACCTGTCTCCAAGTGACGAGGTAAAGGTGGTGCCGATGCTTCTGAGTGTGTGTGATCCGTTGCTACAGCAGCAAGAGGTTTGTCATAGAAATCATCATAAGCTGTCTTAGTCATTATTAAAGTAGTAGTTTTTCTGGTTTTTTTTTTTTTTTCTAAATAAAAGAGAGAAAAAAAGAAAAAAATCCTTGGCAGATTAACTTGTATTTTAAAGAGAAAAAAAAGTATTTTTAGTAGCAATCTTAACGAATAAGAATATAGCGTAAAACTAGGTTGGGCTTAGAAAAAAAAAAGAGTGAGGCTGTTCCCAAGCAAAAAAAATACTACCCCCCCTCTATTTGGAAAAAAAATACTCTCCCATTAAAAAGGAAATTGTAACCTTAAAAATTCATACTCCTCAGCCAAAGAATGAGTTTTACGTCAAACGGGTGTTCTTTTCTGATTTTGTAAACACTTCCCTCCAGACGGCGCCAAGCCAAAAATGATTGTCCCTTTATGCCTAGAAATTTTGTTCTTTTGAAATAAAAGAAATGTCGCAATAAGTTAAATCAAATCAAATGAGACGAAATAATTTTTTTTTTTGGAGATACTTTTTTTTTAGACATTTTTAGTTTTTTACACGCAGATAACCATAAAGTGTCTCATTTTAGACTAAAACACTGTAGCAGTTTAAGCTCAACTGACTTCGTCGTCGATCTTGTAAGTAGCAGTTTAAACTAAACCGACAAAACATTTGCTGTTTTTCCTCCCTCGATTGGCTTATTCTTTATTCTCTTGAACATGTTGGTTATTACTAGGGAACAAGCAATATGCATATTTTTTTGCGAGGAATACAACGAAGAAAATGTTCTTTGATTTAGACTAGACTTTCAATTACCTGATATCTAACATTTTTTAAAAGCATTTAAATAAAACTTTTACTTGCTACTAAGGAAAATAACTTAAACGATGTTTTTATTTTGGTATATAAGAGTAACTACATCATTCTGATTACTGACTATGATCTTTATAATACAGTGTTGAGGAATCGCCCTATTTTGACCTTCGCTCAGAGCCCGTTCTGCACTTGAATTGTTGTATCTTCTTTGGGTCATTCAGGAGCTCTTTCCTATCAAATATAGCTATTTTATTGCTATGAGGAAGGCTGTTTACAACAGTCTTCTCTATATTAGCATTTTTACTGTTAAAACCTCGTTAGTAAATTTAATGATTTTCATTAATTATATTTTCAAAGTTACCTCAAGAAGGTCTCGAAATCGCTTATATTTGTCGTGAGGCCAGCAAAAGTCAACATCACAAGGCATCCAGTTTTTTTCAATACCTTGCTATCATCATTCAGATCCCTTTCCATGATTGGATCATTTGAGCTTGTCTTGAATGACACAAGAACCTTGTCGACCATCGATCGCATTTTCGGTTTCTTGCACATCTTGTTCAGCAAGTTTGAATGTGTTTCATCGCTTTCTTTTGATCTAGATTTTCTTGCGTAACCAATTACACTATACCCATCGTTTTTGAAAGACTGAATAGTCTGCTGGTATAATGGTAACTGTTCGGCAATAAATTTTACAACATTTGCTACCACATATTTTACGGTTAAATGAATGCAATTAAATAAATAAAAATTAGGTACCTTACCTATATATTTTTCCTTTAATACGTACAATGATCGAACTGAGATGGTCACTGCTGTATCAATTTTTTTTTTCTTTTGACGGTAGCGCCAACCAAATCAATTTCTTTTCCTGAACACCATCTTCCAAAGTCGATGGGGATTTCGTCTTGAAGTAAATATGAATACTTCCAAACATAAGCCAGGATACCGCTCATTGAGCACAAAAGGTTTTCATACACCTCATCATTGTATTAATCAACAGGAACAAAGACTGTGTTGAGAAATTGCAAAAGTCCTGCATGATTATCTAATAAAATATTGGCGTTTAATGAAATATCTGATATGTACAAATATATTGTTGTTGGCTATTGATTCTCTGGTTTGATACTTGCGGTATAAAAATGGGTTTTGGTTGATGGTTCTTTTGCTTAAAATGATCGGCTTTGCTGGATCTTCTGTATAACAGATTTCACTATTTACAAAATCGACAACTTCTTTAGTTAGTTTTTCGACATTTGCTTCGTTGTATTCCTCGCAAAAAAAACATGCATATTGCTTGTTCCCTAGTAATAACACCACCAGTGCCAATTTAGCAAAATTCCTGCATCGATACCATCATATCATAAGGAAATATTTTGACATTTGATAATATAAAAGGTACTTGTTTGTATATGAATTCATTGTTAAAAAAAAAGGAAAGGAAAAAAAAAAGATGGAATAAATAGGTGATTTTAATCATTATAAAAAAGGTTTTATTTAACTATGATAAAATGAGGTTTATTCAACCATGATAAAACGAGGTTTATTCAACTATGATAAAAAGGATTTATTTAATCATCGTGATATTTATATTACGATATTAAAAAAAAGTCGTTTTTACATGTAAAGTACCTGTTATTGTAAATGGTGCTGTACCAAGAATTAACCCAATTGAGGGAGGAAAAACAGCAAATGTTTTGTCAGTTGAATTTAAACCGCTACTTACTTATTACCTTTATAACCAAGGATAAAAAAAAATCTCCTTTCCTCTTTTTTATTATTTTAACCAGTCCCACCTCTTCGAGGACGTGTGACATAAAAGTTTATTTTACAAAAAAAAAAAAAAAAAGGATAAAAAAAAATGGGTATTCTGAGTTCATATTCGCGTTGATTAACTGATTACCTTTTCGTAGACTTGTTACACCAGCATTTATTACACAACTTGCCTATTAGAAGATCTACGCATTTTTTTTCAGCCCTATTACAGATCAATACACATATTACGTAATATTTTGTTATGTCCTTCCCTAGTATAGGTAGAGTACGACCCTATCAGAATAAAAGAAAACTTTTTTTATGTATGCATTCATTGATCATAAGACAAAAATATATATATATATGGTCATCATTTATCTTTTTGGATGGATAGTCGAGAAAAAAACCTGATAGTTATTTATATATATTCGTGATTTGTTCAGGTTAGAGCAATGCAAAAAGGCTTCTTTTTTTTAAGCCCAATAAAAAATAAAGCCAAGAAATTGGTGTACCTGAAAAAAAAATAGTATATTTTTGTTGCTATGATACCATCATGAATATAACATATCAACCGTAACCATGACAATTATTTTACATAAAAGCTTTTCTCTCTTTTTTTTTTCTTTTCTTTATTATTTTCTAATCCTTTTTAAGTAACTTTTCGGGTGAAGCAATCTTTCCATAAATTCTCCAGATATCCTCAGGGTCAGAAATAGTCTTTTGGAAAACAACGTATTCTAAAACGTTGTGAATTTTGTTAGGGTCACCGCCAATTACTCTGTTCTTTTTATCGAATACTGCCATAGACTTTTTTTAAAAAAAGAAAAAAGGAGAGTTTAGTTTGAGCTACATATATATATATGATATTTTCACTGACCTGCTTGGTAAACATCTTGACGGTAACTTGAGCAACGGCAAAACCATGCTTACTTAAACCGGTGGTACCGACACAACGAACACATACAATCTTGGGTTGCTCTACTTCACCGTGATATTTCCATTCCCAACGTACGTTATTACGAGTCTTTAATTGATTTTTCAAGCTCTAATATATGTATTTGTAAGTATTCGATTTATGCTATTATTTCAAAATCTATACCACTTACAGAATACATGGAATCTAAACAAACTTCTTCCAAGATAGGACGATCACCTCTATAAATAGCCTTTAACACTTGTGTTTTCTTTTTCTCTCTCTCTCTCCCTCTCTCTTTTGACATAAATATATTTACCTGGCAAATGCGTCATTCATATCTTTATAAATCTCCTCAGCTTCAGAAAGGAATTTACCAGAGTTCCACTTATCAAATTGAGACTTGTGTTTGATCAAACCCATACTAATATACCCTTTTTTTTTAAGCACAAAAATCCTATATATCTTTCTCATTCTATATAGCTTCTTTTTACCTTAATAAATTTTGAACGCTGTTCTTCAAGTTACGCCATTTAGTTAAACGCCAGTTACTGAAATCGGTAATGGAAGGCGATTGATCAGGTGGAACATAGTTGGCTTATTCGATAATAAATTAATAACTATTTTTTTTTTCTTTTTAAAAGAAATATTGTCGTTCACTCACCAAAGACACCATGGTCACGTAATAAAATTTGTTTGCCTTGAGTAGAAGCATAACCACGAATGCCTAAAGTGACAGCAGCTTTAGGTAATTGGTTGAATACAATTCTAGTTGCTAATTGAGGTGCTCTGTTTAAAAGTCCAACTTGAGGACGAAGCATGGATAATCTAGAAGCCATTCTTTAATATAAGTTTCTCAAATAAAAGAAAAAAAACGAAAAAAAAAAGAGAGCTTGTCAAAGAAATCCCGGGGGTAGCCAAAACTTTTTTTTTTATTCGTACTGGGTTTCCCCGCTAAAAAAAAAAACGGGACTTGAAAAAATATTGAGACAAAATAAGGTGTCAAAAGTGTCTGCGGCAAAAAAAGAGAAAATACGTTATAATGGCAGTAGTTATTACCTAGTACATAGTTTATAGATATCAATGAGTATTTAAAATCAGTTCAAATAGCAATTGTATTTGGTAAGGTAATTAACGAGTAAATCAAAGATTCCTTTTTTTTTGTGCCACATGTCGAAGTTTTATTAGGAAGATTCTCTTTATTTTTCGGTGTACTTTTTAACGTGCTATAGACAGGACATAAATAGTAACTTTTTAATATAATGCAATAAGGTGTGTACAATGCGCTAATTGTGATGTTAGTATACTTCTCCTGTTACTTTCAAAAAGAAACAATCGTACGATTCAATTTGACAAGGTTAATTATAAGGCACATAATATAATACCTGTTATTTTGAGGCTTTTGTATGACTGAAGCAAAAAAAAAAAATTTGATCTGTTAATTATTATCTGTTTAGGGAAGGTGAGCTGATATTTGATAAATGAAAAAATAATAAACAAATAATTATTTTTTTTACGGAAAAGGTAATTACTTCCCCCCCTTTCCCTTATTAAAAACCGTAATAAAAAGAGAGGCTAAAACATTTTTTTCTTTTTTCTTCTTTAAACAATTATGCCAAAAACTACTCTAGATAATGCTTTTTCAACATATACTTCCATGATGAGAGTAACAAAAACTGGAAGGCCGTATACAAAAGTATGTTATGTATATTTAGATTTTAAGAAAAATCTTCATCTGCTAATTCATACTCACACACACACATACATACAAACATATACACACTAGGACCTTTACGATATATTTTCTGCTGTATTATTACAAGTCACTTTAACCGATCACCGAGTTATGTTTCGGTCTTATCCGTATACATTTACAACCGACGAAGCAGCAAAAGTGATGTCTTCGCTTGTATTTATACATATACATCGTCATCCAGATCCGTTGGAGCCGTCACGTCAAATTGCTACGCGTACAACTACCACTTTCAGTATGGATTTTGCAACTGCAAAGAACCTTATTCAACATTTTTTATCGGCTGGATTAATTACAAGTGCAACAGACCCGCACAATTTAAACGTCCGCGATCGTGGTGTTTGGTGTCCAACGCTCAAAGGCAAATACGTGTTGGAAGAGTTTACGGATTACACGCAAGTAGAAATGACAGAAAACTTAATTGCGGCACTTAACACACCTTATATGTTATCCGGATCGTCTGGAAACGCTGGATCCCGTTTAATTCATTTAGATAGATTAACTGATAATGATGATCAAATTACATTTTCTCGTCCTAACATGACGGCTACTTTTAAAGCCATGATGTCTAGCTTACCGCAAGATGCGCTCTTGGTAGATGAAATTAGCGCCATCGATAAAAAAGATATACCGATATTTCAACATACGTTTGTTGGCATGCATTGCATAGATTGGTTATGGAACCGATTAACTGTAACTTCAAGAGAAGAATCAAAAATGGTGGCAGAAGAATTTATCCTGTTTGGTTGGATTTCTCTCGTACTAGATAAATCAGATAAAGAGCTTAGTACAAATGATGATGCCATGTCCTTTAAAACTTCCAAAAAAGCAATTTATTATGTAACTGATCGTGGATGTAGTATCATTGGTTGGAAAAAATATAAACAAAAGACACATACGGAAAATATCGATATCTCTGTAGTAGAAGACTCTGATTCAAACAGTTTGAAAAAGACGAGTATGAGAAAAGTAGTTATCAATACTGGAAAATCAAATAAAATGAATCTAGAAAATGCAAAATATGATTTTTATTTGTCTAATCCTGAAAGTATATCATCAGCCGAAATGTCGCAGCAAGATTCAGATATTGTATTTACAGAAGTACAATCAGAGTCATTCATCGAGAATAAAACGGTTATTCCGAATGATCAACAAATCCGATTTCCCCTTAGACCATCCAGTATGGCTTTAACTGATTCTAGTATGTCATACGCTAGTACAAACTCGACAAGTAGTCCTGATAATTCTCAATATACAAGATTAAATCAAATTCTCGAGAACCCACTTTTACGCCTTTACTTTCGAGACTTTTTACGATCTAATTATTGTGTTGAAAATATTAACTTTTGGGTAGATTACCACCTACTATTAAAGAATATCGGTAAAAAGACTGTACTTGATCAAATATCAGAATGCTATTCCATTTATGAAACCTACTTGGGGCCCGCGGCCGATGTTAATATTGACTATACACTATGTCAAGAGATAATAAAATATGTTTCAAGTGTTTTTATTATTGTTAGTCAATTACCATCCAAGGAAATACCTTATTTTATGCTCTCTCCGAATACAACCACCAAGAATCATAATAAACCAGCAAAGTCATCAGCAAGATTATTATTAATGCCACCACAAACAAATAGTGCTAAGCAACGTATTGTAACGATCCGAGGAACCACAATTGATAAATGTTTGTCTAGACTATTACACATGTTCGCAAGAGTAAATAAGCACGTATTCGGAATGATGGCAGAAGATTCGTTACCCAAATTTGTAAAAACTACCGTGTACAAAGATCTAATGATTAGACAACAGCAACAGCAAGAATTACAAGATATAGTCAGCGAAGATGGGTATGATGAAGACGATGAAGACGATGAAGACGATGAAGATAGCGAACAAGATGAAATGATTCATGTCATTACAGCGTTATCAGACCAAAGGATTTCTTTAGAAAATAATCGTAATCATCTATTAAAGAACACTGCTTCTTGAAAAAAAAATTTTTTTCGTCCATTTCTCTCCTTTTTCTTGTACACCCTACCCATGTAACACTACACTTCCCCTCATCAACAGCAAACAAAGTTCCTTTTTTTTTCTTGTAACACACTTTTTTTTTTTTTATACTATTAGAACGCTATTCATTTGTAACAATTACACTAATCATTATATATACACTGTACCTCAATCCCTGAAATAAATATTGATTATTACACAAATAAAACCTTGTTTATACAATAAAAAAAAACCAATGACTTATCGGGTTTTAAACAATGGAGAGAGAATATATAACTATCTATCGCACAATGGAATTGATAGAGCTAACGAATCGGAGGATTGCCCTTTGATTCGGCTGAATAGCTTTTTAAAGCAATATTAAAAAAAAAAAAAAAAAAAAAAAAAAAAAAAAAAAAAAAAAAAGAGATGTATATACCTATTTAAATTTTAGGGACGAAAAAAAAAAAAGAGAGCAAAATAAAAAACAGTACACGCACACGAGAGGAATTACTCTTTATTCGATACGTTTTCTATACATATACATTTAGACCCCCAAACAGTAAACACTGGTGGTACTATGACTCCAGATCCCCCATCCCCCCTCATGGTCATGCATAGTGAACTAGAAAAGTAAGATGCATATAAAAGAAAAAGTAGTAGTAATGGAAGTGTTTTTTAGACAGTGTCCCTGTGCATTTTTTTTTTTTTTTTTTTTTTGCCACAACTGTAAAATATAACTTGGTTCATTATGTCGACATTAAAGGGATGAAGGGGGGTGAGTTATACATCTTCTTTTTTAATTGACGAAAACAAGTTGTGGTTTATAATTCATCGACTTTCATTTTATTGGTCTGAAAACGGTATCTATACTCATGAGATCAATACACTACTTACGTATTTATTTATATAAAATGTTTATTATATACTTGAATTGGAAAAAGATATACATTTTATTCGTGTCATTTACTGAAAGTTGTTATCTATTATTAAATATAATTCTTTTTTCTTGTTACACAGGGCTGATATGTGCATGCATTATCAAGTGACAATAACAACAAAAAGGAACATGTCGCACGTAGTTACGTATACGTATGTGGTAGAAGTAAACTTTAATAAATAAAAAGGAAGAAAGCAAAAAAAAAGGGGGGGGGATGATGTGATGCGTATAATAAATGTATAAGAAGTAACTATATATGATATGTATAATGAAATATAATTATATAAATAATGAAATAAAAGTATATATAAGTTTTTTTTTAGCGACTAATTCTAATTTTTTGTCGCCTTTGTCTAGCAGCATTTGCAGCGGCCAAAGAACAAGACGATAGTGTTATTAATACAGCTCTATTGGGTTTGTTGTTGGATTTAAAAGATATACCAGATAGCTTTTTTAGTGCAGAAGAATATGAGTCCTCATCTTCATCTTCCATCATATAGCTATCAAAGTAACTGTCATCATCGTCATCCAATGATTCATTATAATCAAATTCTTGGTCTTCTTCTTCTTCTTCATCTTGATTGTTGTCAAAATTTTGTTCACAAATTATGCTTGTGGTACTTATATATGTATCTCTTGAAGGGAGTGCAAGCTGACTTTCATGACGCGAACTATATTTAATATTGATAGAATTATGCTTTTCGTCATACAGATCTTCTTCTTCTTCATCATCATCATCATCACCATAAAAATAATGACTACTATTGTTGTTATAATATTTTGGTTTGATGGGTTTAATAACATTTGGTTGAGTTCGATGCTTACGAATATCAGTACGAAGTTTAATCAATTTTGTAGCATAGCGAATACAGGTATAAATACTTTGTCTTTTTTTTTCTGTCTGTGATTTTATGGTATATGACATTAAGCGAAAAAAAAAAAGGGTAAATAAATAAAGAAGTGAAAAAAAAAAAAGAAAAAAAAAAAAAGGTTTTTATAGTTAAATCGGCTCTACTCAAAATAGAAGTAATATGGCGTTTTTTTAATAGGTTTCTTTCCCAAAACGTATTTAAAAACAAACATTATAATCCACGTTTTTCGTTTTTTTTTTTTTTCTTTATAATAAAGTTGTGTTGTTAGCCCCTGGTATACATGATGATAGACAAACCTTCTAAATGTTTCACACTTCAATATATATAAGTACACTCTATTTATGTCATGCTTACAAGTATGGTGATAGTGCAGTCATTTTTAATGTGTAACCTATTTTGAAATGGCAGCTTAAAAATAGTTACATTATGCTAAATTAGAACTGCACAATTAAGCCACACATTATATAACTAGAGCACTGGCATTTCCTATCCCCTTAAAACGTGATTCCATAAAATATTCATACAATAGTAAAATTCAATTGTCAATAACATGTATTTTAAACGAAGTCCATTCCAAATTAAACCATTTCTTCCGAGAAGAAACAACATTAAATATAGATTTAAATATTGTATTACAAGTCGGTAGGTTATAATGAACACAAAGAAATCTTTTATTTAGTAACTACAATATTTATGCAGCACTCCTATTGTTTACTAAACTTTTAAAAAGAAACAACCTACTCTTCGTCCTAAAGAAAGAGAGCTTAGTCAAACTTAATTGTCCAGAAGATATATATGAAACTTCATGACGCCAGCAAGATGGAATTTTACTATCCTTAGATGTTTAGTTTACTGGGAGAAATGTTCACTCATCACTACTCAGAAAAAAAAAACAGAAAAAAAATAAAAAAAAAAAAAAGTATGTTTTCTGGTTAAAAGACCCTCTTTTTTTCGCGATTAATTATTCACGTGATCTATTAACTCCTCATGTCTTACTTATACAGCTATTTCATAATACTTGTATTTACATGCGTCAGATAATCATTTTTATTTTCAAGTATGCAATTGCTGTTACAGCTTCTTGATTTACGCTTGTTTCCTTTTTATGTGAATAAACATAATTGAACATGTAAATAGAGCGTGCAAAAAACTAAATTATTTTATATAGAGCATAAGTTAAAATGAGAGAATTGTAAAAAGCTGTGTGTGTGTGATCGACAGAAGTGCGTTTCATACTTATAACTTACCTTCTTACGCTACATGAGTGTTATTAAGCTTCAAGTATTCTAACTATCTCATTTCCGGTGACATATTTAGCTAACTTCAACTGGGCCAAAATACTTGAAATGACAAACGGAAAATAAACAAGTATTCATCACTTTTCGGCTAAACATTTTTCATGTACAAGGAAACGTAAATCTTCAATAAATAAAGGATCGGGTCCTTTTATCATGCCAAAAAAAAAAAAAAAAAAAAAATGAAAAGAGAAAGTAATAATAAACTCTTTTTTTTCGAATTAATATAATACTGCAGGATTATCTCAATGGCTATACATATCTCTATTCAAGTGTTTACGGACGAGTAATATAGTGCGCGCATAGAAGGACACATACCAGACACGCGCATAATATCCTATATATCATAGAAGCCATAAAAATGGGTATAGGACCCCTACTTTATTGTAATCCCAAAAAATCCAAAAAGAAAACCTTTTTTAGGTACAATAACATGTTCATATCGTAGATTATCAACTTTATATGTAATAATAACTGGGGGGAAAAAAACCTGAAAAAAAAAGTTCCGACTTTAAGACAATAAACTTTGAAGTTGGATTTTTTTAAAGACATTTTGTTCGCCCTGAACTAACGTAACCCTGACTACAATTGTTCCAGTTTAACAAATTAGACGTTCTTCTTCTTTGTCTCTTTCTTTTTTTGACAACTTGTAACAAGATACACTCTGTACACTCTTAAATATGTATCTTGTAACACCAAATCGTTTTTATACAACAAAAAAAAAAAAAAAAAAAAAAAAAAAAAAAGGTAACACCAAACCGCAATAAGTAAGCGAGGCGCAGCTTTGTCTAAATGAGTCTTTATTCTTGGCCCTTTTTGGCGCAGTTGAGCAATAAATATAAATGGTAATACTTTGCAGTAAGGTCCAAGGAAATTCAGCTTATTAATCACCCAATTAAGTGTTTACTCTCCAGTGAGCCATTGCTCTCAAGTCAGTTTACAATCATTCGCTTTTTAAATTATCTTCTCTCACGGTGTTGTTCCCTGCACACTTATAGTGCCACCTCAAACACTACTTGGATATCGGTGACCATTATTTAGTTTAGCTGTAGTTGTATATTATGTTTTATTTTGAAACGAGGTTATTGCATGCATATCGCCTTTGTTTTTAAAAAAGATTTTCAATTGGACATTTAAATAGGTCGATTCATCCTGCATTTATTGTATCGCCAAGCAGATATATAGATAACTAAACAGAGAAAAGTTATTTTGAGATATATTGTCTTGACTAAACGAAAGTAGGGCTGATTGTAAAGTCTGGGCTAGTTGCTCACAAGTCTTTTTGTGTACCTCTTGTATATAATTGACCGTCGCAGTTTATTATAGATATCTTGGCTCTCATTAAGATGTTGTATAAAGATAAGAAATAGGTGTCTTTTTGAAAAATATTATTAATAACTTGTTCGAGTTTTTTTTTTAAAAAGAAAAAAAAGAGAAACCATAGATCAGAAACAAAAACTGTTACGTATCATTTGACAATAAGAATAATTATTTCTTTATCTTTAACATACAAGTACAAACGACCCAAAAAAAAAATGTTGCTCCAATATCCATATATATAAATATAATAATTTAGTTACAGGTCATGTATACTATGCTAATAATATACCGAATAGTATCAATATTCCAGATCCCAAAAAGGAAATAAAAAAATGTTAGCTTAAAATATTTCTACCCGCTTTAAAGCGTGTATTTTTCAGGTGACCAGGGGCGAAAAAGATATACATTGTTAACATATAGAAAAAGGAGGAAAGTTTTACTTCAATTTTTTTTTTTTTTTTTTTTTTTTTTGTCATTGCGTGTATCCAGTAGGATCATCAAGAGCATCATAAGTATAACAAGTAAGCCTCTTACGTTCTTCTTCTTCGCGATGTTTTTTTCGTTTTCTTTTACCCATTTTTAGCAGAAGGAAGAGCAGTGGAAGAAAGAAAAAAGAAAACAAGCTGATAGCTTTTTATAAATTTTTTTTTTATCAACTGCTAAAAATATGGATAATATATCAAAATAACACGTCCAGGTTATTATTTATCATTTTATCTATCTCTGTGTTGTATATATAAGCAAATGTACCCTTTTCGAGGGAGGTACAAAGTAGTTCAGTATTGCTAATGTGTGTTCTTTAATAGAATATTATGGCTAAATACCTTTAGTTTCTTCTTTTATGGCAATGTGATTAAACAACATACAACATGAAGGCTTTTTTTAACCCAGTTTGCTCTCATCAGTTTTTTTTTTAACAAAAACCCCCGTGGAAAAACTGGATCTGATGGGATAAAAAAAAAAAAGTTACTCTCACGGATAACAAGATTTATTGTATTAAACAAAAAACATTTCTTTTTACAGCTTTAAAATACAACAGTGATAAATAAATTATACGTAATAATATAAGGAATAAATTATGAGTTCAGTTTATTATAAAGTGCAAAAAAAAACAATATAGCTTATTACATATAAAATAAAAACAATTAAACTGTCTTATAATATAAAGAAAGAAGTGATATATAAATTAAAAATGATAGATACACATATAAATAAACAGGTCAAACTATATTCAAAACAATAATAGACAAGCGAGGCAACAGTGTATTATAAAAAAAAACAATCTTTAAAAAAAAATCTTTAAAAAAAAATCTAATAAAAATAGTAAGTATAAATTTGAATGCATGTGTATAAATAAAAGAAGCATTCTTACCATAATAATAGGCCCGCAAATAGAAACCTAGTAAAATAGAGATAACGTTAATAGAGGTGATGACTACGGAAAATATTAAACAATCATACCACTTCTTATATATATCCTTGTATTAAACCTCCATCAGAAACGCCATCATAGCTAGTTTTTATCTCTGTTTTTTACAAGATTAATTGTCAAATATATTAAATCTTGCAGAATTTTAACTTTTACCATTTATGTTGTTAGTAAATCGAAAAAAAAAAAAAAAAAAAAAAAAAAAAAAAAAAAAAAAAAAAAAAAAAAAAAAAAAAAAAAAAAAACGTTCTCACCATGTTTTAAAAGCATTGATGTAACGCTCTTAAAATCATCAGCTTGAGCTTGTAAGATTTCTCTGTTACAGGTAACTATCTGATATTACTATTCACCGCGTTCAATGGTGGACCCCGTGTCTCCAAAATACTTTGGGTATTTTAAAAAGTATTTTTTTTTAAGCACTGAAAATTATGAAATACCTTTTCTGTCTCAAATGGAGTTGGGGACACACTGTCCACCACTGGTCCACTTTTATTGGGATACTTATTATTTTTGCAAAAGTCCTCTGAGATTTAAAATCTCAAGTGACCGTTTGAAGAAAATTTGTGACGCAAGATGAAAGGAAAAAAAAAAGTTGAAAAAAATAAAAAAAGTTTTTTTTTCTTCTTTTTTTTCTTCCCATTACCCAACCTTTTTTTATTTAAAATGACAGACACTTGGGATAGAACACTCTTTGATAAAGATTTGAAGGCTATATTAGAAAGTAAATTACCGGTTTCTGCTTCCAAGATTACAGGTCTTCAATCTTTAGCAACTGCTCATCCAAAGGTTAGTTTATGTACAATTAAAAAAAAAATAAAAAAAAAGCTAAAAAAAAGTTTTATAGCACCATAACTATATTATTCAATGTATCACTCGTTTTATTGAGACAGCACCACCAGATTATCGTTTAGCAGGTTTGTATGTGATTGATGCTATCTCACGTGCTGTACATAAACAACAAAGAAAACGGGAAGAGAACAACGAGGGGCCTCACGAAGCTGATGGTTATCTCAAGCGATTTGCAATAGTTTTGAAAGACGATTCGTTGATAGGATGTTTCGAACCATGTACATCAAAGGATAAGGTAACAATTTTTTTTTTTTTTTTTTTTAATTTAGAAGATACCCTCTTTATTTTATTTTATCTTCCTTTCCCTCTCCCTTCCTCTCTCTTCTCCCTTTATTGCACACAACAAGAAGAAGAAAAAAAGACAGGTAAAAAAGAAAAAAGAAAAAGAAATAGAGAGAAAGTATTCAGTTCAAGAAGAAAAAAAAAAAGGTGTAACGGAAGGTTTATAAAAAAAAAAAAAAAAAAAAAAAAATTGGAATAAAAGGTAATTCTATCGCTGTTAAATATCAACTTTTTATTGGATTAAATGATGTTCTCTCTCTGTTTTGTTTCTTTCTTTCTTTGATACCTTCTTTATATATTCTTACTACTATGCAAGTTTACCCTTTATTATTGTTATTTTTTGTTCTGCAAAAAAAAAAAAACTATCTGCATTAGATAGTTCTGAAGAAAATATGCGGCAAAAAAAAAAAAAAATGACACACACACACACACAACTACCCTTTTTTTTTAACGATTAAAAAAAAAATGCACAAGACTTTTATATTGTATGGTTTTTCTTATGTAATCTCTGGTAAATAAAATAGGATAAAGTCAAAAAGACACTCGATTTCTGGGAACAGGGAAGCGTTTATTCCAAAGATGTGGTTCAGTATGTCAAAAGATCATTTTTGAATAGCGGTTCGATGAATGACGGTGGAACTAAGCAACAAGAAAAAGGTTATTATTCATATATAAAATATTATTTTTTTTCTTTTAATCCAAATCCTTTTTGGGCCCTTTTTTTATATATATACGTACGCGTATATATATATATATATATATATTTATTTTGAGAGTGTTTTTATTTGAATGACTAAAAAAAAAACCCCCCCATAATTACAATATGTAGTTACATCACCACCTCCTGTTGATACTGCTTTACTCTTGGCTACTCTTAGTAATATCGGAAATGGAAGTTTAGCAAACTTAAATATCCCTGGTTTGGTTCCTGCTACTGCTCCTGAACCTGTTACTGCTGTACCTGATGCACTTCCGCCAGCACTTGCCAAACTATTAGGCGGTTTAGTTTCTACACCTGATGCTGCTACTACTACTACTGCTGCTGCTGTGACTACCTCACCTTCTCCACCTTCTGATCCTCGTATGCGTAACGATCCACGTCAAAGAAACAATTGGCCACCACCACAAGGACCTTCTATTCCCCACCCTGCTGCACGCGTATCAGGTGAAAGAAAATCAAGGTGGGGATCTGTTAATGAAGCTCCACAAGATCCTTGGTTACAACGTCAAAATATTCAAGATCCTCGTGTAGTTAATAATAATAATCAAGCACCATTACCAATTCAGCCTACTACTACTACTATTCGATCTCAGTATCAACCTGCTCCATATCAAAACCCACAGTCTGCATATCAACAACAACAATCGTATCAACCTCCCCAACCTCAACAGTATCAACCCCCTCAACAACAATCATATCAACCTCAACAGTATCAGCCACAGTCATCATATCAATCTCCTCAACACCAACCACAACAACAGCAATTTCAACAACGCGCTACTATTAAGGGCGCTGATCCTGTCAGTGACACTTCTTTACCCCCTGGGTGTATTAAAGGTAAGCCATTTTTTTTTATTTTTTAAACAAAACAAATGAGGACATATAATTTACAATTAAAAAAATTAGTTCTTACACGTACATTGTTTGTCGGGCCTATCCCAGACGATTATGAAAAAGAAGATGTGGCACATTTATTTTCCAAATATGGAGAATTAGCTAGTGTGATTGTATCTAAAAAGCTCAAGGGTAGACATAATGCATTCCTTAAATTTCTCACCAGAGCATCTACGGAAGCAGCTAAATATGGTAGTGTAGGACTTGTGGTTGAAGATGTACCTGTCAAAGTCAATTGGGCTTTTGGGTTTGGACCAAAAAAACATTTTAATTATGATCGTGGAGATTCGATTATTCCTTTAGCTGAATTAAGTCATGAAGAAAAAGATAATTTGATGACTGCTCCTGTAGGTGGATTTCAAGGTCAACCTGTCAGAGAATTCATGACGGTAGAGGAACCTGAAGCTCAGTACAGACCTGAATGGAAAAATGCGGATGATAATAATCAACCTGCTCGCACTGGTGCTTTTAAACGTCAAGGACCTAGTGGTGCTAACTTTGAAGAAATAAATAGTAGTAGAAAGAGAGGTAGATTTAGTGGCGGCGGTGGTGGTGGCAACCATCATGATGACTATGCTATCCATTCTTCTCCTCCATCAAGGTATAACGATCAACAAAACTCTCCTATTAGAAATGGTGGAAGAGGTCAAGCTTTTTATCAACAACATCAACAATATGACCCTTCAATACATGTTAATCATTATTCCGATCACCAACAATAAACAAAAACAAAATCACAAAATTTTTGTGAGTCCATGTTGTCAAAATGAACCTTTTTTTTTTTTTTATATTAATCCCATTTTGAGAATTTTTCAATTGTTACCACAAATAAAATAACTTACAATAAAAAAATCTGTATTAATAGACAAGGGGGGGTGGGGGTGCACTTCAAAAAAAAAAAAAAAAAAAAAAATAGGAGGTCAAAGCTTTTTTATTATTACGTTTTGGGATTATAAACAAAAAAGCTTTAATGTCAACATACAGACAAAAAGAATTTATTTTCCAGGCGCTTCTTGCTGATTAAATGATAGAAAGAGTATATAGTTTTACTTATACAGAGTGATGTATTAAGGTCCGAAAAAAAAAACGTCAGTTTTCTTCACATACAGCCACTCGTCATCATTATCATGCATGCTTGTAAATAAATGCTTGTAAATAAATGCTCGTATTATGATGATGCTACACGCACTAAAAAAAGCATATGCGCTTGCAACAATAAATCCCTTACATGTTGTGTCACTATAAACAATAAACGACACATTCCCCGTGTCTTTTTTTTTTTTAGTTATTAGTTTTTTTTAAAAAAAAGGGTTTTAGATATATTTTTTTTATTTATTTAAAAAAAACTGTACAAAAGGATTTAAATAAAAAAAAAGGTGTTTTTTCTTGTATCGATTTTTTGAGTGTGTATATGGGAAAGAAAGAAATATAAAAATCAGTTAAATACAAAAAAAAATTATATTATTAATAAAATGCATATTTAATGTTGTTGTTGTTGTTGTTGTTGATGTTGTTGTTTTGTTATAATTTAAGAACGTTCACCACGAAGACGACGAGCCAATTGGATATCCTTGGGTTGAATGGTAACACGCTTGGCGTGAATAGCAGCCAAGTTGGTATCTTCAAAGAGGGAAACCAAGTAAGCTTCAGAGGCTTCTTGGAGGGCACCAATAGCAGAAGATTGGAAACGTAAATCAGTCTTGAAATCTTGAGCAATTTCACGAACGAGACGTTGGAAAGGAAGCTTACGGATCAAAAGCTCAGTAGACTTTTGATAACGACGAATTTCACGAAGAGCGACGGTACCGGGTCTGTAACGATGAGGCTTCTTAACACCACCAGTAGAAGGAGCAGATTTACGTGCGGCCTTGGTAGCCAATTGCTTACGGGGAGCCTTACCACCAGTAGACTTACGAGCTGTTTGCTTAGTACGAGCCATATTTAATATATATAAAAAAAAAAAGGTTTTTTGTAAAGAGAAAAGAGAAAAAGTAAAAAAAAAGGGAAACAAAGAGTATTTATATCTGTTTTATTTTTTTTTTTTATATAAAAAGTCACAAAAAATACATATTTTTTTTTTATAATCCAAAGTCCCTATTTTTTTTATTTTTTTTTAAGAAAAATGTATACATTTTTGTAGTAGCGCGACGAAAAAAAACTACATTTTTTCATAAAGACATTGCAGTTGCAGAAAAAAAAAAAAAATCTATTTGAATTTAAAAACAATCCGTAATAATTGGTGCGGCTTTTTTTTTTAAAAAAAAAAAAAAAAAGGGTAAAAAAAAAAAAAGATGTAGCTTTTTTTTTTAGCTTGTAAAAAATTAATTCAAGTACTCCCCTTTTTTTTTTTAGTTACAAAAAAACATGTATACATTTTCTTTCTTTTTTAAAAAAAAAAAAAAAAAAAAAAATCGGTGATTTAAAAAAGAGAATATATAAAGGGGCATAAACTTGTTCCATTTTCCCTTTTTTCTTTTATAACTTTTCAAAAAAGTAAATTATATACATATAAAAAATGACTGGTCGTGGAAAAGGTGGTAAAGGTCTCGGAAAGGGTGGTGCCAAGCGTCACAGAAAGATTCTTCGTGATAACATTCAAGGTATTACCAAGCCTGCTATTCGTCGTCTCGCTCGTCGTGGTGGTGTTAAGCGTATCTCTGGTCTCATCTATGAAGAAACTCGTGGTGTCTTGAAGGTTTTCCTTGAAAACGTTATTCGTGATGCTGTTACTTATACTGAACATGCCAAGAGAAAGACTGTTACCTCTTTGGATGTTGTCTATGCTCTCAAGAGACAAGGTCGTACCCTTTATGGTTTCGGTGGATAAATTTAATTCATTAACACACATTTCTTTATTATATCGCTTTCTCCTTCTCTCTTATAATTCCCAATTCAAACAAACAAACAAACCCTTTTAGCATTCTGTAAATAATCCCTTTTTTTTAAAAAGAAAAAAAACTTTTTTTTGAAAAAAAAAGTTGTAACCTTTTTTAAAATAAAAATATTTTAAAAACGATAATTCAATAAGTGCAAAAAAAAATATCATAGAACCATAGTGTCTGTGTGTCTTTTGTGTACATAGTCTGTGTGTGTGTGTGTGTGTGAAATATTTGTTAGTGGTCACATTTCATAATAATAACGATAATAAAAAAATCTTTATATAAAAACGAGGTTGGTACCCTTTTTTTTTTCTCCTTGGACAGTTAATACGGACAACAAAACAACAACAAATTAATAAACACATAAAAGTGGGTGATATAAAACAAATAGTTTATGACAGCTAAATTAAAAAATGAAATCAATAACAACAGTCATTCTCTTAGCGATACTACAAGAAAAGTATTTTTATCTACTTACTCCATCGTAACTTCTCCATCTGGTCTTTTTTCACCTACAATAATTACAGCCAAAGGTTTATATCCTCCTTCTATTGTACTTTTAAAGACTAGAGCTTCTACAATGCCTAAAAGATCTCATTCGGTTCCCATTAAACTTATAACGATGCCACCTAAACCACCACAACTACAAACACCACCTGATGACCCAATACCTACTTCCATATCTCCAATCATCAAAAAATCAAAATCGACTCCTCCTCCTTTACCTGCACCGACTTGTTCTACCATAACCAAACTAAAAAAACCAACTCTTATTGATACTTTAATTACTACTAGTAGTACTATTACTACTAGTAATAGTAGTAGTACTATAAGCTCACCCAAAAAAATAGCTAAAAGTAATAGTACTTCAACAACTTTTACAACTATTCGTAAAGCACCACGTCCATCAACGTCAACTCGTACTGCTTCAGCAGCACCAGTTCAAATCAAAACAAGCAACTCAATTAAACTCATACATAAAAAAAAGAAATCTCCACCCCCTACACCACCTGACAACAAAGAAGAAGAAGAAGATATACCACTCACTAAACCAATTTCATTAACCGAAAAAAGAAAGCGACAAGCTAAAAGAGCTGATCAAGTCAAAATTTGGAAAGTAAGAGAAGAACGAGAAGCACGTGAAGCTAGATCGATTGTTAGAAAGAAATTGATGAGTGGTGTATCACTTAAAAAATCAGTATCTACTACTAATATATGTATTACAAAAAAGAAAAAGAAGCGTGTAAAATTCGACTTTGATAAAAATAAAGTGATTCAACTACCACTATTAGAAAACGAAGATGACAACAATTTAAAATAAAAATAAGGATTTTTTTTTTTTAAAACAAAAAAAAAAGGAATATATTTTTCAATTTTTCATGATAAGCAGCAACTAGTGTATATGTACAAGTAATAATAATGATGAGTGAAATAGTTGAGAAAAAAAAAGTGACAAGAGTTTTCATTTATGTGAATAAGGGGGAGTATAAGTTGTAAATTTTTTTTTTGGTTTTTAAAAAGAAAAAAAAAATAGACACTTTAAAGTTCTTGAGAAGCACCAGCCTTCTTGGACTTTGTAGGTAAAAGAGAAGCATGAATGTTGGGAAGGACACCACCTTGAGCAATAGTGACATGACCTAAGAGCTTGTTTAATTCTTCATCATTACGGATAGCTAATTGAAGATGACGAGGAATAATACGAGACTTCTTGTTATCACGAGCAGCGTTACCAGCTAATTCGAGAATTTCAGCAGCGAGATATTCGAGAACGGCAGCGAGGTAGACGGGGGCACCAGCACCAACACGTTGAGAATAGTTTCCACGACGAAGGAGACGATGAATACGACCAACAGGGAATTGAAGACCAGCCTTAGCTGAACGAGTTTGAGACTTGGTGCCAGAAGCAGACTTTCCACCAGATTTACCACCAGACATTTTTATAATTTATTTATTTTTTGTGTGTGTTTAAAACGAAAAAAAAAAGAAAGGAAAATAAAAAAACTAGCTGGTATATATACAAAAAAAAAATCTTCCAAATTAGGGTATTCAATTTAAAAAAGAAGAGGGAAATGTGACTTGTATTTTAACAAAAAAAAAAAAAAAGAAAAAGAAAAGAGTCAAGGTACATAAAAAATAAAAATAAAAAAAAAAAAAATATTATTTGTTCATTGTAGACTATATCATGTTTTTACGTGATTCTACGTGTTGGATCACGCTGTTACATATCAATAAATCTCGAAAAAAGTAAAAAAAAAAAAACTGGAATTATCGATTACTAAAAAAGGAAGGTGTAATATACATATTTTCATAAATAATGTAACTGCAATAAAAAAAAAATTGTCGCTTTTTACCAATTCACCTACTTTTTTTTTTTTTTTTTTTTGATATGTATTTTTTTTATGAAAAAAAAAATTTGTAAAGTCACACAATAATTATACTTTTTTTTTTTTTTTTTTTTTAATCTCATTTAAAAAAAAAAAAAAAAAAGGACAAATACATATATAAGACAAGTTTTTTATTTTCTCTTTTCTTTTTTTTTCTCCTTTACATAATTTCAATTATTTAAAAAAAATGGCTCCCAAGGAAACTATCGCTGCTAAGGCTCCCGCCAAGGTCACCAAGGTCAATGCTGATGGTAAGAAGAAGAGAAAGGTCACTCGTCGTGAAACCTATTCTTCTTATATCTACAAGGTCTTAAAGCAAGTTCACCCCGATACTGGTATCTCCAACAAGGCCATGTCTATCTTGAACTCTTTCGTTAACGATATCTTTGAACGTATTGCCTCCGAAGCTTCCAAGTTAGCTGCTTACAACAAGCGTTCCACCATTTCTTCTCGTGAAATTCAAACTGCTGTTCGTCTTATTCTTCCTGGAGAACTCGCTAAGCATGCCGTCTCTGAAGGTACTAAGGCTGTCACCAAGTACACCTCTTCCAAATAAACAGCTACAATTTGTTCAATAACGGGAAAATTCGACTCATGAAAAAAAAAAAAAAAATTCAAAAAAATTCGATATAAAAAAAAAAAAAATCAACATTTTGCTTTAATCAATATTCCCACTTTTTTTTTTTTTTTAAAAGAAAAAAAAAAACTCAACTCTTTTTTTTCAATCCCTTTTTTCATAATCATGTTTGATTTTTATATTTATCGTCTCTTTTTTTTTCTTTTCTGTTTTTCCATTAATCAAAATTTTCCCTTCAAATTTCATTTTACTATTTCCCATTCCTCCCTTGTATGTACAGAAAGGTCAAAAATTTATTCATTTTGATATCCTTAATTTTTTTTTATATATATAAAACACAGTTTAAAAATATTAATTTTTGCATGTCTTTTTTCTATCTGTCATAATTTTTTTTTTTTGTAACATATTCATTCGCATTTAATGCAATCTTACTGTATATTAACTTACATATTCTGAATTTATGTCAAATGTAAGGGCATGTTTATTAATTGCGTATTTAAATAAATACCTCGCCTGTTAGTATAAGCTACTACAACTTATATATGGTTCGATTTTATTAAAGAAATCAGTAATATAAAATTAGTTACACATACTCTCTCTCTCTCTCTCTATCAATTATAATCGCTCGATGTTACATAAGCCCCAAATAATACCAGGACGCGTCAGATTATGAATAATTTATGTATTAACTCTAAATAGCTTTTGACTGTATTGTGTATATGCAAGTTTACTTAATTCAAAGCAATCTTATCTATGCATTACTAGTAGCCCATATTTATTAAAAAAAAAATAGGTATAAATACTTTTTAATAGCAATGGTAGCTGTTGTAAACTACTGTTTGTCGTCTTAGTAGTATATACTTTTGTAAACTGAACCTATCCTTGTACGATACCAAGTTTATACGTATATCTGAACTTCCTACATATCTATTGTAGACAGTTCGTCGTTTTAATAAAAAATAACTGAGCTTCCAAACTACGCATTTTGCTTCATTTTTCGGGCTGTTATATCGCCGATCCAATCATGAAGTACTTAAAGCGTGACATTCACGTGAGTATCACGTGAATACATTTTATTTTAGTTTTATATAACTTAAAGATCCAATATAACATGAAAGCGCGGTTGGTTAAGTGGTATAATCTTCGCCTGCCACGCGAAGGGCCGGGGTTCGATTCCCCGACCGCGCATATCTTTTTTGCTTTTGCCGAATTTCGTGAGATGTTTAGTGGTTAAATAATTGTCAGAGTTATTTTAATAGATAAGTATTATAGTGGTAAAAAGATGATCTTTTATTGAGTTTATATTTTAAAGTAATTTATATCTAAATTGAAGTAGTACACAGCTTATTCAGTTTTAGCTGTGACATAATATTATCACACCTTTTTTTTCTAGTATATATTTGAAGACAATGTCGTGTCTCGACTGGTGGTCATAACTCTTTTGTAACTATGAGTTCTAAGATAAAACGAAAAAGTATAATTAAAAGATTAAAAGATAGATGAAGTTTATTAATTAGAATACTGTTCTTTTTATATCACTTTGCGACTATTAGTATTTGATGACCACGACAACGAGTAAAAGTGTATTTTATTGTAATATATATATATATATATATATATATTTCGTGCGTACTAGAATCATAACAAATAATAAGTGCTAGAATAATCTTTCAATGTACTTTTTGTATGAGAGAAATACAGAATAATTTATATAGAAGCCAAAAAGAAAATTGCAAGTACGAAAATTCTTTGATATTGTTGTGGATGGTAATATAAATGCTATATTTTGATGTGCTTCAACGGATGTCCCCACCTTAAACTCAACACCGCAACTCATTTCCTTTGTAGTTGCCTTGACATCTATTTTCAGGAAAGGAAAGATTAACAAACTATTGAAGGTTACTTCTCCATCTTCAATATCTCGTTTGCAGTAAGAGAACCAATGTGACGTACGGTTGTGCGAGCTAAGCTAATTTCTACAAAAGTAATCTCTGTCATACGTCAAACTTAAAAAGGGAGAACTCAACCGATAAAAAGAGGGCCTCTTTTTTTTCTTTTGTCAAAATTTTTTTCATATATTTTTTTTCCCTTTCTTTTTTAAAAAAAAAATGGTAATGATAAAAAAGTTAACAAGAGTAAAATAAAAAATATTGATAAAATACTTTATATAAGAATACCAAGACACAAGTAGCTATTCTCGCGTTACTACATATCATCCCACTAGAGTTGAGATATGGTCATTATCTTTTAGACTTAGTTCTATCGAAACTGGCTGATCCAAAATATATAACTTTTTTTGTACAAGTGCCAGTTGTAAATTTTAAGCACATGCTGTGCATAGAAGCACTGGTTATTCTACTTTCACTAGTCGCTCCAAAATCAAATTGTATCTATAAAGAATTATTTAATACAAATCAACCCGACTAAATGCGGCTCAATCAAGAAAAGACAAAAGCAAAACCAGCAACACATTGGCTTTCATCAGTCTTGGATACATTAATTCCTATAAATATTTTATATTCACTCGTTTTCGTAGGCGTAATTTATTTTGGTATCATCATGGTAAACCTTAGACGAGATTCTTATGGTCGTGTTCTTACAAATCCCTTCATCACTTTAATCTGTCACGCATTACTACTATCTTATGCGATTTTATTAAGTACCACCATCTCCAAATTCTCCTACAAATGTTCTTTTTTAGTGCTCTTCATTGTAGGCTTTGAGCTTTATTGGATTCTTATAGTTGCACCAACTCTAGATTATGATAAAGGTATCTTCTCGCCTACACCTTAAAGCACTTTTATGATAAAAACTCACTACAATATAAAGTATATTGATATTATTAATAAAGCATTACAATTATAAATCTTTCTGTTAATATGATCTACATTTTTGGGTTTTCTCCTTTTTTTATACACGTATAACTTGAAGGTAAGAGAGAAAAAAAAGGTGAAGTATGAAGCATAAGAACACAAAAAAAGGGTTACTACACGAGTTTACTTTTTTGTAAGTTTGAGGTACAGTGGTTACACTACTAATTTAAGCGGTAGCAGAATGACTGTATTATAAAAGTTAGCTGAGCAGATAAAAAGTAACTAGCATTTTTTTTTTCTTTTTACATCAAAAAAGACTTTTGTTTAGTTTTTCTTATTAAAAAAAAAAATGGTAATGATAAAAAAATTAACAAGATTAAAAATATATATTGATTAAAATACTTTATAGAACATCAAAACGCAAGTAGCTATTCTCACGTTACTACATATCATCCCACTAGAGTTGAGATATGGCCATTATCTTTTAGACCTAGGTCTATCGAAACTAGCTGATCCAAAATATATAACTTCTTTTTTAAAAATGCCATATATAAATTTTACGTATGTGTTGTACCTAGAAGCACTGGTTATTCTACTTTCACTAGTCGCTCCAAAATCAAATTATATCTCTAAAGTATTATTTAGCACAAATCAACCCGACCTAATATCGTTCACTCCAGAAAAGACAAAGCCGAAACCAGCAACACACTGGCTTTCATCAATCTTGGATATATTAATTCTTATAAATATTTCCTATTCAAGCATTTTTGCAAGCTCAATGTTTTTCAGTGCCATCATATTAAACCTTATCCAATATTATAATGATCTTACAATTCCCTTCTTCAGCACTTTAATGTATCATGCATTACTACTATCTTATGCCGGTTTATTATACATTGTTTATAACAAATTTTCCGATCAACGTTTTCATTTAGCACAATTTTATATTTTTCTGTATGTTGCAAATTTACCGTTTTTAATTTGGGCCAAAGATACAATCTTATCAACAGCATTCAACTCTTTTTATGATCTTATAATATATTACACTTCTTCAAAATAAAAACACGGAATGAAAGCCCGACATTTTTTTTTTTTTCCAAGAGCTTTAACATTTAACTGACGTCCATATTGACTGTTCTATCCCCTCTTAGAGGGGAACTCATAGGAAATACCGAAGAGAGACGAAGCTACTAATCGAAGTGAGGTAAGCGGCTAGTAAAAACTTACCACAATAGAAAATATATTGATATTATTAGTAAAGCATTAGATTTATATATCTTTTTATTTGTATGAGTTACACGTATAAAAAAAAGGGGGGAAACTCAAAAGTGTAGAGTTTAAAAGTGTAAGAGAGAAAAAAAAAAGGCGAAGTGGGAAGAAGGATAAAATATACAAAAAGAAAAAAGCAATAGCTATGGTTGTTGTGCGAGTTTACATTTTTGTATAGTAGTTCTACCACTAATTTAAGCGTTAGCGGAATGCCTGTATTACAGAAATTTGCTGAGCAGATAAAAAGCACCATTTTTTTTTTTTTCGTCAGCGACTTTTTAATTTTTCTTTTCCTTTAAAAAAAAAATGGTAACGATAAAAAACCCAACAGGATTAAAAACATATATTGATTAAAATACTTTATAGAACATCAAAACGCAAGTAGCTATTCTCACGTTACTACATATCATCCCACTAGAGTTGAGATACGGCCATTATCTTTTAGATCTAATTCTATCGAAAGTGGTTGATCCAAATTATATAACTTTTTTTGTACAATCGCCATATCTAAATTTTACGTATGTGTTGTACAAAGAAGCACTGATAATTCTGCTTTCACTAGTCGCTCCAAAATCAAATTATATCTCTAAAGTATTATTTATCACAAATCAACCCGACCTAATATCGTTCACTCCAGAAAAGACAAAGCCGAAACCAGCAACACACTGGCTTTCATCAGCCTTTGATATATTAATCGTTTTCAATATTTTACATTCAATCGTTCTCGTAGGCTTTATTTATCTCAATAGTGTCCTATTTTTCCTTACCCAAGGTCCTAAAACCCTCTTCTTCATCACTTTAATCTATAATGCATCATTACTATCTTATATAATTTTATTAATTATCGCCGGCTCCAAATTTCCCTATAACCCATCTTGTTTAATACAGTTCATTGTGAGCTTTGAACTTTATTGGATTCATATAATTGCACCAACTCTAGGTTTTGTTAAAGATATCTTCTTACCTACAATATATAAAGCAATTTTATAATAAAGACTCACTACAGTAGAAAATGTATTGATATTATTAGTAAATAGCTGTCCACTATAACAAAAATTAAAGATATTTAATGCCCCCTTTTTATACATTTATGAATAAAGTGCTGCAATCAAAACCGGGAGAATAAACACGCTTTGAATAAAATGCCAGCGTAAGGTCCGCTTAGCCAAAACGTCAAGTAAAAAAACGCCTTTAAACAGTAATTGCTCACTCAGTATTTTGTTAGAAAAAAAATATGGTTTTAAATGCATTAAAAGCGCCTAAAATAGTACTCTACTATTATTGTTTTTTATACAGGGAAAGATACAGTAAAACTGGAGTAATCGCTAATAATCCATGAAAAAATCCGATAAACAAAAGGGGCCGACCTCCCCATAATGATCGAAAATGGCCAAAAATGACTGATCACAAAAAAAGTAGAAAAAATCGAGAAAAGTATAAAACAGCATGCGGTTTTCAATATTTGGTATTAAAGACATCTTTCAAACGACTAACTTTTACTAAGCAACTTGGACAAAAGAATTATGTCCCGACTTTTAACTATACAGTAAAAACACCTTATTTCAAACACTGTAAAAATTACCTTTTTCAGAAGAAATGCCTGGCTGTTCATATAAAAACAAGTGTTTTGAAAAGGATAATAGAAGGGCAATGCTGTATTATAATACTTTACATAGTTCTTGAATTTGTCCAAGCTATTATACAAAAAAATATTTTGTGTATCGTTTTCTGCAAGAGCTTAAACATTAGGTCTACTTTAATTATATTTAGTAAGTATAATAGTACAGAGCTATGTATTAAAATGACACATAACAATACATTTAAAACTACTAACTATGATATGTAGGGCTAGAAGTATCTTTGTGTTGATGTTATTTGGTTTAGACTGTATCCCTTTTCAATCTTTCATCACTTAGCAACTCTCTGTATTTAATTACTTTTCCTAGTTAATACACACTCCATTCAAGTATAAAATTATCGTCCTTATATACTAATTACTTTGTAAGGTTTATTTCATTATCCTCTCCCTATCAGTTTGATTATTATCCTTTCGTTTATGAATAACATCGATTTGTAATATATTTGAAGACTAGACACTTTCATACAATTTCTTCATTACTTAAATAAACGCGCATTTTTATTATCGCGTATACATTTATTCTCGAGTTGATTCAAGGTACATACAGGATAATAGTGAATAAAATAGGTCTTTTTATATCTTTTTTTTTAAGTTTGATAATAGGAGTAATGAACGATGTTATTATTGTGTTGATAGCAAGAGAGCCGCGTAATAGAACAACGCCATTTAGAAAAAATACAGTGTCACTCATATGAGATTTGTAAGAGCAAGATAATGACTGAGCGAACTACAAAAAATAACGTAACCGTCGACTGTAGAGTATAATAACAAAAAGATGATTAAAAAGAATCACAACTATAGAGTTAATACAGATATGGTTTGGCATAAATACAGTAAAATGTTTTTTGTGCGAACCAAAACTTTCCACACTCTTGGCTGGTAGTAACTATTGTTTTTAGTTGTCAAGTATATTCAGATTATTTACTTCCAATTACATTACTTACAAGTTGCTGTTTATTTATGGATGTATCAGAGAACTATATTATATTGCCACTTGGAATAAGCACCGAAAAAAAATACTTGTGCGGTAAAGTTTTTTTTTAAACTGATTCTATGTTTAATACGTTATCTTGTAAACCAGCCATAAATCAGAGAGCAGATTACCTAAGCATAGTTACACATTTACATGCATTTTTTTTTTTTTTTCCCTATCATATAAATTAAATACCAGACCTTTTTCCCGTCTTCAGACTAATTTACCTTTTTTTGCTTTTTTATTTTCTTTTTATTTTCTCAAATGTGTGATCAAGTTTTTAAGTTGTAAGGGTCAATTATTCTTACGGCTTTTTATTATATTTAACAACAATACATTAGAAACAACGGCAAAACTATACCTGCTATCGGTCTTGGCAGTTGGAAATCCAAGCCTTCTGAAGTGTACGATGCTGTCATAACAGCTATTAAATCCGGGTAAAGAGCCAAATTGACATTTTCTATTTTTTTTTATTTTTTTTATTTAAAGAAAAATTCAATTTACTAGGTATAGACATATAGACACCGCTTTTGTTTGTAAAGATATACGTGGCCCTTTTTTAACTCAAAATTTTTCTAACCCCTCCCCATACTTTTTTTTTTAAACCAGACGGTAACGAAAAAGAAGTAGGACAAGCTATTAAAGATTGTGGGGTACCTCGTAGCGAGCTTTTTATTACCACCAAGCTTTGGAATACAAGTCATCGACCTGAACTTGTCAAGCCTGCTTTTGAAACTTCACTTGCTAACCTTCAGTTGGATTATCTTGATCTTTACCTTATGCACTGGTAAATTATTATGGTTTTTTATTGTGTGTGTGTGTGTGTGTGTTAATTAGTAGTAATATGTATTAGGCCTGTTTCTTTCCAGCCTTCTGATGTTAAACAACCGAGAGACGCCGATGGTCATATTCTATTAGATGATACTGATTTTACGGTGACTTATGCCGTAAGTAAATTTTTATAAAAAAAAAAAGCCGTTTTCTAAAAACAAAAAGTACAGGCTATGGAAGAACTGGTTGGAGAAAGGCTTGGTTCGGTTGGTGTTAGCAATTTTAGTATTGAAAACTTTGAAAAATTGTCCAAGACGCAAAAGATCCCGCCAGCTGTCAACCAAATTGAAGTACATCCATTCTTGCCTCAATTTGAATTGGTGAAATATTGTCAAGATCATAATATTTTAGGTAAGAGCAAAAAAGTAACGCAGTTTTTTTTTCTTTTTTTTTTTAGTAACGTTATAAACTTTAGTTACTGCTTATTCTCCTTTGGGCAGTAGTGATTCACCATTGATGAAAGATCAAATTATAGTAATTATTAAAAAAAAGGGGGGGAGGGAAATGTAATAGCATGATACTTATATTCACTATAGATCGAAATTGCCAAAAAAAATAATGCAACACCTGCTCAAATTTTAATCTCTTGGGGTATTAAACGAGGTTATGCAGTTATTCCCAAATCTGTTACACCATCTCGTATTATTTCCAATCTCCACCATGTGAAGCTTGACGACCAAGACTTGACGACCATCAACAAACTTATAGAAGGTAAAGAACCTCATCGATTAGGCGATCCTTACTATTCCTGGCAGGTCGATGTTTTCGGTTTACATAAAAATGATTTATAAATAAAATATCCTACATAGTAGGCTGTATTTATCCTTATTGGTACCACAATAGTTTTGCCTTTTACTCCTGAAGTAATCAGATGATCGAAACTACAACCATTATGCTGTTCATCATTCTTTTTATGGCTAAATTAAAGCTTATCATTTCTTTGGAAACCCTAAAAAAAAATAGCAAATATTAAACTTATATACTCATCTAAAAGGTAATATTGCATTTACAGGAACACTCATAAAATGTGCGGGTATAAAACGAAGGACGGGGCCCGGAAATAGCCTATAAAATATGATTTGAGGATTGCGTTATTATTCCAGTGAATTGACAATATATGTATATATAAAAGTAAAGCACAGCTATTCTCGGACACAATAGCGGAAAGTAGCATTATTGCGAGTAGTTTTTTTTTTTTTTTTTTTTTTTTTTTTTTTTTGACGTTTTAAAATGGAATGTCAGAATTTAAGCTTGTAACTAATGATATATATATATATGTATATACACGCAAAAAAGGAGAGGTTTAAAATTACAATGTATTCTTTAAAATGGTATAAGGTAGTGTCAAGTGGATAATGACATTTTTTTTTTATAGGGGATATATCATTTATGTAATTTGAATAGTTTATATGATTGGTGTTTTAAAGTTTAAACTTTTTGTTTTATAGATATGGCAACTACCCCTCTTTTTTTTTTCTGTAATAGTCAAGTTTAATTAAACTTTTTACAAGATCTATATATATTTAGCAATTTAGATATCTCGGCAACACACAGTTTTATATATATATATATATGTATATAGTTTATTCTAAAATCATCATAATTGTACACTGCTTCCCCCCAAAAAAACTACCATTGAGTAATATCTACTTCGGCTTCACCAAACAAACTAGTTTTTGTTGCCTTTACTACTTCATTCGCTTCTTCTTCAGTGATGGTACTAGAATTAAAAATTTCAGGTACAACGCGCTTAATAAAGTTCAAAATGTGACGGTTAATCTGATCGAATTCAAGTAAGAAACCATCATGTCCATCAGGAGAATCAATGACGATCATTTCAGTATCGGCCATACCTTCTGCCAACTCATACTGCTCGGAAATAGTGAACAAACCATCCGATTCTATACCGATCACAAGAGCAGGTTGACTAATAGATGCTAATAAATCGAAATAATCACCTCTTCCACGTGATAAATCGTGTGAATCCATTTTTCGGGTCAAAGCAATATAACAATTGGCGTCGAATCTACTAATAAATTTGCTACCTTGATATCGAAGATAAGATTGCGCTGAGAATACGAACGGTGTTGGCATAGATCCTTTATCATCTTTGGTAGCTTCGTTTCTGGATTCAGGTGGACTGGTTGCGCGGTGACCGTCGTTATGGATTAAACGGTTGGCTTCTCCAGATGAATTGGCTCGCTGAGGGGTTTGCTTGGATACAGCTGCTGCTTTACGGCCAAATCTAGACTCGAATGAATCGCGGGATCTGTATGTAAGTAATGCAGACATTCTAGCAGCGGAAAGACCGACCACAGGAGGTTTATCATCCGTATAATAACCATCAGCTGATACACACGAAAAAAAAAAAAAAAAAAAAGATTGGCATCTCATCTATTTTATCCCCGCCTCCATGAAGTTATTACTTACCATAATTAGGATCACTATAGATGGATTGTCTTTGAGCTTCACCCCAACTAATACCCCAAGCGGAATGACGACCGGAAGTAGCGATAGGTACAATTGTACGAACATAGTCTTGACCCATTTGAGCCCATTCAAGTACTTGCATACCGCCCATTGAACCACCAACGCAAACAGCAATTTGTTTTACACCAAGATGATTCAAAATAAGACGATGAAGATTTACATCGTCTCTTACGCTTACTAGAGGGAATTCGGGACCGTACACTTTACCTGTTTCGGGATTAATTGTTAAAGGGGATGCAGAACCGTAAGGGGAACCGAGTACGTTACAACAAACAATAAAGAACTTTGAGTAATCAAATGCTCTTTTTGGACCCATTAATGGACCCCACCTTTTAATAATACAAAAAAGAGTAGTAAATATACAAAAGTTTTTGTTTATACCCTTTTTTTTTTTTTTACCAGTCTTCAACATCAGCACTACCAGTAAGCGCATGACAAATAACCATACAATTATCACCGTTTTCATTTAATTTTCCCCATGATTTCCATGCGATAGGAACATTTGTTAACTTTGAACCTGTTTCTAAAGTATATTCGGGAATGATTGTGATGTTTTGATCAGGAATAAGCTTAACTAGTTTATTCTTTGACTCTTCAATCGGTAACTCATTTATTGTTGCATAAGTTTTATAGTCTTGCATGATGGATATTATGTCTTTTTCTTTTTTGCTTGGAGAAAAAGATGTAATTATTGATTTATGTGTAATTTTATTATTAAAAGAAAAAAGAAAAAGATAAAAGAGTAATGCTATTAAAAAAAAAAAGATATAAAGGAGGGAGAGGGAGGACAGAAAGTGTGTGTTGATGATGATGATTTAAACCAATAAAATTAGATTACTATTAACCAATTAGTTTTCTTAAAGATGACACAAAAAATCATAAATCTTTTTTATAAAATTCCCCCCCCCCAGTGACGTTTTTCAGTGCTTTGATTCTCCGGTATAAAAGAGAATAAAGAGAAGAATTACGATTCCTTTTTTAACGTTTTTTTTTTTTAAAAAAAGATTTGACACGTTAAAAAAAGAAAAAATGGCAGATATTACTGGACCTACTCGTACTCGTGGTGCTTCTTTCACTCAAAATAAGCCCAAGGTTCTTAGACCTTTCAGTACTTCTGAAATAAAGATTCTTTTATTAGAAAATGTTAATACTACAGCTGTCGAAGCTTTCAAGAAACAAGGTTACCAGGTAAAATAAATAAAATAAAAAAAAAAAAAAACTTTTTTTCTCTAATATTTTAAAATAGGTTGAAACTTACTCTAAAGCTTTAGTCGGTGAAGAGTTAATTGAAAAGATCAAGGACGCTCACGTTGTTGGTATTCGTTCCAAGACCAAGCTTACCAAAGCAGTTTTAGATGAAGCAAAGAACCTTTTAGCTGTTGGTTGTTTCTGTATTGGTACAAATCAAGTTGATCTTAAGCATGCTGCTAACAAGGGTGTAAGGATAGACATATATATATATAAAAAAAAAAAAAAAAAAAAAAAAAAAATTAAAGCAAGGGTGAAATTAATTCTTTCTTCTTTCTAGATTGCTGTCTTCAATTCTCCTTTCAGTAATTCTAGATCAGTAGCCGAGTTAGTGATTGGTGAGTTAATTGCACTTGCTCGTCAATTAGGTGACCGTAACACAGAAATGCATCAAGGTAATTGGAATAAGGTTTCCAGCAACTGTTATGAGATTAGACACAAGGTACTTGGTATTGTTGGTTATGGTCATATTGGAGCACAATTATCAGTTTTAGCTGAAGCTATGGGTATGACTGTTTACTTTTACGACACTCAACAAATTATGCCTCTTGGTCAAGCAAAGCCTGTTGAATCATTAGAAGAATTATTATCGATTTCAGATTTTGTATCTCTTCATGTACCCGAAACTGAAGAAACCAAGAATATGATTGGCGAACGCGAAATTATGAACTATATGAAGAAGGGATCATACCTTTTAAATAATGCTCGTGGTACTGTTGTTCAAATTCCAGCTCTTGCAAAGGGTTTAAATTCTGGTCATCTTGCAGGTGCAGCAGTTGATGTTTTCCCTAAAGAACCAGCTGCTAATGGTAATTACTTTACTGAGTACCCTGATTTATTGACAGCAAAGAATTTGATTATGACTCCTCATATTGGTGGTTCCACTGAAGAAGCACAATCTATGATTGGTATTGAAGTATCTAGTGCTTTAACAAAGTTTATTAATGAAGGTACTTCTCTTGGAGCTGTTAACTTTCCTGAAATTGATTTACGTGCCATTTCTCAAGATGATAAGGATACAGTTCGTGTTCTTTATATTCACCGTAATATTCCTGGTGTTCTTCGTAAGATTAATGAAATCTTTGCCGATCATAACGTAGAAAAGCAATACTCTGATTCAAAGGGTGAAATTGCTTATGTTATGGCTGATATTTCAAACGTTTCACAGGAGAACTTACAATCTGTTCGTGATGCTATTGTTGCTACTCCTGCTAATATCAGAACTCGTGTTCTTTATTAATTTTTTTTTACATAAAATTTTTTTGCGACTAGAGTAAAAAAAAAAAAACTGTTTTCAAGATGTTTGTGAGTCATTTTTGTTGATTCATGCACCGAAATTAAATCTCCTCTTAATTCGAAAAAAAGATGTCTTATTTTAATTAGTTTGTTTTTAACAGGGTTCATCAAACAAGTAAACACAAAATACTGTTTATTTGTTGAACCTTCCCCCTTTAATTATAATAATTAATTTATATATGGGGTAGACATCTAAACCAATAAAAATCATGAATGGAATAGGAAATTATGTCACTGCAGTCATCCTAAAAAAAGTAATATTACTAATACAACTACAAAAACACTTTATAAGAATTGATTGCTTTTTACACGTGAAAAAGACGGATAGAAAAGCTGTCAAAAAAAAAAAGACTCATATGCCAAGAAAACCTTGATTCTAAATATATACGCTATTTTATTTTTATTTTTATTTTTATGCATGTGACAGTAGGCATAACATATATATTTTGCAGTAAAAATGTTTATATATAAATTCCTAAAATATTATTTTATACTGGTTGATATTAATACGCATAAGAAACAATACAATTTGACTATTATAATTGCTCTTGTGCTACTGATACTCGGTAACACCCCAGGATTTTGGAAGTAATCATATGATTGTTAATGCAAAACTACGTGATGATGCATAAGAAATGTTGTATGTAATCCAATGTTGTATATATATATAATGAGGTCTGTGCTTGCTAGTGGATACTGTTTATGTATCTTTATAAAAATAGAATGAATCAGTTAAAAAAGATATGTAACTGCGTCGGAACCGACCCTGATATGGAAAGAATACAAAAATCGCGTGGCAAACAAATGATGAAAAGCGTGTGTTTAGTGAGAGAATAAGGGGGGCCAAGAAAAAGGAGGTATTACTGGTTCCCCTCTCATATTAAAAAAAAAAAATGCTTTGTTCTTTTTTATACGTATCTCATTTGTGCGTATTTTATCTTTTTGTACGCCAAAGTATTAACCTTAGATTTGATATAAAATAAACCAGCTTTTTTTTATCTCTTTTTTTTTTTCTCTCTTTTTTTCTTCTTTACTCCTTTTTTTTTTTTTATCACTCTTATTACTTTATCACTCTTATTATTATGCCACGCTGGTTTAATACACCTTTACAATTACATCGTCGATGGAAAGAAACTAAAAATCAACAAAACAATAAACGCTGTATTAATGGACAATATAAGCTATTACATGAAATCGGACACGGTGCCTCGGGAATAGTTCACCTCGCTGTTGACATAAAAACTAACGTGCGATATGTATGTTTAAAATAAATCATAATAAACATCTATCATGTGATTAAACTCATATCTTATTTAGGCAATTAAAGAACTCAATAAACCAAAGCTTCAAAGACAATATCATTCAGAATTACTTCGTCAATCAGGTCCTGCTAGAAGAAGAAGAAACTTATCTTCTTCATCAGAGTCATCATTAGAAGACACATTAACTTTACTAGGTGTTGCTCAATCAAAAAGAAGGAAATTAAATCAAAACCATGATAATGAGACAGCTATAAATGATCTTTTTATTGAAGAATCGAACTTATTAAAGAAATTAGCTCCACATGAAAATATCATTCATTTTATAAAAGTAATTGAAGACCCAAATTACCTTGATTCTATATTTATAGGTATGTAGCCCTGTCTCTATCTATCTATCTATCTATTATATTTTTCTAATATTTTTTTTTTTTTTTTTGTTATCAGTAATGGAATATGCTGAAAAAGGCATTGTTATGGATGTTACACCTCATTCTGTAACAAAATCATTTTCTGACACTCAATGCCGTAATATATTTAAACAATTAGTTGAAGCAGTAAATCATTTACATACGAACGGAATAGTACACAGAGGTAAAAATTAATACTAATAATAACAATAATAAAGTAATACTAAACACTTTTTTTTATCTTAGATATCAAACCACAAAACTTACTCTTGTCAAGTGATAATCTTGTCAAGTTGATTGACTTTGGTAACGCCACTACAGTATCAGATACACTTAGTTACAATAGTACAGGTACACCTGCTTTTATGGCACCTGAGTTATTGAAAAAAGGTAATGTCGTCCCGTCCCCCCCTCCCCTTGACTTTTTTTTTTTTTTTTTTTTTTTTGCTAACTCGTAATCATTAGTTCCGCGAAACCAAGTTCAGATTCCCCCTACCTGTGCTGATCTATGGTCTATGGGTGTTACACTTTATTGTTTCACATATGGTAGATTACCCTTTGAAAAAGCAAGCCTTTTAGATTTATATGCAGATATTCAGAATAAGTCGTATGTGTTATACACCTTTTGTACATGCATTTTTTATTTTTGTATGTCACAAGTGTACTAATTTATCCATTTATTTAGACTTTCCCACCCATCATCATCTGAAAAGGTTGATTTGGACTTGATTGACTTGATTGATAAACTTTTAGAGAAGAATCCAACAAATAGAATTACTATCGATAAAGTAATGTCTCACCCTTGGTTATCCAAATAGTCGCTCTTTATTTACTTTAACAACCATACACATATATTACACATGTATATTATACACACAACATAGAACAACTTATACTCTCTCACAAAGAGATGTAACATCATGCCTTTTTATACATAATGCGCGTAAAACAAGCATCACTCTTTTACATACATGTCATCTACTACTCTATTCTCTTATGCACAGCTACTAATTACTTTTTATGTATCACTATTATCTCTCCATTTGTATATTTGTATAACAATCCTTTTATATTCTGTACTATTCCATCCTTTTTTTCTCTCTCTCTGTACTACCATCTCCATTCCTTTTTATGTATGCGAAATAAAAATTGCCTAATCAATCACATGAATAAACCACACCCTTTTATCACAGTGGTTCCATATTACTTGTATTGACGGATAAATAAACAAATGGTTTATACTTTCCTATCATCCGTGCTTTGACTTGTTTATTTGTTTAAACATGTTTAATTATCATAGGACGATAGACTATAAAGATGGGCTTAATCTATTTTCAGCTGAAAGACCGTAGACAGTTGACTCATACTAAAGGAGGTTTTGTTTGTATGCCACGTTTACACC
Source organism: Thamnidium elegans (assembly GCA_025201345.1). Lineage (NCBI taxonomy): Eukaryota > Fungi > Mucoromycota > Mucoromycetes > Mucorales > Mucoraceae > Thamnidium > Thamnidium elegans. Next base: position 488,137 of record JAIXMG010000011.1, on the reverse strand, counting down.
CCCAAGCTTTTTTTTTTTATCTTCCATTATAAGAATAGCTTCTAATTTTTATAAACCAGATGACTAACAACATATATCTAATATATATTTATGAGGAACATGTAGTTTAATTTTTATTATTAATGAGAAGAAAAAAAAGGTGTAAGTATATTTATATTACAAAGAGAAAGAGAGAAAGAGAGAGAGAGAAAAAAAAAGGAAGGAGGGGGGGAATAAATGATATGATCATAATAAATATAATTGGAATGATAAAAGAGAGAGAAACTTTAAACAGATGTTGGTTCTGTTACTTCTTTAGTAGCCGTATCGATAATGGCAGTCGGTGCAGTTTTTTCGTTCAAAGCGGCGGTTGCATCTTCTGCAGCACTATTATTTGGTTGCTTTTGAATGATTTCTACATAATTGGCAGGGAACATACCCATTGTACCATCTCTTAAACGTCCACGCCACCATTGACTAGCAGCATTTGTGGTAGGGTCTGTCTTTGAGATAATGGCAACAATATCACCCTTTTTCAAGGTTAATTCCATTTGAGATTCTGGTGAAAAGTCATATACTGCACGAGCAAATTCAAGCTTAGCAGGGTCGATACCGCCAGGCATACCAGCAGCAGCTTGAGGTCCCATTTGTTGTTGTTGTAGTTTTTGATTGGAAGCAACTAATTTGATTAATTTATGCATCATATACGGAAGCCCAACTACCATTAAAAAGAAAATAATGATAGGTTTACGTGACATTTTAGGTGCGACTGTGGCAGCAGCTTTCTTTTCAAAATTTTGAAATTCCATGATATTCATTTCCATTGGTTTTCCTTCGGGCATACGACCTGTGACTTTGTCCATGGCCTTTTTAGCAAGACGGTACAATGCAAGAATACTAAAGACTTGACCAAGGTAGTTTTTAAGGAACCCTAATTGTTCGGCAACGCCAACCATAGCCATAAAACTAGAGTGTGTAGCCATAAATGTCGAATCCAACATTTGTGCAAATCCACCAAACGATCCAACAATATTTTCAATCACTTCAAATGTAGACCGTGTGCCCATTTCCATACGCTGTGTAAGTCCCATTTCATCTGGTCCGCCAGGTCCGCCCATTCTACCGAATTGTCCTCCACCGTATCGATTCATGCCACCGTATCCACCGCCGCCGTAGCCGCCGCCATAGCCACCATAGCTACTACCATAACCACCGCCGCCGCCATAGCGTCCATAGGAAGATCCCATACCGCCATAGCCAGAACTGCCATATCCGCCATAGCCAGAACTGCCATACCCGCCATAGCCAGAAGAGCCATAGCCAGTGGAGCCATAGCCGGTAGAACCATAGCCAGTGGAACCATAACCGGTACTTCCATATCCCGAACTGCCATAAGCTATTTTTTTTTTTAGTCAGAATAATAATATCTCAGTTTTTTTTTTTTTTTTTTTTTTTTCATCTTACCAGCAGGTCTAGCAGGTGTAGTTAATGAATCATTAATTGAAGATCGAGCAGGAACATCTGGTGTATTAGAAGTTAAAGCAACTGCAGTTGAAGGTGCAGTGACAGCAGCTCCACCATTGGCATTGTTGACTTCCCAAGGTTTAGGTGGAGAAGGCATTTATTAAGTATTAAAAAAAAAAAATTTAAGAAAAAAAAAAAGAAAAGGCCTATGGGAAACATATGACAAATATAATTCGAACCATTTAGATAGACGTCACTCAGCTGATGATTGGTTCCAATGCTCGGACATTTAAGACCTTTTTCGATATGGAAATATATATAAGCAAAAAAAAAAAAAAAAGGTTACAGCATTATTTCACTATTGGGAATAGTTTTTTTTTTTTTTGTTCGTTTTTAAATTGTAGTATTAAAGTGGGGTTTTTGCTTTTTTTTTTAAAAAAAGCTCAAATGATGTTCAAATGTGACGGTTCTTCCCAAATGCAGACCTATTTGGCATTACATAATTTCCTCATGGCAATTATAAAACATCCCAATTTGTTCAGTGAACAAGGGTTCACTGACACTTTTTCAATTGTAGATTATTTTCATTTATGCATATAATTTTAGGCCCTTATTAGCCTGTTGCCTTGGTAAATAAAATATCGTATTCCTTTTTTAGGCCAGTTTTTTTTTTCGACAGCATAGTGCCAATTCATTGCCTTGTATACACCTAATAATTATAACTGTTATACTATTATATCAAAAGGATAAAACAATGTATATCATAATATTTCTAAAAAAAAATTGGCATTGTGTAAAATTATTTACCCCTATTTTTAAACTCAAGCATCGAAAAAAGTCTATTTTCTTCATTCTTTAATAATATACGACATTCGCATATACTAAATAATAGTACAACCATTAGTAGTAAGACCGTGTATCTAACCGTATTCACTATATTCTCGTCAGACTATATTTTTTTGTGTTTGATGCATATACTGGAATAACTAATATCCAGATTTATATGTAAGAAAAAATTTTATTTATTATTTCTCTTAAAAAAATAGCTAAATACATGTCCATTACAGTGAAGCTGATAAATATTTTCGCTTATTTCTAGAAATTGGTCGCACACACAAAAAAAAGGTAGTTCAAAATTAAAACGAAGATCGTAGAAAATTAAATGCGGGACGTACTTTTATAGATACTGGTCGTACTTTTACAAATACTGATGGCACTTTTTTGAAAAAAAAAAAAAAAAAAGCTGCACTTTATGCTTGCTTACTTGGTGAAAATCAATAATGGTCCAGGAATAGTACCTGAGTACAATTACCATTGTCAGGCCCAAAGGATCAGCTAAGTTGTTATTATTAAATGATGATCTTAACATGTGCAGTGCAGTATAAAGACTTTATAGGTTTCTTGGTATTCCTTCAAAAGTACTAGCTCAAACACATTTAAAAATAGCAAATATCTCCAGCCTCATTGCCATATTAATATTTCCTATTGGTAAAAGTAGATTTAATATAATATTATTGTACCCATAATTATACAAAATACTACCTTGGCAAGTGGCTTCTGATAGCTATATAAGACTTCAACAAAAAAAAAAAAAAAAAAAAAAAAGTTAGTTTAGAGGTTTCGTTTCGCATTCTTACAAGTGCTGGGATAAATGCCGAAACAAAGAGCCCATGTAATGGCGCAAATGACTTAAATCACAGTGCACAGATAAGAATCAGGTAAGAAATATCAGATCAAATATATATATTTGCGATGATGATGATTTTTTATTGACAAGGCAGCACAATGTGAAGTGAAACTACATAGACAGTTTGTTAAGATAATAATCGTTTTTAAATTGGGGATATTCGTCTATCACGTTTGTAATTTCGCACATTAATCAAGCCAAAGAATGATGGAATACAAACGATAAAAGAGCGGTATTCAAGACCTGTAAGTGTAAACAGCACAGTTTTTCGACTTTCCCATACCCCATCTATGACTGAAAAGAAAACGGCGAATTAGTTTGTGTATCCATTGAATCATATACTTGACAAGAGAAAGAAGGTCACTTCCCACTCCCAGCTGGGACAGCAAGTGCTACAGCAATTACTTATCAAGGCTAGGAAATTTCTCCGGCGTAGGGCAGAGTTCATATGTAGACTTGTTATCATGCTTTTCTTGCCAGATTATAAAACTAATTAGGTATGTACTTATCTTTTTGGTGGACAAAGATGATTTCTGAAATCAATTCAGAAAGAGAAGCGTTGGAAGGGCTTTTTTTTTTTTTTTTTTTGGTACACCACCATTTACACCACCAGCGCCAATTTATGACGTAATTTCTGGTGCACCTCCAACAAATGACAGGTACTTTACATGTAAAAACGACTTTTTTTTTTTAATATTGTGAGAAAGGAAATTGTAATATAAATATCACGATGGTTAAATAAATCATTTTTGTCATAGTTGAATAAAGCTCGTTTTATCATAGTTGAATAAATCCTTTTTTATCATGATTAAAATCACCTATTTATTCCATCTTTTTTTTTCCTTTTTTTTAACAATGAATTCATATACAAGCAAGTGCCTTTTATATTATCAGATGTCTAAATATTTCCTTATGAAATGGTGGTGTCGATGTAGGAATTTCGCTAAATTGGCGCTGGTGGTGTAAATGGCGGTGTACCAAGAATTAACCTTATTTTTACAGTCGTTAACCAGTCTTTACAGAATTTAAGGGGAAAAAAAACATTTAATGCGGTTTTTGTCAGCCATGCCGACCAAATGACCCAAGAAACGCTGAAATATGGTGTTCAAAAGGTAATATGAATGCTACGCATTCCTGCACTTAGTGCAATTGAACGCGAATACTCACTTTTATACCAAACAATGAATCTGTAGACTCGATTAAAAAGCGCTATGGCTGAACAAGTGGCCAATGAAGAAGAAAAAGAAAATGCTAGTAAACGGCCTATGGATGGTAACGGTTGCGAAGAGGGTCCAAGTCGCCGTACTAGGGCAAGTAAAAGGAAGGTGTTTACCATGATTGATGACAATCAAACCAGCGAGCAAGACGATGACGATGACCATAACGACAACGGTGATGATAAAAAGGACAGTACTTGGGAAGAATGGAAGCAATTCCTTGACGACCAGGAAAATAAGAAATGTTTCATGCAACTGAGGTAAAAAGAGTACTATGTGGCAACAATTACGTGTCCTTACTTTTTATTATATTTAGCCCCGAAAGGCATAAGGTGATTTGGTGCGGGAAACTAGTTCGACGGAGAAACTGTCTATCCCCCTGAGCTATATGACAAGCTAAACCAGGAAATACCGTTAGTCACGATGCAGGATATAAACCCAAGTCTTGCCGAGATGTCCATCGCTGTATTCGATGCGGTATGTCGTTATCAGCAATGGAGTTAGGAATAAGAAAAACTAACTACTAGTATTATAGGAGTCCAACACTAAAATGCAAAGCTGCATTGAACTATTGAACTGTGTTGTGCTCGATGATCCAAGCTTCATTGCAGAAAAAAAGCTGATTGTCGATATTTGTCGCACTTTGTAAGTGAAAGTAGTAAAGACTTGAAGATATACTCAATTGCAATGCTTTTTTTTTTTTTTTTTTTTTTAGAAATGACTATATATTTAACGATTGTGGCCTCGAAGTACTTCAAAAGTCTGAATCGTGCTACGATCTTATCTATTTGACAAGTGTATGATGGCCACTACCAAATATTTACGCAATGTCAACCACAACGTTACCCTCTTTCCAGGAGAAATTGAACTCAATGCCATGACCATACAACTAAAACAGAAAGGAATGAATGATGGCCGATATAAGTATAATGCTGGTGGAATGCTCATAGTCAATGATCTCTCTGCAATTGAAATTCTTTTGACCGAAGTGTCGTCTGGCTATGGCTCAAATGAGGCTGGTAAAATAAGTTTTGACCATTATAAAGCCATGTTTGGTATGTTGGCAATGATACGAACAGTGGCGCAGTTATACGACAAAGTCTCATTCAACACTCTCACAAAAGTGAAGATCCATTTCATGCATGCCCATGGTAAGTGACTCGTGTAATACTATGTTTAAGTGCATTTGGTGTGAGTAACTGTATTCTTACTTTGCATAGGCAATTCCGTCAGACATTGATCAATGTCGACATAGGTACCCGGCATCTATATCATGACCAAAGAGCAGAGGGTGAATGTTCCTATCAGTTTTTCTGAAAAAGATATTACAATTCTTCCGTTTATCTGATTCTTTAAAATACTTTCTGTAAGTTGGATGGCCCATGGGCATGATTTAAATAGAGAAAGAATGTATTAACTCAGAGTATTGAGAATATAGATTGCTTGCGAGGAAACTTTATCAGTGCTGAAGGAACTCAAACAAGAACATAAAACCATTTTACGTTCATGATGTGATCAAGCATATACAAATATATATTCTCATATATATTTACATATACATGATTATCTCACACGTCTTTATCCCTTTATGACTAATTCGTATTTATTTTAACTAAGCCTTACCGACATCGTCCAGTAATGATTAGAGGATTGACCATAATTACATATCTTGACCGAAGACTAGGTTAGATAAGCACGGCTCGTAATTATATAAGGAAACTGTGGCACTTATTGTGATACAGCACACTACCAGAATTGTACTTAAACTCAGATATAAAAAAGCTATATAAACAGACACCTTTTTTATTTAATAAAACAATAATCCCTATTTTGCGACTGATTACTTTTTAGTATCTTTTTGTTTTTATTTTTATTTTGAATCTTCACTATTTCATAGCTCGGATTCTACAAAGCATAGAAAAAGCCTGTTTTCTTCATTCTTTAATAATATACGACATTCGCATATACGAAATAATAGTACAACCATTAGTAGTAAGACCGTGTATCTGATCATATTCGCTATATTCTCGTCAGACTATATTTTTTTGTGTTTGATGCATATACTGGAATAACTAATATCCAGATTTATATGTAAGAAACTTTTTTTTTATTATTTCTCTTAAATCTCTATTTAACTAAAACAAATACTAGATACATATTTGGTTCCTAAAAAAAATAGTTAAATACATGACCATTATATATTTAAATTGATCAAACAAACTACAATTTCTCAAAAAAAAAAAATCGTACACGTGACTGTCACGTGACTATTTTACATATTATAATATATAATTTGTTAAAACGTTTGTAAAATATCAGAAAACCGATCATAGCTCAGTTGGTAGAGCGGGAGACTGTAGTGTACATTGTCATCTCTAGGTCACTAGTTCGAATCTGGTTGATCGGATATTATTTTTGTAATTTTTTGCCATATGTGGTGTATCTAGTTTGTACGACTTGACCTTGTTAGAGTTTGGGATGTGGTAGAGAAATAAAATAAAGGTAATAGGTAATAGTAAGTTTAAGTGAGCACCAGTTCCTGTTTTATAAGTAGAACGACTTGAACTGGTCTGGATTGCTCTCTTTTGTGTTACATAATAATACTTGTCAACATATACTCGAGGATATTCTCCTGTCACTTGGCACCGTTCTTGAAGTTATTTGGTAATACCATTAGCATAAGGCTGGTCGTCCTGGATATACCAACAGGCTTTCACCCTTTTAAGACGTTAATATCCCGTCCACTTATTTTGACAGACGAGATCAATGATACCTCAGGTGAGTAAAAACGTAACGTTTCCCTACAACTTTATACCTTCCTCATTTTAATTTTTCAAAAAACACACTTTTTTTTTTTTCGGTTAAAAAAAAAGTTGAAACTCTTTTGACTACGAGGTAAAATGATGTTAGATTCGTTATTTTTTATATATCATTCTGGCGTGGCTTTGAACGGATATAAATCATACAATGCAATAAAAGTTTATCTTTACTACTTTCTCTTTTTTAAAATTCACTAAAAAAAAAAAATGGGACAGCAAGAAAGTAAGAAGAGTGCGGGTGACCCAAAATGGCCTATGAGAGAGCAGTTACCTACACTTTATAATTACACAAGAGAGGAAGAATGTCTTAGAGAGACAGTGGGTACGCTTCAAGAGATATTAAAGTTACAACAACGTCTTGCTGGTCTACTTGAACAAATGCGAAAAAATCAAGAAAAAATTATAACACTTGAAAATAAACTGGAGTGCGTGAAAAAAAAATAGAGTATCACTTATTATTCAAGCAGTAATCAAAAAATAAAGATAAAAAGTTTATAATGTATACACCGGGCTTTAGAGAGGTATAAAATGGTGAGGCAGAAGTTTTTCTTTTGATCATATTAAGCTGATACTATCCAGTACTTCATATTTATCTCACTTTTGTTTTCGAAAAAAGAAAAAATGCTTGGCAAAAAAAAAAAGCTTATTTAGCAGATTGCCAAGTAAGCTTTTAAGGGTAGAAGAAGGTCGTATGCCCAACAAGTCTGATATAAGCTATTCTAAAAATAAAATAAAAATAATAATTACTTCCTTCTACTAATTATTTTCATTTTATATTGTGTGCTAGGTACTAGTTACAAACTGGTATTCATGATATATATACATATATATGTATTTAAACATAAAAATAAAAAATAGTTAATTACAAATTTATGCATATTTTTTTTTTTCGGAAATGTTACGAACTTTACATAAACGTAGGCACTCGAATGTTACAAAACATGTTTATACATATATGGTAGTGATCAGATGACAAAAAAAAGAAACACCTGTTCCTGGGTTTCAAAACTGACTCACCCTGAACCTGTTTCTTTTAATAACAAAACTATAAAACTATGCCAAGACCAAGTCGAACAGTTGCTACGGAAAAACGTCCAGCAAAAGACGAAAGTAGTATACTAACAACAAAAAAACAAAAAGTATCGGATGAGAAGGGACTAGATATTTGGAGATCCATAAACCTGGACAAGTTAGACATCAAAACTTTTTATCAATACATCAAGTCAAACGACAACAGTGTCCATGTAACAGACGAGTCGGGTTACAGCTTACTTTACCTTGCAGCATATAACAAGAGTATGGAAGCTTTACGTATTTTGCTTCTGCAACCTGACATGGATGTCAACAGATTAAATGGACCACATAATGAATTAGCTTTACATGCTGCTTGCTCAAAAGGTCTTTATGATGCCGTTGAATTGTTATTAGAAAACGGTTCTATTGTAAATATCAAGGACTCCTTAGGTCATACGCCCCTCACAAACGCGATATTTTCTAATTGCTTTCAAGCTGTAGAGTTTCTGATTAATAATGGCAGCGCCGACGTTTCTGTCATCGATGAACAAGGAAACTCATTATTACATCTTGCAGCGTCAAATGGATTCACTGCAGTTATTCCTCTGTTGATTGAAAAAGGGGTTCCCGTGGATAACCATAATACACGCGGCATTTCACCACTAGCTATTGCTATTAGTTTGGGATATATCGATACAGCTAAATCACTTATTGATGGAGGAGCTGATGTGAATGGTAAAACGCGTTTTGCAACAGTTTTGCATCATGCCATTACTTGGAATCGATTAGAAATAGTAAAAAAATTGGTTGAACTTCAATGCAATGTTAATGTTGTCAATGTATTAGAGGAGACGCCGTTATACTTGGCGGTGCAACAGAGAAAGATTGATATTGTACGATTTTTGATAAACGAAGCAAAAGCAGACCCTTGTTTCATGCCCAACAATCCAGCCAATACAACCAATTTACCTTTACTTTATGCCGCCAATCACGGATATACTGAAATGAGCAGGATCCTAATCACTCCAAAGACATCCAATTTTTTTATACAAACATCTATAGATATGAGCAAGCGCGTCGGCCACTTGGGTACTGAAGAATATCTAAATGAGCAGCTAATAAATCGACTCCAAGTATCCACACCTGTAGAATCTAATGATATAAGAGACGAAGACTTTGCTTCGCTTTTCAAATCCTTTAGTGATGAAGAGGAATAGTAATAATAACAATAATAAAAAAAGTACTAAAGACATAACAAAAAATTTAAATATATAATGCGAGCGTGTAATGTGTGTATGTGTGTATATCTGTCTTGTAGACGAGTGAGTTGAGTTTTATTGGAATCTAAAAAGGAACAATAATTTCTTTAGATCTCAGCGAGCTCACGGAGACGACGGACAGTAGAGCGAACAGTGGCAGCAGCAGTTGTGCTAATTGAATACAAAAAAAAGAAAGAATTAGTTAAGCTGACAACCCAGTATATTAAAATAAAGCCAAAAAAAAAAAAAAACTTACGAGACGGTGTAAGCACCACCAGCCATGGTCTTCTTACAACCCTTACACTTCCAGATACCGACGGCAGTACGCTTGACAGCATCCTTACCACAGAAAGTACAGGTGTACTTACTATGTTGAGTGATTTCCATCTTCTTGACGGTCTTTCTGAGGGAAGCACCATAACGGGTTCCGTATTTACCGGTAATTCCGACCTTCTTAGTGCGCTTAGCCTATGGTTATAACAGTGTTAATCATATGTTGATGGATGGATGGATGGATTGTGTAGGTTTTTTTTTTACCATTTCGCAGATACGAGTTTGTTCAAAGAGAAGGTTCTAATGCTTGCAGGCTGCTTGAGCCTATTTTGCCTTTTCCCCGGAAATTCAAATTTTAGGAGGAGGGGGGCGTGAAGGGGAATATCCGCCGCAATTTCTTTGGAGGAATCCCATTTCACGTCACAAACTTGATATATTCTTTTATGTACATTTCGAATAAAAAAAGAAGTAAAAAGAACTTCATGTAAACAATTAATTTATTACAGTTTAGTAGGTGCTTATTGTTAAAAAAAAAAAAAAAGTCTCATTGTGTCATTGAATTGGAACGACAAGAGATATGGTAACGATAGAAACTGAGTTTTTTTTAATACAAATTCCGTTATTATGGCAACAAACTTTATTTTTATTTCAATGAGTCCAATTTTTTTTTAACTTGCCACCCAAAAATAATAATGGGGGGTTTTCAGTTTAAAAGAGTTTGATATAATTCGAAACATTAGCTAAATTTAACTTTTTTTTATTGCGAGTATTTGGTTTGATTGTTTTAACTTATTTTATGATTCGCGCCAGTTTTTAAATAAAAAAAAAAAAACGATTTATAACTGATTTACTTCCAAAACAAAAGCAAGTTTTGCCTGGAATAAACGGAGAAAAATGTAAATGACAGTTTTTATGCAAAGTGATAAGTTGGTGCCTAAAATATAAAGGACAAGAGTGCGGGTCGAACAAATATCTAATCCGGGCCGGGGCATTACATCCTTTTCGTTCACTTCTGCCCAGGCGAAAAAAATTCGGGGTGACAAAAGAAGTATACCGTACTGAAAGTAGGACCCTCCTCTTACTCTTGAAGCATTATTACAATGGTAAGCTATCGCTCATCCATCCTACTATAATATAGCGAATCCATCAATCGTATCGATCTCTCCAGTTAAAATCTCGAAATTTACAACATAACAACTTTTAAAAATTGGATATTTCTGCATACAAAAAATTCCAAGATTCCACCCGTTTCTATCTTTTTTTTTTTATATTTTTTTATTCAATTTTTTTTTACAAGTGAAGAAGTATAGACTAAAGAGAACGAGAGGAGAATCTCTATGGAATCAGCTTTATAATGTTAGAATAATCGGCTATTTTTCTTGAGAATATACGATTGTTGGATTTAGCTCATTATATACACACAAATATTCTCTTTTTTTTTCTGATAAACTAATGCTACCAAAAAAAAATAGGTTGCCGTTAAAGCTCACGAACTCCGCAACAAGAACAAGGCCGAGCTTGTCAAGATTCTCGATGAACAAAAGCAAGCCCTTGCTAACATCCGTGTCCAAAAGGTCGCTGGTGGTAAGACCCAAGAAATGTAAGTTTTATCTAACGATAGAAAGGGAAAATATATTGGAATTTTATACTAATTTGTATATGCATTTTTGTGTTTTTTATTGTGTGTGTAAAGTGGTGAGGCTCGTAAGAACGTTGCCCGTGTCTTGACTGTCATCAACCAAACTCAACGTGAACAACTCCGTCTCTTCTACCAAAAGAAGGCTTTCACCCCTCTTGATCTCCGTGTCAAGAAGACCCGTGCTATGCGTAGAGCTTTGACTCCTTTCGAGAAGTCCAAGAAGACTGTTCGTGAGCTCAAGAAGTTGGCTCACTTCCCTCTTCGCAAGTATGCTGTCAAGGCCTAAATGTTTCTTTTTTTCTTCTAAAAAAAAAGTCATTTAGTTTTATAACAAGATAATTTTCGAGTTTTTTTTGATAATAAAAAAAAATAGTTAAATTATACATAAATTCCAAGTTTGCATCATTGTGGTCCATTATTTTATTATTTTTCATTGTTGGCATTTATTTATACAAGAAAAAAAAACAATAACAAAGCTTAAATTGGTTGATGTTATTATTGTTCAAAAGGGTTTTTTGTGATGAGGATGATAATCAATTTTAAAATTATTATATAAAGTATTCAACTAAAGGAATAATTCTTTTTGTTGAATAGCTATCCCACCCATTACTTTCGTTCAAACCCAAACCTCCCATTACATTCATTTTTAAATCATGTTAGACACTACAGAATTATCTAAATACTTTAATAAACAGCAGCAGGAAGATATGATTGCATTAGAAACTCTTTGTTTGCTAACACCTCCCGGTAGAATTAGACGTGCTAGAGTTAGAAAGATAAGACCAGATCATATTCCTCGTCCCGTCAATAGTTTTATGGCTTACCGTACCGAAAAACAATCCATCATTCGCCAATTTTGTCCTACCGCTAACCATCGTGATATTTCAAAAATGGTAGCAAGATGGTGGCATAATGTGAATTCGAGCGAAAAAGCCATATTTGTAAATAAAGCTAAAATGGCCAAAGAGACTCACAATAAACAGTAAGTTTTTTTTATTTATTTTTATTTTTATAAGATAACGTTCTAAAGTTTTTCTTTTTATTTTTATTTACATAGATACCCTGACTATACTTTTCGCCCTAAAGCTAAAAGATTAGACAAGAAGAATGTAACCAAGAAGAAAGATAGCGTAGTAGCTCAGTCAGTTACCGATACGGATAACCATAGTTCCTCAGCTCGTTCCAGAATTTTTGCTAAACCAGTTAAATCACATGTATCTTCTGCTATTAATGACACTTTCAACAATTGTGCTACTCCAGTTAATTCTTCCACCATATATAATGCAGGATCGATTGAAACGAATATGACGTATGGTACTGGATACAATAACTTTATGAATAGTAATGCTATGTATAGTGACGATGTACTTTTTAAAGCAAGTGAAAGCTCTAATTTTTGGGACACTACTTTTCAATCTAGCGATCAAGTCATGTCCAGTGCATACCCTAGTCTTGTTGGATCTCAAACAAATTACTATGGAATGCCCATGCCGTATTACCCGAACCTTATCACTCCTGTAATTAACCCAACTCCCGCAGTACAAGATAGAGTAGGTGCTATTGACCCATTGGTGACCATGATGCCCTCTTCAAGTTCGTACAATCCAGCAAGCTTTACACAAGGTAATGTTGGTTATATGAATATAGATGGTCAGCTCTATCCTCGACTTGACTGTCAAGTGACACCTCAAAGTCAGATACTGAGTACACCTCGTTTAGGCTATCATGGTTCTCCATTATCTCCTAATTTCGATTATGAAGAGTCTTTACCTACTGATGTTCTTTCACCTTTTATCTCTCCCAATAGTGAGTTTATATCTTGGCCTAGTAATATCAAATACGAAGACCCTAATCTTTTAGGTGATTGTGACTTTTGGAATAATGGAATTAACTAAACATACATTATGCAGGTCCTTTTCATAAATTTAATTTTGTTCTAAATAATAACAATAATGCAATATGCGATTATGTAATAATATAAAATAAAAAGTCATAATAACTTGTTTTGAAAAAAAAAAAAGCAGTACGAAAATGCAGGATAGAGTAAAATAGAATTACGTTTTACTGCGCATGATATGTAGTCGTCCTGGGGACAATTACCTAATATCAAAATGTGTCAATCGTATTGGTACTCCGAGCAACATTTGTAAAAGCAAAACGTTATAGGGTTGTTTTTCTATCCACTGAACAAAAGGGCAAGGGCCAGACCTGGCAGTATATTTTTTTTTCTTTTTTCCCTTTTTTTTTTCTTTTTTTTCTTCCAGCATATAATTTTTTTTTTTTTTTTTGCTCTCTTTTTTACAGTTACTTTTTATATAGACAGATAGAATTATGTCAGGCAAATTACCAAATCCATCAAATACAGAAAATTATCAAAAGATACCCTTTCAATTTACAGAAGAATGTAATAAGAAAAAAAAAAAAAAAAAAATTGGGTTTAATATTAATTTTTCCCACAGTATCTTCAAAAAATGTTTTTCTTAGGTTACCTGAATCGTTTTCGCCACTTGAACGTATGATATTACAAGCAACTGGTAATTTGCAACGACTTTTATCAGCATATTATAATGTACCCAGTCAAGTCAAAATCATTAAAAACGATGTAGTGCAAAGTACAGATACGCCTCACATGCAATTCGAGCGAAAAATCGTCATGTATTTTGAAGAAAAGTATGCGTATGAAGCTGATTCAATCTTGTTGGTTAAAGATAGTAATGTATTGGAATTAATAGAAAAGCATAAATACGGGCTTGGTCAAATTTTTGGGTATAAATTTTGTTGTTATTGTTTTTTTCTTCCAAAATTAATGCCCTCTTTTTTTTTTCTTGCAGTCACACGCGTAGATCTCCGGATTTTGTATTACATGCTGTTGGTAGACATGGCAACGCTCCGGGAGCTAGTTTTTGGCGAGACTATAGTCTTACTATACCTGACGTATTAGATTGTTTTATTCGTGAAACGTTTGTGTCAGGCTTATTTGAAGAGTACACGGGCGATGAACAAGATGGTTGTATTTGGTACAATGAAGCTACTTGTTTTGACCAGTCAAATTGATCATTTTTCTTCCCCGTACCTAATTAAATGGAACTTGCGAGAAAGAAATATGTGACTTGTAAAACTTTTTTTTTTTTGAGAACCTTTCCATTACCTTCTATCAAATGCTATAAAAATAAAAAAGAGTGCGTTTTATTTTATTTTTCTCTTTTTTTTTTCTTTTCTTTGTATCCACATATATAAAAAAAAATGTCTAACGAAACCGAGACCTTTTCTTTCCAAGCTGAGATTTCTCAGTTGATGAGTTTGATCATCAACACCTTCTATTCTAACAAGGTAAAAAGAACAATCAAATAAGGGGTTACGCGTCTTTTTTTATACTAAATGGTTTTTTTTTAATAGGAAATTTTCTTGCGTGAATTGATCTCCAACTCTTCTGATGCTTTGGATAAGGTCCGTTATCAATCCTTGACTGACCCCTCTGTTCTTGATGCCGAGAAGGACCTTTATATTCGTATTACTCCTGACAAGGAAAACAACATCTTGTCTATCCGTGATACCGGTATTGGTATGACTAAGGCTGATTTGGTTAACAACTTGGGTACTATTGCCAAGTCTGGTACCAAGTCTTTCATGGAAGCTCTCTCCGCTGGTGCTGATATTTCCATGATTGGTCAATTCGGTGTTGGTTTCTACTCTGCTTACCTTGTTGCTGATAAGGTTCAAGTTATTACCAAGCACAACGATGACGAACAATACATTTGGGAGTCTGCTGCTGGTGGTTCTTTCACTATTACCCGTGATGAAGTTAACCCTTCCATTGGTCGTGGTACCGAGATGCGTCTCTACATGAAGGAAGATCAAGTAAGTTTTTTTTTTTACTGTTATTTTTTTTTCGGGGGGGGGAGAAGGGGGCCACAAAAAAAAAAAAATAACTACGTAAACAATCGGACTAAATAATTTTTTTTTATATAATAGCTTGAATATCTTGATGAGAAGAAGATCAAGGATATTGTCAAGAAGCATTCCGAATTCATCTCTTACCCTATCCAACTTGTTGTTGAGAAGGAAGTTGAGAAGGAAGTCTCTGATGATGAGGAAGAGGCCGTTTCTGAATCCAAGATCGAAGAAGTTGTCGATGAGGAAGACAAGAAGGATGAGAAGAAGAAGAAGACCATCAAGGAAACAGTTGTTGAGAACGAAGAGCTTAACAAGACCAAGCCTCTCTGGACCCGTAACCCTGATGATGTCAAGACTGAAGAATACTCTGAATTCTACAAGGCTCTCTCTAACGATTGGGAGGATCATTTAGCTGTCAAGCATTTCTCTGTTGAAGGTCAACTCGAGTTCCGTGCCATCATTTACGTTCCCAAGCGTGCTCCTTTCGATATGTTCGAGACCAAGAAGAAGAGAAACAACATCAAGCTTTACGTCCGTCGTGTCTTTATTATGGATGATTGTGAGGATTTGATGCCTGAATGGTTATCTTTCATCAAGGGTGTTGTTGATTCTGAGGATCTTCCTCTTAACATTTCTCGTGAGATGCTCCAACAAAACAAGATCTTGAAGGTTATCCGTAAGAACCTCGTCAAGAAGTGTCTTGAGATGTTCCAAGAAATCTCTGAAGATAAGGAGAACTTTGATAAGTTCTATGAAGCCTTCTCCAAGAACATCAAGCTTGGTATTCACGAAGATACCCAAAACCGTAACAAGCTCGCTGAATTGTTGCGTTATCATTCCACCAAGTCCGGTGAGGAGATGACCTCTTTCAAGGACTACGTTACCCGTATGCCCGAGAAGCAAAAGAACATTTACTATATCACTGGTGAATCTCGTGCTGCTGTTGAGAACTCTCCTTTCCTCGAAGGTTTCAAGAAGAAGGGTATTGAGGTTCTCTTGATGACTGACCCCATTGATGAATATGCTACCACTCAACTCAAGGAATATGAGGATAAGAAGTTAGTCTGTATCACCAAGGATGGTCTTGAACTCGAAGAAGATGAAGAGGAGAAGAAGGCCCGTGAAGCTGAACAAGCTGAATTCGAAGGTCTCTGTAAGACCGTTAAGGATATTCTCGGTGAAAAGGTTGAGAAGGTTGTTCTTTCCAACATGTTGACCGATTCTCCTTGTGTCTTGACCACTGGTCAATTCGGTTGGTCCGCCAACATGGAACGTATCATGAAGGCTCAAGCTCTCCGTGATTCTTCCATGTCCAGCTACATGGCTTCCAAGAAGACTCTTGAACTTAACCCTGATCATCCTATCATCAAGGCTCTCCGTGCCAAGGTTACTGCTGATGCTAACGATCGTACCGCCAAGGATCTCGTTACCTTGTTGTACGAAACCTCTTTGTTGACTTCTGGTTTCACTTTGGAAGATCCTTCTTCTTTCGCTAGCCGTATTAACCGTATGGTTTCTCTCGGTCTTTCTATTGATGAAGATGAGCTTACTACTGCTGATGAGCCTATTGTCGAAGCTGCTGCTCAAGACAACGCTGAGGTTTCCAAGATGGAAGAGGTTGATTAAATTTCTTTTTAAAAATTCCCCCCTTTACAACCCACTCTCACTCCCTCTTTTTTTTTTATATATTCCTTTATATTCTCTCACATACACACACACACACACCTTTAAAAAGTTAGTCGAGTAAAAAAAAACTTGACTTCTTTGTAATAAATATTTTAAATATTAGAAAACAAAAAAACGGGACTTCAAAAAAAATATTCTTTTTTTAAAATAGCTTGGTTCATTCAGGTTAAAAACTTTATACTTTTTTCTCTTTTTTAAAAACAATGCAAGCACCTCCACCTGCTACTAATGGTCCAGTTATTGCTGGTTACTTCGCCAACTGGTAAAAACAAAAAGCTTACATAAAAAGTTTTTTTTTTGCATCTAAACTTATTGTGCGTCATGTAGGGGAATTTATGGTAGAAACTATAATGTCATTGATGTTGCTGCACAAGCAAGCAAGTTAACACATATCTTGTACGCTTTTGCTAACCTTCAAGAGGATGGTCAAGTTATTCTCGGTGTAAATAATAAAACCAAAAACGCTCTCTGTAACATATCATTAAAATAACAACTATTACATAGGATGCATTTGCCGATAAAGAAAAGCATTTTCCTCCTGGTAAAAAAAAAAAAAAAAAAAAAAAGTCGCGCGCGCGCCGTTTATGCGTAAAAATTAACATTTTTATTAGAATTATCTGTTAATGGTAAAGGAGATAGTTGGAACGATCAAGGCAATAACTTGTACGGAAACTTTAAGCAGTTTTATTTATTGAAACAACAAAATCGACATTTAAAGGTGTCACTTAGCGTCGGTGGATGGTCATGGTCCAAAAACTTTGCTGCTGTAGCCAGTGACCCAGCAAGACGTAAAATGTTTGTGGATACCAGTATCAAGTTAATTGGAGACCTCGGACTGGATGGACTGGATATTGATTGGGAGTACCCAAAGGATGATAAAGAAGCGTTCTTTTATGTTCATTTATTATACGAAACACGTATTGCATTAGATGCTTATCAACAGAGATGTAATCAGCTAAACCAACCACGTCTTTTGTTAACTGTGGCTGTACCTTGTGGGCCTGAGCACTACAACAAACTTCGATTGGCTGAAATGCAACCGTATGTCGATATCTTTTATTTAATGGCTTATGATTATGCAGGTTCATGGGATGCAAAGACAGGACATCAAGCAGCCATGTTTGGAGGTGCGTTAAATACAGATCAAGCCATCAATGCGTACTTGGCTGCTGGTATTCCGGCTAATAAGATTGTGATGGGTTTACCCGTGTACGGTCGTGGTTTTTGTAATACAGATGGTCCCGATTGCTGTTTCCAAGGTCTTCCTAAAGGTACTTGGGAGGAAGGACAATTTGACTACAAGTGTTTACCAAAGCATGGTGCGGTAGAGCACCACGATATGCAAAAAATGGCTTCGTGGTCTTACGACCCTAATACGCGTGAATATATTAGTTATGATTCTCCACAGGTGATTGCGGCAAAATGTGATTATATCAGACAGAGACAGTTGGGTGGTGCCATGTTTTGGGAGCTAAGTGCGGATCAAAAACCAGATCATCCTCGTAATTTAGTGAATGCTGTGTATGATGGGTTTGGAAGAAGACTGGATCAAACGCCTAACCATCTTGATTATCCTGTTAGTGAATTTGATAATATTAAAAGACAAATGAGCTAAATAATAAAAAAAAACAATTTTATCAGTTTGTTTAAATAAAGATTTGTACATAAACAAATAGAGCTTAGATTACACCCCCAAAAAAGTCGTAATTTGTCAAGTAGTTTAGGGACAAAACAAAAACAGTCAACAATAAGTAGTATACGTAAACAAATGCTAATATTGGCTGATGCTACATTATTATTGTTGCGTTTGCATAATACTATCTTTAGAGTCTACGAAATAATATAAAAAAGGAGGCGGACTATATACTTTTATTATATGTTTCAATACTTGTTTCCTTTTACTACAATAATAATAATAAAAAGAACATACAGTATAGCTTTTTGTAATACGTACAACAACAAAAAAGCAAATAAACAAGGTGTTTCATCAAGGGGGTGAAAAAGGTAGATGTAAAACACATAAAAAAAAACGATGAATTGTTTATTTTTCCCCCTTTTTTTTTCTTTAGAGATTTTTTTTTTTTTTTTTGGGGGAGAATATAATAGGGGAATGAGTTTTTATTGTAATAATTCACCTTTAACAGTGCCAATAACCACTACTACTCGTTCTGTATCTCATCGTGCTAGCTTCTATGCATCAATTTCAATAAACGAAAGGTTTGAGCGTCTTGGATCCGGACAGGAAATGGATTTATTCGGTACAAGTGTTAGTCGAACGTCTGTAAAGTCCCAAATGAGTAAGTTTTTTGTATTCATTTGTAATATATTATACTTAATATATATGCGTATTTAGGTTTTGTAAGAAAGGTCTATTTAATTACGTTATTGCAGTTACTATTTGTAGCTACAATGATGTCAGTCTTTATACATTTCTTACCACTATGGAAAGAACAAAAGTAGGTGCGCATATAATATAAAAAGCCCAGTGAAACTGAATTATATTAGGTATTTATGGTGGGTGGTTTTATTTCCTGCTACCATTATTTCGATTGTTACTTTATGGCAACTGTGGACGCAGTACTATCAAATATCTAGGTTGGTTCGTATTATTTTGCTGTGTATCTATTCCTTTTTTATGGCCTTTATTCTATCTGATTTAAGTATGGAAATAATTATTAGTGCACACATAAAAAATCGGCGGACTAAAAAAAAAAACTTGTTTAGTTGCTGTTATTTTTCGTGAGTATGGACAACTTGTGATTACAATGACATGCTTTGGAACAGTTAGTATTGTACTATTTACTTTTCAAAAAAAGTACCGATTTAGAGGACCAATGCCAATGTAAGTTTAGATATTGAGTATTCCGTGTGTGTGGGCGTATATAATATATATATATATATATATATATATATTTCTCTTGTGTAATAAATTTGTTATTTAAAAAACCAAAACCCAAAGATTTTGCTGTACTGCAACAATATGTATTAGTTCGATAGGTTTACGAGATGTATATCAACTAAATCCAGTGCAAATTTTGGGACCAGTTGCGATATCAAGCTTGATTAGTACGTACTTTGTGTTGGAACTGTATTACGCTATGGGTTTTATGACAGTGGATGATTATATTCTAGCGTATATTTCTTTTCATATTGACTTGGCTTATCCTATTAATTGTCTTCATCATGTTTGTGAAATATCCGAAAATGTAGATGACTTTACTGAATATTTCAATCCCGATCCGCATGGTAACCACGGCTGAGGGAAGAAGACGCACGCCAAGGTTTTCGGAGTCCCCGCCTCCTTTTTTTTTTTTTTTTTTTTTTTTTTTTTTTTTTTTTTTTTTATATAATAAACTGTATGACGAAATTACGCTTTTTTTTTTTAATCCCGGGGAAAATAATACTAAAAATATACAATTACCCTTATTAGGAACCGCGAAAAAGGAAATACTAGCACAAATAGTTTTTTTATTATTATTAGTAAAATAGATAATGAAATTGTTGTGAAATGAGTGATAAATATATAGAGTGAAAAAGAAATAGTGCTCGTTTTTAACCCTCCTCCTTTTTTTTTTTTCTTTAGGAGGTATAATAATAATAATAATAATAATAAAAAAATAAAAATAAATATACACATATGTACATTAAACAAAAAAAGAAAAAAGGTGTAAAATTGCCTTAGCGGAAACGAAGATAGAAATTGACAATTAATGCGCCCACCAAAAGGACACAAAGAACAGCAGGACCCCAAAGATCATCGTAACGACCGACAACACGACGATTAATCATCCTATCAAGTAAAATATTAGTAAAAGAAAAAACAGTAAAAAAGAAAAATAACATACCATGCACGCTTTTCAAATTGATACAAGGCATAAATAGCAATAATAGCAGCAATACCAATAAATAAACCACCAGCAATACGAGATACAGAATCACCAAAATTAAGTAAATTAAGAGCAACCGTCAATAATAAAGCACAAAATTGTAACCAAGCAATAAAAGTACGTTCATTTGAAAAAAAGACCTTTGGTTCTACCTTTACTTTTTTGACTGGAATAACAGCATTTGGGTTATTAGGATCTTTTACGACCATACCATCTTTAGAGAACATCCTTTTCTCATTATTTGCACCTAGGTCAGCCATATCTAAACGAATATCACCATGATCAAAATTGATATCCTCACCTAGATTACCTGCTTCTCTATCCTTCTTTTTAATCTTTCGTTCATTCAAAGGACCATAATTAAGTGGATCTTCACCTTTAGTTACTAGTGTTGAACGCATACGATGAGGTCTATTTTCCCAATTACTTGTAGAAGCGGCAGGATCTGTATCCAAAAATGAATGTTGTGCTGTTGTTGTTAATGGATCTTGTGCTGCTTCATTTACTACATCCATACGAAGTTGTTCAGCCTCCATAGCTCTTTTATATTGTCCATCAATTAATGGTTTAAATGACTTTGATCTGGTTAAACCAAAGTTGGTGGCACGAGGTTTACGAATATCTATTTCCATCTCGGACATCCACCAAGGTAAAAGAGGAATACGATCCCTGAAAAGGTAAGATGCACCATGTAAATATTTAGAGAACCGAGGTACCTCATGCACGAGATGTGAATCTAGTAATTTCTTTAACCAACTTGTTGCTTCTGTTGCTGACTTTACTTCCAATACTGCATAAGGAAATCTAAGTACCTCAGTTTCGTCCAAGTAACTAAAAGGGAAATCAATACCAACTTCTGAACGACGCCATTCATTAGGTGCTCTACGAACGGTATCTCCAAAATTATCTTCTCTGATAAATGTAAGTTCATTATCAATATTAATACGGAGAGTAGTATTTTCAGGTGATTGAAAAGATGTACGATTATAAAAGATACGACAAGTAGGTTGTAAATGCTTTTCTTTAATAGATGTTTCGATACCAGATACAATAAATTTGTAGTCTTGTACTAGTTTACTGTCGAATCCTTTTGATATCATTTGATTACATATTTGATCAGTAGTAAGTGAACCAGAAATAAAACCTTCGACTTGATCTGTAGTTAATTGAAATCTCTCCTTTATAGAATTGCCGTCTGCCCATTCTGCAAGATGTGTTGTACGTTCAATTGATATGTCAGGAGTTGTTAAAGGACCATGCCATTTAAGTCTAATAGATTCTGCACCTTCATCTCTTTGTAATAAACTAGTATAGAGAGTGAATTCTTCATTATCAAGGTAGACACTAGATATAGTAGAATCAGAAGCTTCGTAACGTTTTTCTTTGTTGTGAATAAATACAGGTAAATGAAGCATAATAATTGATTTTACTTCAGTAATATTATCAGGGTGTACCCAATACTTTAAAGTATTCTTTTCATCCGAGACATTAGTATCATCATCACCAAATGTACTTGTAGGACGAGGTTTACCACGATATCTACATAAATCATGTAAAGCTGATATAAATACAATGGCTACATCAAACCTCTGTTTATCTAATGGCTTTGCTCTTAATTGAGGAATAAAATCTTGCTTTAATGAAAGACCAGTCCATTTATCATGTTTCTTTATAATTTTTTGAAATGCGATATAATTGAGACGAGTAAATTTAGCCAAATCATTTACATCAAATAAGACTTCGGTTAATGCGTCGTCCATAATAGACCAATTTTGATCGGATGACCACGTGGGGTTACTAATAAAGGTTTGAATTGTACGTTCACAATAACTAATACGTGCTTCTACTTCTCCTAATTTTGCTGTAACGAAATCATATACTTTTTCAAGTTCGTTTTCAAGTTTCTTTACAAATTCGGATTCATCATCGGCAGTCCAGGCGTGATCTTGCTGACGGGTCTTTAGTTCATGCTTTAATACATCATAAGAAATATATGAGAGTCTCCAAGGTGGAAATATTTCTTGCTGTAATTGTTCACCAAACTTCATATTAAAAACTGTAACACACACACACACGCACGCCAATAAAAAGAAAAAAAAAAAAAAGAGAATAAAGAGGAAAAAAAAAAAAAAAAAAAAAATGTTCCTTTTTTTAACTTATAAATAAACTAAAAAAAGCATGAAATGATTAAGAGACCGAAAGTTGATTCGTAACCAATAGCAATCTTAATTCTTCTCCGCCTCAAAGGTGAATTCAACTTGAAAACTTGTGAGTCGGTTAAATCAAAAGACCGAGTTGAATAATGATTTAGAAACACATGTGGTTTACTTTAAATAGGCATACCCTTTTTGTTTGGTAAACGCCTCTTTTACTTGTTATCTTTTTTTAGGTTTTTTTAAGTGCACACAAAACGATTAAGTTTTTTATTAGATATTTGTGGGGGAACACACCCGCTTTTTAAGTATTGTATATAAAAATATATTTTAGAAAACCGATGGGTTTCACATTTATCATGACAGATTTTTCTCTGTTTTATGGGTTGAGATAGTAACAAAAAAAAAAAAAAAAAAAAAAAAAAAATCGTTTATTAGTACCAAAAGGGAATGTATACTTATATTTATATATAAATATGCGGGTATGATTTTTTATTTGTGTGTGTGTGTGCGTGTGTGTGTGTACATGATGTTTATGCAGTGGTGTTAGCAGCACCACCTAAAAATCCTGAGACTTCGGGTGGATTAAGCATTCTCAATACAAAATTAGTCTTAAAAAAAAAAATTAGTAACAAAATATTACTGGATATATATGTGTAAACTTACAACTAAAGCACCAATTAATAAAATACATAAAAAGACTGGGCCATAGACATCGTCATATCGGAGATGAGGCTTATTAGTAATACGATACGCACGCCATCTATTAAAAAAGAAAGCATACAGAGCAAAGAGCATAGCAATAGCAAAAAATAAGGCACCCACAATCTTGTTTGTTTTATCACCAAAATTCATCAAAGTTAAAGCAACAGTTAAAAGTAAAGCAGAGAAATGAAGCCAATTAATAAAAGTACGTTCATTTGCAAAGAACACCTTGGGTTCAATCGTATGACCACCTTCTTTTATTCTTAACGCCTTCTTTTTCTCTTTCTTGATTCTCTTTCTTTCTTCAGCTTCTTCTTCAGAATCAAGTGAAGTACGAGGACGACGTCCTTCTTCTACTGCTTGAATATCTTGATCAAAATAAGAGTTTAATCTGGCTTGACTTAGCTTATCATTTGACAAGTGCGTTTCATTTTGAACATAAGATGAACGTGGCGTTTGTTTACCCATCAAGAATTCCGTAGAGGAACTATCGTGAAAATCTGTTGTACGTCGACCATCGGGTGTCATGGTACGCATGCGTGCTGTAGATCCGGATCCCGCTACAGATGTTCTTCCTGCTACACCGCTAGTTGCAAAGTCGTACGAGATATCATGTTGAGACCAAATAGGATCATCAAATGGGTTACCGTTACGAGGCGCCGTTTGTGATACAGGTGAACTTGTACTTCCACTAGGTGTTCTAAATGGTGTTGTTGTAGCAATTTGTGTACGATTTAATGTGGTTTTACGGTCAACAGCTTCACTACTACGAGGCATTTTAACGGACCTTACTGAATTACCACGGTTTAATAAAGTTGATTTTTTAGTAGCGCTGCTGGTACTTTCATTACGTTTCAAAGTAGCTGAACGTTCCAATTGAGATTCCAAATATCCCATACGATATTTACCGTCAATCAAAGGTTTTAAACTTTTACTTCTAGATAGACCAGTAAAGTTACCAGTAGGTACTTTAGCGTTACGAATATCCAATTCTAATTGATTTAACCACCAAGGTAATAAAGGTAAACGAGGGTTCCAAAAGAAGGCTGCACCTTGCAAAAACTTGGAGAATCGAGGTACTTCATACACCAAACGAGATTCTAATAAACGAGTTAACCATTGAGGAGGTTCTTGACCTAAATGAGTTTGTAATTTGGTTTCGAGAACAGCATAAGGGAATTTATAAACCTCGGCAGAGTCAATATTACTAAACGGATAATCAATTCCCATATCCGGTCTACGCCAAGATCCATCTCTTCTTTGATCCAATCCATCTTCACGCACAAAACTCAAGTCGGTATCAAGTGAGAGACGCAATCTTTGATCACCAGGGATTTGAAAGGCAGTACGGTTATAAAAGACGCGCATTACTGGTTCAAGGTTCTTTTCGAGAATGGACTTTTGAATACCAGATGCAATAAAATAGTTTGCTTTAATTGATTCTTCATCAGTCCCTTTCAATCTCAAGTCATTAGCGTAGTCTTCAGCTGTATAAGTACCAGCTACAAATGCATCTACCTTGTTAGCGTCTAATCGAAAACGGTCTTTTACAGAAGCACCGTCTAACCATGGAGCATGATGGGTTTTACGTTCAATAAAGATACTGTTAGAATTCATGGGTCCATACCAACGAAATCGAATCGCTTCTGCACTTTCATCACGTTGAAGACGGCCTTGATACAAATCAAAAGTTGGGTTATCAAAATAGACACTGGAGATAGCACTATCGGCAGGTTCAATAGGTTTTTCAGCGTTGAATACAAGTACAGGTAAATGAAATAACAAGATTGCCTTTAACTCTGTAACGTTATCAGGGTGAATCCAGTATTTAGCAGTAGCACGTTCAAATGCGTTTTGATCACCACCAGCAGCAGCGTTACCTTGACGTACTTGACCACGCAAACTACATAAATCGTGTAAAGTAGATATTTTGACCAAAGCAACATCAAAACGTTGTCTATCCAAAGAAGTAGTACGAATAATATCAACAAATAAAGGCTGATTGTTATAGTTTGTGTACTTATCGTGCTTTTTGATCAATTTTTGGATGGCTAAGAAATTATAACGAGTAAATTTGGAAAGATCATTCAAGTCCATTAAAATTTCAGTTAGTGTATCATCAGTCTTATCAAATAAATTGCGTGAAACAGAAGGAGAAATATCTTTTGCTTGCTGTGTTAATGCTCTTTCACAGTAAGCAATACGTGATTCCATCTCTCGTTGTTTTCTAGTGATAAAACTATCAACTTTTTTAGCTTCAATACGTAAAGCAGTTTCAAAATCGTTTTCATCAATATCGTTCCATTCATGACTTTCTTGACGCTCCTTCATATCTAGTTTGATGTCGTTATAAGCAACATATTCAGATTGCCATGGTGGATATATATTTTCTAATAGTTCTTGACCAAATTTCATTTCTTTTTTTGTAGAAAAAGAGAAGGGGGGAAAAAGGGGAAGGGCAAAAATAAGTAAATAATAAGAGAAAGAAAAGAGAGAAAAGAGACGGTTTCCTTTAATGTTATTATTATTTGTGTATTTTTAGGTACATCACAGAAATAGGGCACATGGTCCCACCTGAGTTAAGTTAGTTTTATAAGGATCTAGCTGAAATTTAAACTCAATGGCTTATTGTAATACGGAAGCAGCAGAAAAAAAAAAAAAAAAAAAAAAACTACTTTATATCAACACTGGGAGTCTCACACCCCCCTCCCCCCTACTCAGCCACCTTTTTTCTTTTAGCAAAAAAATTTATTTTACGTTTTGACTGCCCATTATAGCACACACATACACACACACACCTCCAGTTATACGTCACTTATACACTGTAATCCAAACACTAATAATAAAATCTGTATTATTATTTTGATTGTATTATTATTTACAATTAAAAAAAAAAAAAAAAAAAATTGTAGTTTTTTCTTCTTCCTTGTAATATATTATATATATATAGTAAGTGAAAAAAAAAAAAAAAAAAATATTTCAAGATGAGAAAAAAAAAAATAGTTACCTTTTTTTTTTTTTTACTGCTGCTTTAGAATTTTTTTTTTTTTTTTTAATACACTAATTAACAACTAAATGAGTACTTGGCAACCTTCACCTCAAGGTCTTTCAGACCTCTTGCAACTCTTGCGTGAAGCTATTAATCCTTCTGCTGATGGACACAATGTTCAAGAAGTAAATTAGTATATTTTTTTAAAACCGTGGCGAAAAACTAATCTCAAAAAAAAAAAAATTGTAATAGAGACTCGAATATTTTAACAAAATTCCTGATTACAATAACTATTTAGTTTACATTTTAACTCAAATGCCTCAAGAAGATCAATATATTCGTTCTGTTGCAGGTTTAACCCTTAAGAATAACATTAGATCACATTTTCCTACTATTCCAGCTGAAGTACTTGCATACGTTAAGGAATGTTGTCTTGTTCATATTGGTGATAGTGGCGTTGGTAAACCTGTCAGTTTAGTTATTGCCGCTATTGTTGCTCGTGGTAATATTCAAAACTGGCCTCAAGTTCTTCAAGTTTTATTAGAGAAATTGGATGACCCTAACCCTGTTTTAGTTGAGGTAAAGAAAATTTTTTTTAGTGGATAAAAGGAAAAGAAAGAGAAAGAGAAAGAGAGAGAGAGGGAGAGAGAATATATGAGAGGGGTAATTAACGTCTTTTTGTATGTGTATATGTAGAACGCGTTCAGTACCTTCCAAAAGATTTGTGAAGATTCTTCTCGCGATCTCGATAGCGTTATTAACGGTGTCAAACCTTTGGAATACATGATTCCTAAATTCATCGCCTTCTTTGATCACCCTAACCCTAAAGTACGCTTAAACGCTATTAGCTGTACTTCTCAATTTATCAACCTTCGCTCCGAACCTTTGATGACCAGAGTCAACGAATTCTTGGTTGCATTATTCCAAAGAGCTACTGATGATGATGTTGAGGTCCGTAAAGCAGTGTGCCAATCTCTTGTTGGTCTTTTAGAGATTTGTCCTACTGTACTTTTACCTCATATGCCTGATTTAGTTGATTATATGTTGTTCTGTACTCAAAGTGACGATAGTGATCTTGCTCTTGAAGCTTGTGAATTTTGGTTGGTGTTTGCTGAACAAGACGAACTCCGTGATAATCTCCGTCCTTTCCTCCACAAGGTAGTTCCTGTTTTGCTCGCGGGTATGGTTTATTCTGAAGTTGATTTAATGACACTTGGCGGCGATGAGGACGATGCTCATATTGCTGATGACGAGCAAGATATTAAACCTCGTTTCCATAAGGCTACCGTTGTCGAAAACGAATTGATCACAAAGGAAGAGGAAAGCTCTGAAAAGAAGAAGGGGTTACTTGATGACGATAATTCTGATTTGGATGATGATGAGGAAGATGATGATTTTGATGACTTTGAAGACGACGAGTTTTACGGTGAATGGAATTTAAGAAAGTGTAGTGCAGCTACTCTTGATGTGTTGTGTACTTCTTTTGAAACCGAAGTCATTCATATCTTGATTCCTCTTCTTAAGGGTGAATTGGAAAGCGGCGACTGGCTTCACAGAGAATGCGGTATTTTGGCTCTTGGTGCTGCTGCTGAGGGTGGTATGCAAGAAATTGCTCCTCATCTTCCTGAATTAGTTCCTTATTTACTCAATAACTTGAACGATCCTAAACCCCTTGTTAGATCCATCACCTGTTGGACCCTTGGTAGATATTGTGGTTGGATTGTTCAATCTGCTAGACAAAACCCTGAAGCTCGCCAGCATTTACTTGAACCCCTTACACAAATCTTATTGCAACGTATCTTGGATAACAATAAGCGTGTACAAGAAGCTGCTTGCTCTTCATTTTCTTTACTTGAGGAAGAAGCTGGTGCTGATTTAATCCCTTATCTTCAACCTATCCTCACTACTCTCTGTACCGCCTTTACTAAATATCAACATAGAAACTTATTGCTTCTTTATGATACTGTTGGTACCTTGGCTGATGTTGTTGGTGAAACTTTAAACAACCCTCAATATATTGATGTCATTATGCCTCCTCTTATCAATAAATGGCAAGAAATCTCTGATGACAGTACTGACTTGTTCCCCTTGTTAGAGGTTTGTCCTACTATTTTATTTATTCTTAACAAAAAAAAAAAAAAAAAAAACTAATCTCTTTATATAGTGTCTTTCATCTGTTACTACTGCTCTTGGTAAGGGGTTCAAACCTTTTGCCGAACCTGTTTATTCTCGTTGTGTTATCCTTGTTTGCAAGACATTAGAAGAATGTCGTTTATGCTCTATGGACCCTACTTTGGAAGAACCCGATAAGGACTTTATGATTGTTGCATTAGATTTACTTTCTGGTATCGTCCAAGCTCTCAACACAGATGCTGAACCCTTAGTTGCTAGCACCAACCCTCCTGTCGTTCAACTTTTATCACTTTGTATCCAAGACGAAGTTGCAGAAGTGCGCCAATCCACATATGCTTTATTAGGTGATCTTGCCATCTCTTGTTTTGAACACATTCGTGCAGTCGTTCCTCAATTCATGCCTCTTCTTCTTCAACAAATCGATCCTCAAGCTGAACATTTATCAGTCTGTAATAACGCTACTTGGGCTGCTGGTGAAATTGCTCTCAAGTGGGGTGCTGAAATTAGAGATTATGTCGATCCTTTATTACAACGCTTGTTCCCTCTTATGGTAAACCCTCAAATTCAACGTACCTTGTTAGAAAATGTCGCTATTACCATTGGTCGTATCGGTCTCGTCTGCCCTGCTTTGGTCGCTCCTCATCTTGAATTGTTCATTCAACCTTGGTTAAATGCTCTTACACCTATTCGTGATAACGAAGAAAAGTCTTCTGCTTTCAGCGGTTTGTGTGAGATGATCAAGGCTAATCCTCAAGGTGCTGTTAAGGAGTTCCCTGCTTTCTGTACTGCCGTTGCAAACTATCATACTGTCTCTCCTGCTTTACATGAGGCATTTGGCAATGTAAGTTTTTTCTTTTTTTTTTAAGAAAAAAAAAGTGTGAATATCATTCTAATCTTTTTTTATTTATATATACGTAGATTTTGTTGGGCTATAAGAATATGTTTGGTGAAGCCCAGTGGCAACAAGGTTTGACATCAATGCCACAAGAAGTTAGAGCACCTTTGCAAGAACGTTACGGCATTTAAAATATTCTTTATTTTTGCATAAAAAAAATTTTTGTGTCGTTTTATATATATATATATCAATTCTGGAAATAAAAAATAAAAAAAAAGAATTACATACAGCTTTCTCTTCATAACTAATACTTTGTGTGTATTTTAATTCATATAAATAGTGAATGTATACTGAAATGCATCGATTATTAAAAAAAAAAAGGTGTATGTTTCAAAAAAATCTTATAATGTCAAATCCATTATTTTCTAAATCAAATATATTCACTAAAAACTACATCTTGTTATTTCTAATATGTCTAAAACTTAAAATAAAAGTTACTATATACACAAGTAAGTCAAAATAATTGTACGCCCTCTTTCTTTCTCAAACCAAATCCAACAAATTGGTGTAACAACGTCTTGATACACTACTATATTCAAATAAAATAGTAAAAGCTATGCGCGGTCGGGGAATCGAACCCCGGCCCTTCGCGTGGCAGGCGAAGATTATACCACTTAACCAACCGCGCATTTCATGTTGGATTAAAGCATAAATATTTATATATATTAAAAAAGTTAAAAAACACGTGAAATTCACGTGAATATCACGCATTTATCACGTGTAGTCACGTTTTTAAACACTTTTCACCCTTTTCATTATTGAAAGGTGTTATGTGAACTTGATATATCATAATTATCATATTTCATTTATGGAAATGAAGGAGTCTTCTGTCATATATCTAGAGTAAATACAAACATTTAGTAAGTAGAATATGGTTGTAAATATTATAGCCTTTTCAAATTAAATATTTTTTGGGATAGCATAATATTGATCGATCATACCCCATAGTTCTAACTGTCAATACGTATACCTTTTCTTACTGGATAAAAATATACTTTAGTATATACTATGGAAACAATACTAATAACTAATGCGTATTACGGGAAACTTAATATACTTTTTTTTTTTTTTTTTACAATTCTTTCTCTCAACATTATATACTTATTGTTTTTTTTAAAACATTTATTTTAATAACTTCTAATATTATTTCGACAAGTTTAAAAGATTATTTTATTTAATTCCAAAATGAAGAGTCGTTATTGAGATTGTCAAAGTTTTCGGGGAAAGATAGAAGCACCAGCTTTTTTTTTTTGCTTAAACTCATATGTAGAAAAAAACTACAAACTCATTTAAGAACAGCAATACCATCAACAGGCATCAATAATAATTCTATAACAGAACATGTGTATTATCATTAATGAGGGAAATGGTCGGCCTTTGTAGATGGGTTTGATCTGCTCTGTTATGGTATCGAATTGTCGGTGCAGTAACCGTGTTTATAAATTGTAAACCTTAAATTACCTCTCTCTCTTTATCCCCTTTTAATTAACTGTCGTTGAATTATTTCTTACTTCATATCGGAATAAAAGCTGCGATATTTTACCCTACTAAACTATTAGGTTATAAGTATTAAACTATTAAGTTAGAAGCGAAAATTCTAATTATACCTATAGCGGTACTAATTTAAGCGAGACATCAATCTTCTAGTCGGTCTTATACACTGTTCAAATAATGCTAATCAGTTCTTTGTTATAGCACCATATTTTGTATCTAACTCAAACCTCGAAACTTCTGTTGGAAACGTCTCTTTAATCTAGGTTCTGCACTATTCTTAAAAAATAATTAATGTATAATAATAAAACAGTGACATTTTTCAATGAGTTTGCATTTGGTTTAAATTTTATTTTGCGATTATTTTTTAAGTGAATATTCTAGTACAATCGCTGCAAACGAAAATCATTAGAATCGATCACTTATCTAGTATAGTGGCTATTTTAAGTGAGCCGCTGCGGATGCTCTTAGGATTTAAAATCGCCTGTTCGCTTTTATTTTACCGAGGACACCCTAAAAAGGACGATAGAAAAATTCGGTTATTTGAAAAAAGGAACTGGTTATTATAAAGATGTGTTCTCTTTTAAGGCTAATTTTGATTTCAAAATAAGATCTTTTATGGACGAAGAAGTTATGTATGACTTAAGCGTCAGTGAAGAAGGTGTCCTCATTTCTTGCCCATGTCATTACTTCGTTTACCGTAGAACGACTTGCAAGAATATGTTTTTCATACAGAGGTTCATGCCTGCTTTGGACATAGTTCAGCCAACTATCAACTCCCATTTCAATATGGTCGGCAGCTAGCTCATCGAATTAAACCAAGCGGAAGATGGCAATAACAACAATAATAATAATAATAATAATAATAATAATAATAATAATAGTAATATTAACAACGACAACGACAACACTAATGAAGATATTCATATTGATACTAATAATATTAATAATGAATTATCTTCTAATCTATTAGAGCTTCAAAATCCGCTCTCAGTAAACGTCTCTTACGAAAATAATTACGCAGCTGCAGATGCTTTTAATAAGGCAATTATAGACTTCAAAAAAATCTATAGAGATTTAATCATAAAACAAAAAGTAAAGTAAAATAAAAAATTGGTTTTGATAATTGATCACAGTGTTAGGGGAAATGGTATTGAAAACGAGTCACGAGATCAAGCCACATTATTTATTGACAGGATTTCTATCTAACGCTTTTTTTTTTACACTCGTTTAAAAAAAAACGCTTAATTTACCATGACAAGTAAGTATACATCAATTTCAACACAAAAAGTATATCAACTAATATCTTTATAGAGAGTGCTTCACTTGCTGATCTTATTGCTAATCTTGATTCAACTGCACCCAAGGGTAAAAAGCATATATTATGTATATTTTTTTTTTAAAAAAACTAAAATACTGAAAAAAAAAATAGATTACGATCCCGAGGATATTCTTGAACCTTTGAATGATCAAAATGATAATAGTGATGAAGATAGTGAAGCAGACGATAATGGAGCTCGTGATCATTATGTGTCAGTTGGTAAAAGTAAACTTCGTAACGAACAACCATTGTTAGACGATCCTCGTTATGCTGGTAAACGTACAAGTCGTAAGGATATCTATTCTGACGATGAAGAGGAAAATATCTCGGGTAGTGAGCAAGAAATTGAAGACGATAGTAACGATGATGATGAGGATTTACTTGCTAACGCTAACTCTGACGAAGAAGAAGTTAGTGACGAAGAACAATCCGGAGAAGAGTCTGAGGAAGAAGAAGTGAAACATGTCGAAGGCGATGATGATATTGATGCTGAACTTCGTAGAATTCAAGAAGAAGAAAAGTATGTTTTTATTTGATGCATTTTAAAAAAAGTATAGTTTTTTTTAATAATTATCTCTTTTTTTTTTAAAAAAAAAATAGGCAAATGATTTCTCAATTATCCAAGAGTGCACAATCCGATGTTGAAAAGGGTCAACATGTTAGACAACAATTGGTAAGACTAGATTTATTATTATTAGATATATATGTATAACTAAAAAAATATATAATAATATAGACTTTATGGGATAACTGTTTAGAAAATCGTATTCGTATGCAAAAAGTAGTTGACGATGCTAATAAGCTTCCTCAAAAAGATGGTTGGATGGATTTCTTAGCAAAGACTGAAGGTGTTGAAAAAGACTTGGAGAATGCTAAAAATGATTTACGCGAAGTGATTGATGATTTAATCGATATACGTACAGATTTATTTACACAAAATGGTTCTATTGATGTTTCAACAGTAGATTTCAATACAAGAAAGAGACATCTTGATGATGATGATGAATATATTGAGAAGCTTTGGAATGATATTTCACAAATTAACGACGTGTAAGTACATAATTATATATACGTATATATGATATACTAACTTTTTATGTATATAGATTCATTCCTTTCCGTAACAGTACATTAGAAAAGTGGAGTAACAAGGTCCAAGTTGCAGCAGGCGCACGCTTAAATAAGAAATTCAAGGCATTCGATCAAAATATTATGTCACAAATTGAAAATGCTATGGCTGATAAGTCTGGATTAATTAAGAGAACACAACTTCAAAGATCTGATTATAAGATTATTGGTAAGGTTGAAGTAGCTGCTAAAGAAGAAGAAAAAGATACCGGAAAGAAGCCTGATCGTCACTTAAATACCTATGATGTTGAGATTTTCGATGATCAAGACTTTTATCAACAACAGTTACGTGAATTAATTGAATCTCGTATGGTTGATACTGATGACCCAATGGCTATCGGTATGAGATGGGCTGCTCGTAAACAAGCTGAACAAAAGAAGAAGAAGAAGGTTGTTGATAGAAAAGCAAGCAAAGGTCGTCAACTTCGGTAAGAGCATATATATATATGTGTGTGTGTATACTTTATATACTAATTCTTTTTATCTTTTGTATAGTTTCAATGTTCATGAAAAACTTCAAAACTTTATGGCTCCTGTGCCAGTCGGTACCTGGCACGAAGCTATGGTAGAAGAATTATATTCTTCTTTACTTGGCCAAAAATTAGGTGGCGATAGCTTAGACGAATAAACCATCATTGTATACATTATATAAAAATAAAATAAAACCATTTTTTAGAGAGTCTTAATGCGAAATAATTTGATAAAACAAAGTCACAATTGAAGGGCAACCCTTTTTTTTACAAAGGCGTTGCAACGCTATATTTTTTTTTTTCTTTTCGTTATAATATTCTTTTTAGTAATGTCTATGATGGATATTGATCATCAAGGTCCTAACGGATCTTCTGGTGATTCGCAACCTGTCACTGGTATCATTTATCCTCCTCCCGATATTAGAAGTATGTACACTCTTTTGTTATTATTGTCGAATTCAAAACACTAACAAATGTTTATTTAAAAAAAAAAGAGATGATTGATAAAGCCGCAGCCAATTTGGCAACTAAAGGCCCAGAGTTAGAAAACCATATTCGTGAAACTAATAAAGACGGTCGCTTTAACTTTTTGAATCCACACGATCCTTACTATGCATATTATCGTTTTAAATATCAGGAAGTGAAAGACGGCAAAGGTAAGTTGTATTCGTACACACCCTTAAAAAAGAAAAATATTTTTTTGACGTGTATAAAATATAGTACCTCAAAATACTGGACAATCTCAAGATCACGTACAAGAAGCACCAGTTGAAAAACTGGTTAATCTTGCTCCTAAAGAGCCCGAACCTTTTGAATTTTCAGCTGCCATGCCTTCCATGTCTGCACAAGATTTGTAAAGAAAGATTTAATCATTATAAGAAAAATACAAAACACGAAATTAATTTTTATAAATATAATAGGGATATCATGAAATTAACAGCACAATTTGCAGCTCGTAATGGTCGTGCATTTATAGGTCAACTCGCTCAACGTGAATCAAGAAATTATCAATTCGACTTTTTACGTCCTTCTCATAGTTTGTTTCCTTACTTTACTGAACTTGTTAAACAATACACCAAAGTCTTTTTACCACCTAAAGACTTACAAGAAAAGTTAAAATTAAATACAACTGACAAGTATCATATTTTGGAAAGAGTAAAGGAGCGTGTTGAATGGGTTGTTTGGCAAGAAGCCGAAAAGAAGAAGAAGAATGATGAAGACGAAAAAGAAAGAAGTAATATAAGCTTTTTTAAGACTGTTATGTATTTATTAACATTTTTTTCTTTTTTGTAGTTGCTTATGCTAGTATCGATTGGCACGATTTTGTTGTCGTAGAAACAGTTGAATTTACAGAAGCAGACGAAAAATCTGAGTTACCACCACCCATGAGTTTATCAGATTTAGAGAATATGTCATTAGCACAGAAGCGTTTAGCATCTATGCCTGACGCTATAGATGCTGATCAAAAGACAGATATGGAAGCAGATGATGTTGATATGGATGAATCCGATGAGGAAAATGCACAACAACATGTTACTGTACCTAAGCTTCCCGATACAAACGCACCCATCAAAATTCGTTCTGATCGTAAACCTAAACTTTACGGTACTACACCTATAAAGGGACCTACTGCTACTTCACTTTGTCCTCGTTGTAGAGAACCTATTCCCGTTGACGAATTAGATGAACATATGCGTATTGAATTACTTGATCCTAAATGGAAAGATCAAAAGATGGCTATGGAAGCTAAACAAAGAGATAGTAATTTGTTACAAGAGGGTACTGATATAGCAAAGATCTTGAAAGGTATCTCTGCGTTACGTCCAGATATTTTTGGTTCTGATGAAATGGATGCATACAAGAGAATTAAAGAACAGGAAGAGGAAGCAAAGAAGAAGGATAGAGTTACTTGGGATGGTCATACTGCTACTATGAGTTTAGCTAATCAAAGAGCTCAAAAGACAAGCATTGAGGATCAAATTGCTCAAATGCATAGAAGAATTGGTGCTGCTGGGTAAGTTTATTATTATTATTATTTATCAGCTACTAAGTATTATTATAATTATTATTAGAGAGGATATTGGACCACAAATTCCCGGTCAACCGCAAAATGTTTATGTACAAGGTATGCCTCCACCATCAGCATACTCTGCTCCTCAATACTACACCCCTGAGCAACAAGCTTTCTCAAACCAAGTACCTGGTATGTATAATATTTCGAATGGCGGTACTATGCCAATGAATAGTGGCCCACCACCAAGTGTTGCACCTCCTAATCCTGCACCTATGCCCATAATACCTACTGTACGTAAGCTTGAAGAACCTGAAGTATCAGCTGAAAAGAAACCTCGTTTAGAAGAGCCAGAATGGCAAGCACCTCAAATTGTAAGTACACATAAAATATAATATATGTTATTTTATTAAATTTTTTTTTTTTTTGTGTTTGTGCCTTAGCCTACCTTTTCAGTTACAATTCAAACACCTAATATGCCAGATAAACCTGAATGGAATTTAACAGGGTCAGATATCACAATTAGTGGATTATTACCAAGTACACTTATTTCTACTGTGAAAGATCGTATTGCATCTCAAATTGGTATGCCTGCTGGTAAACAAAAGCTTTCTGCTGCAAATACAGTTTTAAACAATAGTAAAACATTGAGCTTTTATAATATTAGTGAAGGTTATGCGTTGGCACTTGAAGTTAGAAAGAGATAGTATATTCTAATACAAATAAAAAGAGAATCAAGTTTTTGTTTTTTTATATGTATATTTGTGTATATAATCATTGTAGAAGTAGTAGTTGTTAAACCAAAAATTAGGACTTGGGACAAAACATAACACACGCATATATCGTCTTATCAAATATTAATTGGTATGTGAAAATGGATCACTGTTACCCCAATATAAGCAAAACTTTTTTTTTTTGTGTGCCCACAAATCAAGTAGGCTATTTCTCATTATGCATTTTTTATATACTGAAAAAAACAATTCGGAACTTGAATGCTTTCTTTCTTTCTTTTTTAAACGGTACATTGTTACTAAAGCCTATTCCCACGGCACTTCAAATTACCGTAATTTAGTCATTTTTTTTTAATAAGTTTCCCTTTTTTTTTATTTTATAATTATTTAACTTTCTTTTACTTTTTATATATATATAAATAATGTCTTTCAATAATAACGTCGCCACTAAGTTTCCCAACTTGAAGCCAAGAGGCCCCGGTGGAGAAGCACTCTTAAACGCAGAAAGAGCTAAAACTAGTTTTGATATTAAAGAACTATCCAAGTTTATGTATACGGAAGAATGGCTTATCAAGATGAATAATGTTTTACAAGTTATTTCAAACGAACCTGCATTCGATAAATCGAATCGTTACTATCAGAGTCGTACTGATAAAATCGCTACTGGTTTATGGAAGGATAAGCGTATGATTGAACTTGCAAGGTAATAATTCAAGGAAAAAAGAGAGCGAGAGAGAGAGAGAACGTACTGAATTTTTTTTCGCCATATGTTCAATTATTAGAGAACACATGTGGGATGAACAAGACACTAGACTTGCAAACTTTCTTTATGATCAATCTACACCAGTAAGTTTTTTTTTTATATAAATTGACATATTGTATCACGCGAGATTTTATCTTTTTATTAATATATACCTGTTTAGTTCTCTCTTCATTATGGTATGTTTATTCCTACCCTTATGTCTCAAACTACCAATGAGCAAAAGAAACTTTTCCTTGAACCTGCATTAAAACATAAAATCATTGGTTGTTATGCTCAAACTGAGGTAAGTTTATTAAAAAAAAAAAAAAAAAAAAAAAAGGAGTGCACGGATAGAACTTAAAAAACTTTATTTAGTTGGGCCACGGTTCTAATGTTCAAGGACTCGAAACCACCGCCACTTACATCCCCGAAACAAATGAATTTGAAATTCATTCTCCTACTTTGACAGCTTCCAAGTGGTGGATTGGTGGTCTTGGTAAAGCCGCTAATCATGCCATTGTAATGGCTCGTTTAATTACAGATGGTAAAGACTTGGGTCCTCATCCTTTCTGTGTTCAAATCCGTAGTTTAGAAGACCATCGTCCTCTCCATGGTATTACCGTAGGTGATATCGGCCCCAAATTTGGTTTTAACGCTACCGATAATGGTTTTATCATGTTTGATCATTACCGCGTTCCTCACGTTTCTTTCTTGGCTAAATACTCTCAAGTCAAACCTTCCACTGGTGAATACTCTAAGCCCCCTAATGCCAAACTCTCTTACGGAACTATGGTTTATGTGCGTGCTAATATTGTTATGGGTGTTAGATATGCTCTTGCTAAAGCTACTACCATTGCTATTCGTTACTCTACTATTCGTCAACAATTTGTTGATGCAGCTAATCCCAAGAAATGGGATAACCAAGTAATTGAAACTCCTGTTTTGGACTATACTATGCAACAATATCGTTTATTGCCTATTGTTGCTTCTGCTTATGCTTGTTTCTTTACTGGCCGTGAGATGTTGCGACTTTACGATTTAAATCAAGAAGCTATGCAACAAGGTAATTTTAACTTGTTGGCTGATCTTCATGCTTCTTCTTCCGGCCTCAAGAGTTTAACTACCACTATGGCTGTCGAATCTATTGAAGAATGTAGACGTGCTTGTGGCGGACACGGTTACAGTAACTTTTCTGGATTAGGTCAATTCTATCAAGATTATCTTCCTAACGTTACTTGGGAAGGTGATAACTATATCTTGACTCAACAAACTGCACGTTACTTGCTCAAGACTTTCCGTAACGTGGTTGCCGGTAAGGCCGAGCCTTCAGAGTACAATCAAACCATCACTTATTTGACTCAGTACCTTGAAAACCCCACATCCAAGTGTCCTGCTACCAAACCCACTGATTTCTTAAATCCTGAGTTAATCTTGTCTGCATTTGGTTTCCGTGCTGCTTTTGGTATTGCTAAACTTGCCGAACAAATTGATCGTCATGGTCGTACTTGGAACTCCATGTTGGTTGAAATTAGTCGTATATCAAAGGCTCATTGCCAATTTATGTTGGTTCGT
The DNA here is from genome assembly GCA_025201345.1 of Thamnidium elegans. Classification (NCBI taxonomy): domain Eukaryota; kingdom Fungi; phylum Mucoromycota; class Mucoromycetes; order Mucorales; family Mucoraceae; genus Thamnidium; species Thamnidium elegans. The sequence continues at coordinate 448,978 of JAIXMG010000011.1, read as the reverse complement.
AACTTCGTTGTTACTCTTCAAAATGACCCTTCACTTTCTACTCCTCAATTCAAGCCTATTGTCAATGTCTTGAAGACTTTGGCTTACCTCTTTGCTCTTCATACCATGGAGAAGGAGCTTTCTGAGTTCCTTTTGTCTGGATACTTGAGCCCTGAACAAAGTGCTATGTTAAAGGAACAAGTCATTTCTTTACTTGAACAAGTTCGTCCTCAAGCTGTAGGTCTTGTGGATGCATTTGCTTTACCTGACTATTATCTTCACTCTGCTTTAGGTCGTTATGATGGTCGTGTCTATGAATCTATGACTAAGATGGCTGAAGCTGAACCTTTAAATCATACACTTGTGGTAGATGGTTATGAAGAATATATCAAGCCTTTTATTCATCAGAATAAGGATAAAACTGCCCCTTCAAAACTTTAAATTCAATTTTTTTTTGTATAATACAAACACTGGGTTTATCCTTCCATTTAAGCACTCTAAGAAATAAATTAACCCTTTTAGAATAAACATTTCGGTAAAGATAACGAGAGACGTTCTACCCGGGGTGTTTTTTATTAAGCTTATTGGATATTTTATTTCAGTATGGGTCAGATATACTCCCCTTTCTTTTTTTCCCTACTGAAATAGAAAATAAAATAAATAACCTTTGCACAAATACATGTTTGATTTACAATTCTTATTTTATTTTTTTCAAAAATAAAGAGGAAACCCCGTAAACCAATCAATATAAACAAAACTTACGTAGTACGTTCCCACCTTAAGAACATTTTGTAAGTTGTACAAATAAAAACAAACCCCATCGCAAATATAATCCAAAACAATTACAAAGTGATATTCTTCCATATTTAGATACTTGGAAATTATAATATCAAAACATGTTAATACAATTTGTATTTTATACATATGACTGAACCTTTCCTTTTCATATGCTGACAAAAAAAAAAAAAAAAAAAAAAAACTAAGGTTGTTTCAATCTTGTATCATTTTCAGACCTTTTTTTTTTTTATTACGCATGGGAAATCCAAGCTTTTTTTATTTTATTCTGTTGTTACATGTGAATTTTTTTTAACTATTCCCCCACATTATGCAAAAATAATTATATATATTCAGTTTTTTTCTTTAAATGCCTTTTTCTCTTCTTTTTTTATTACATTAATAAAAATGACCCAACCTCCTCAACTCGTCTCTAACCTTTTACTTCCTGAACTTGAACGTCAGTTAAAGGAAGACAAAAATCTTTGGCCTAACGTAAAGGGACTTTTCATCGTTACAGTCACCAAGAAGAAGAAGGCAGAAGCTACTTGGTAATAATAAAAAGAACCTCAACCAGTAACGATACAAGTATTCATTTTTTTTTAATTGAAGGTATCTTTTACTCCAAGGTAATGAAATTATGCCTTTAATCACTGCTAGCGAAGAAGAAGCTCGTGCTGGTACTCAAGGTAAAATTCGTAAAGTCAAGATTCAAGTTGATGATTCCGATCTTTTAAATTTCATTACTGGAGGGTAAATTTTTTTTTTATTTGTTTATCTTTTATATATATTAAAAACATCACTTTAGTATGACTGGTGTAAAGGCCTACATGACCGGTAAAATCAAGGTTAAAGGCGATCTTTTGTTAGCACAAAGATTGGAAGAGATTTTCGAAAAGTTAGGAGGCCGTGAGGTAAAAAAAAAAAAACTTTTATATTTTAAAAAAACTATTTTTTTTAATCATTATTATGTATTATTAGCGTGCCATCGATTTCATCAAGAGCAATGAACAAGCTTTAGCCATGACAAATAAATCAAAGTTGTAAAAAAACTTGTTTTAAAATTATATTATTTTGATCTGTTGATTTTTTTTTGCTCTTAAAAATGATATCTAATATTGTAGAGTATAATTGTATCAAGACATTTATATTTTTTTTAAAAAAGAATTTTATTATTTACTTGATGTTGATACTGGTCTTCAGTAATCTTCAGCTTTAATTACAGAAGTAAGGGCCCCCATCATTCAACTGTTTAATACACAGGCTATTGCAGTTGAATCTCTTTTCCTAAAGACGTCTTCTTCTTGCTTCTTAATAACCGATCTCTTATTTTTTTCTGTTCGCTACCATTATCAATATCTTTTGAGTATATCTTAAAAGTAGTACATACTTCAAGTATGATGGATCTTCGATGTTACTAGGACCTACTTATTATTTTTTAAATAAAAAACTATCATTCATCAAAATTTAAACTTACCAGTTTCTTCCCAATCTAAAATGCTATATCTATTGTACAGATCTAGAGTAAACTCAAATATTTTTGAAGAAAACGTTGTAGTTTCTGTCATAGCACAAAGGCTGCTAACTGTCCCAGAGAAGGTAACTTCATTAGATTCGATCAATTCTTGTTCTATGGCAAGATTTTCAGTCTTATCTATATTTGTAGCTGCTTTTACTGATAGCGCCTTTCTTCGATATGGCAGATACTCAATGCGATTCTTCTTTGCCGCATGCATAATTTTTTCTTCGTATTGTAGATAATATTTCTTTTATATCACTATTTTTTTTAGAGAATCGTTAAACATCGTCCACCATCAAAATCTCACCCTTTTGAAAAATAAGAGGTGGATGTAACGTTACAATTTATTTTACTGCGTGTCCAGGCTGCTTGAGAGCTACTTTCTGTAAAATCTCCAAGGCTTCTACTCTTTTTTCCATTTCTCAGTTTTTTTTTTTTTTTTTTTTTTTTTTTAAAAAAAAAAAAAAGGAAGCAGCCGTATGATCAAGAAAAATGCTAAATTTAAGAGTTAAAATTTCCATGATCAGCTGTAGACGTCTTAATTACTCGAGCTTACGTGTTGTTAGATTGGCAGTGGTGGATAGCCGATTAAATTTTTAATTTATTTGACATCGAGCATGAAATAGCGAAATGTGCCATATTACCCGAGCCTGTTATGAAAATGTAATAATGATACAAATAACTCTATGCGACAAAAGAATAGTAAGAAGAAAAGAGCAATTGTGGTGTGATAATTACTGCTAAAAAGATTACTGAGATGTCACAGTTTAAAAAATCGCTCACATAAGAAGTAATAAATAATGGTTTTTAATTTATAGTGCACTTACAATTGAGAACAGGTTAATTGTAGTATTGCTTACATGGATGTTGTATCCAAGTAATATACATTAATATAATTTATGCATAGTTTTATACAAAATTATACACAAATGTAATATTAGCTACATATTACTTAGATCTTATTACTATTCTATATATCGACGAGATAAATGTAATAACAAAGTATTAGTGTAACAAGTTATTGAAGTGATACAATTATATAAATACATCATTCAATAAACAACTACCTCTTTCAGTCTGATAGAAATTTCTGTTCTTTTTTATTTTTTGATATTTATCGTTAAATATCACAATGGGGTTTTAAAAAACAAAAGAAGATATAACTGCCGATTGCAAAGTATAATAACAAAAAGATGACTAAAAGAAAACTATTTGGTGAGAAAATAAATATATATCGTTCACGACAGTTACTTTTTGTTTTAATAACAACAACAAAATATATGAGATAGTTTGAAAAATATAACTAATGCATATATATTCAAATGACCACTTATATAATTATTCTAGCGTAAATGCCTTTAATTTCGGATTTAAACCTGTATTTAGAAAGAAAACAGAAATAATATCGTTAAACCGTAATATCATCATACTTTTGTTTTCTCTCTCTCTCTCTCTCTCTCTCTCTCTCTTTCTTTCTTTCTTCTAGTTTAAATTATATAATTAAAACTAGAATACAATGGTATCAATATATCTTTAAAATATGCAAAGGGCGATAAACTATGTTTGCATCATCATTGGTGTTACCAAAATTGGTTAACTTCTGCAAAATTTGACGCTGTACACCCTCAGCCCATTCTGTGTTACAAACAACAAACCGTAGTTTGATTCAAATGCACACCGCAGCAAGTAAAAGAATAGAAAATAAATAACCTAAAAAATTGTACAAAAATCTTTTTTTTTTATCCTTTTTCTTTTCTTTTTTTTTCATACAAAAATATAACAATGTCATTTATCAATTATCCTTCTGCTCTTCCTTATTTTGAATCACTTCACAAGGAAGACTTATTGTTGGATTTGGTAAAGAAACTTGGTAATGAACAACAAGTGGCTGGTGATATTGCTTCTTTGAAAATTGAAGATGATAAGGAAAAGGAAGATAGCCATCCATTTATGGATGCATTTGATAAAGTAGCAAATCTTACGCGTACCACGAACGGTGCTCTTACAAACGCCACTACCGAAGATTTCTGTCTTGATTTGTATTATGGTATTCAATCTGTACAACCTTCTTCTCGTGATGCTCTCTTGAAGGCTAGTTGGAATCAAGACCCTTTGCTTACTGTTCATATTATCTTTTATACTCGTTCTATTCCTCGTGGTAAATCTTTATTGGATCCTTTCCTTACTTCTTATTGTTGGTTACTCTTGAATCATCCTCAAACTGCTATCAAGAATCTTCATATGTTAATTGATGGTACTGTACGTACCGATGCTCAACTTCAAGCCAATAAGAGAAAAGAAAAGAAACTTTCTGAGGCCAAGCAAGATGGTTGGGAAGTTTTATCTGATGCTGATGATAATGAGGAGTTGTTGATTCGTCGTGATTTCAAGACACATGGGTGTTGGAAGGATCTCAATTCTTTATTGACTATCTATTGTCAAGGTGAGGTAAAAGGCAGAGAAGATCATAGCGAATACAAGGCTCTTATCTGGCCTCGTCAAGAACGCCAAAAAAGTGCTCGTATAGTTTCTAGAAGAGAACAAAATGTCCGCTATTTCCTTCGTAAGAGTATGGATAAAGAAGATGCAAAGAAGAATGCTGAAGAGTGTCACGAAAAGAACCTTAAAAGAAACGAAATTAAAAAGGAAGAGGCTAGAAAGGAACGTTTAGAGACAAGAGAAAGACGTAATAAAACCGTTTGCGACCTTTTGGAAAATGATGAAACCTATCGAGCTTTACATTTTACTATTGCCAATATGTACGCTGATCAACTCAAAACCGATATGGCTCAGGTTGAAAAGAATAAGGTTTCAATTGCTGAAAAGAAGATGATGAATGGTAGACATGCTTTAGGTTTCAATTTAAGTCTCGCTGCTAAATGGGCCCCTTCGCTTTGCCTCTCTCATGATAAGCATACTTTCTTGGCTACTTCTATTAGTGAGCTTTTGTTCCCTCCTCATCAATATCAAGAAACAGATGAAACTCGTACTCATTATTTGAACAAGGTTAGAGAACTTTATCGTAAAAAATACTTGGTACCTCTTCGTGAAGCTATGGATATTACCGAACATTACAAGGCTGCTGGTAAATGGGATAAGGTTGATTTCCGTCATATGCCTTCTGTTTGTTTAGAGAAGAGTATGCCTTTGTTCTTTAAGCACGCTCCTGATACGGTTATTGAATATATGGATGAAGTTTCTAAAGGCAAGAAGAAGGTTAGTGGTGCTGCATTGGCTCCCAATGAATTGGTGCATAAGGCCTTGAGTGGTGGTGTTCCTAAAAAGCTGGGTGAAGTGATCTCTCGTGTTCCTGGATTATTAGAAAAGTTTGTTAGTACTCAAACAAACATGGTTAATGGTCAGTGGAATACACTCATTGAGTCTATTCGTAACACTTCTTTGCTTGCTAGTGGCGGAAAAGACGATGGTAAAAAGAAGAGAATTGATCTTGGTGAATGTATAGCTATTTGTGATGTATCTGGTTCAATGATGGGTGGTTCCGATGACCCCGAAATGTCTCCCTATAATGCAGCGATTGGTCTCTCCCTAATCGTCACTAACTTGGCTAAGCCTCCCTTCAATGGTGCCATCATTACTTTTACTGACAACCCCTATGTCCTCAAAGTAAATACCAGTGATACCTTTACTGAACAAGTCAATACTGTTACTGCATCAGAGGCTGGATTTAACACTGATATCTGTAAGGTCTTTACCGAAGTCTTATTACCTATGGCCAAGAAACACAATCTTGCTCCCCAGGATATGGTTAAACGCTTGTTCGTCTTTACTGATATGGAATTTGATGAAAATGAAAATAGTATGGAGGAATTCTCGACTACACAAGACTTTATCCGCAAGCAATATAATGAAGCTGGTTATGAGATGCCTGAACTAGTCTGGTGGAATCTATGCTCTGGAAGCTCTTACATGTCTGAAAAGAAGATGAATGCTCCCACTACTAAGGATGAGGAGGGTACGACTTTATTATCTGGGTTCTCTGCTAGTATGATCAAAACTTTCCTAGATGGTGAAGTCGGTGATGATGATGATGGTGATGAAGAAGAGAAAGAAGGTGTCGATGGTAAGGTTACCAAGAAAAAATTAGATAATCCTGATGATTTCATGAAGAAGGCTGTATGTCACGAAAGTTTCAGCGGATTAGTTGTTCTAGATTAAAAGAAAAAATACCCCAAAAAGATTTGAGATCATAAAAATAATAAAAATAATAATTGCACATAATAAAAGGTCCTTTTATCTTGTATGAAGTGTATTCTTTTTAACTTAGTGTGAAATATACGATGACTCTTTTATTGCTAATCTAGCTTTGATTATCTTGGAATCATAATTGACAACCTATTTTACCTTTACTCTTTGATAATAAACCTCGAGTTTGCTTATTGTTATAACCCATTGTTGAATGTAAATGGTGTATATATAAAACCCTAATCGATATTTTATCCCTCCTCGCTTTTAGTTTTACTTGCAAAAAAAAAAAAAAATAAAAAAAAAATAGAAGCAACTACTTATGGCTTATGATAGTATTGTCCAAATAAATGTTGGAGGAACAATGTATACGACTACTGTTCAGACTCTTCAAAAATCGTTTTACTTGGCCAAGTTACTAAAGTCGTCCAGAGAGCTTTATGTTGATAGAGATGGTCCATTGTTTCGCTTCGTTCTTTATTATTTACGTACCAACATGATGTATGACATAGGAAAAACAAATTTAGAGTTTTTGCTAGAAGAGGCCAAATACTATGATATTCTTGGTTTACAAGAAACTATAGAAGGGTTACTTGCAAAGTACAAGAATGTGAATTATCCATTTAACTATAGTATAAGGCCAAATGATTTTACCTAATAAATTATACTTTTTTACTATAAATTTTTGCTTTTGATTTATTTAGTATTACCATGTATTAATATAGAAGAGACTCACAGAATATAAAATGGCCTTTCTTTTCTTTTTTTCATGTACAAGCACGTTTGTATGCAGTTCCCCAATAATTCAAATTTTAATGCTTTCTGGTGTTATACGTTTACCGATCAATTGTGAGACATTTACGCCTTTTTCTGTAGATATTACTAACAAACAAAAAAGTTAAAGATTGCATATTACAAGTCGGGAAATAACTTTATGAATGGGCGGGAGATTTTCCAAAAATTTGAAGTACATCGCATTTTCCAAGCATATTTGGTTTTATACAATAATAAGTAACTTTGTCTCTTAAAGGAATCTAAAATCGTCTAGATCAAAATGAGATGTTCGGAATGGTTTTTAAGTGTTTTAGTAATAGATAAAAAATTACTTAAATGAACGATGCAGTAGAATTTAATTAGTCTCAAACGTATGCAAAACACTAAATATAAGTATTTCTTGTGCCTGAAAATTCTAATTTGCTGACAGCTTTTCGCTACTTGATGATTCTATAGAAATCTCTATATAATTAACAGTTATATATATGCACATAGAGCTAGAGATTAGATATAATTGATAGATATAATTATCAAGTATTTTAATAAACTCGTAGAGCACCATCATCGATAAAAAGATTCATATCTATCCAAGTTAGTACTTGGTTTGAACAGATTAACCTTTTTTTTTTTAAAAAAAAAGAGTGAGACATTATATACTTACCAATAAGAAGTATATAGCCTCCAAACAAACAAATGTTTCTTCTCATCGTTAAAACCCAAAAAAGCCTTGTCTCTCTTGCATACTTGTAGTCATATCGCATAAAACCATAAAATCAATTTTCATTACATTTTCTGAGACTGCCAATTAAAGATGACGCGAGAGACGGAAATTCAAATGACAGCTCTCGATTCGAAGTAGACCCAGGTTTTTTTTTTATATTAAACATCCTTTCAACATACAGCGGGCCCTTCTAGCTCATATATCAATTTTTTTTGACATGTTACCTAAACTAGGAAGAGCTTTAGTAAAGTCAAAGCACTTGCAATTAAAGCCTTTGGTTCAAGGAACTCTTATTAAAAGTGCTGTCTCTTTGACTCCCTGTAAGTGAACCATCTACAAACAAAAAGTCGGCCCTTTTTTTTTTTTTGACATATGTTGATTTTCTTTTACTGTTACTATTTTACTCATTTCTTTTATTAAAATATACAGTAGTAACTACTCGTGCTTTTTCAATTGGAACGATCCATAAAGTACAACAAGAGGAATTATTAACAAAAGTTAATACGTCAACCAATCCTCAGCCAGCCATCACCGAGGCATCACTTTATGAGACCCTGGAAGAATTTAAAAGCACAGGTAATTTAAAGGGAGCTATCAAGACAGTACGCAATGCGCAAGAATTGGGTATTGCTACACCTGGATTGTACCTTTATTTAGTCGATATGCTTCGAGATTTACCTTTTGATATGGAATCATGTGCTACTGTAGCCAATTGGTTTTATTCGGAAACAACAAAATTACCTTTGGATGTAGTGGAAGACATCGATGTTTGGAAGAGTGTATTAAAGCTTGGATTTAGATTTGGCGGTACTTATCGTGTAGAGGATTTACGTGCTCTTGTCGATAGATTTACCGAGATTTTTGATTTGACAACATTGAAAGATCAACATGCCTGGGAATTATTAATGAGAGTAAGCGTTAAGTATTTTTTATAAAAAAAAAATCCGTAAATTAAACTTTTTTTTTTTTCAAAAAAAAAAAAATAGGCTTATGGTATTATGAATAGAGTATATGGCGTCAATGCTTGTTTAGCTAAGAATGCTAGCCCCGATAAAAAACAAACATTTTATAAGAGTGCTTTACTTTCATTTGCTGCTACCAAGTCACACGATAAAGTAGAAGAAATGATTCAAAAATTAAAGGAAATAGGCGAACTCAAGTCTCACACGCTTCTCAAATTAATTCGTTGCTATGGATTCCACGGTGATATTACCCGAACTTCAAAATATATTGATATGTGTAACCAATTATATCCCGACAGCGCATCTGATAAGACAATGTTACTTATCGCTCATAAAGTTGCATTAGAAAATATGTGTAAAGAATTAAAGCAAACTCGTGGTGCTAGTGGACTCAATTTGAAACCAACCGATTCGACTGAATTTGATCAATTAAATCAATCATGGTCCGATTTAACAAAAGATATGTTTAAAGCAGAAAAGCCGATTGACATTACAGATTGTAATGTTGTATTAGAATACCTTACTATTGCCAATTGTATCGATCCTATTCAATTCCCTATGGAAAAGGCTGAGGAAATTTTTGAATCGTATATGCCTTCTCATAATATTAAGCCAAATGATGCTAGTCATAGTATTATGTTGGTAGGTTACTCCACATCAAGACAATATAATGATAGTCGTAATATTAGACTCGACAAGTGTTTGGAAGTAGTGGCCAAGATGCAAATAGCTGGTATCAACACATTAAATCATCCTACGTTTCATTCTTTATTCCGTGCCTGTATTCCTCATCATGGTGATCAATACTATTATGATAATTTCAGATTGAACTCACTTTTACCAGCTAGACCATATGAACATTGTGTTTTTAAATTAGATAGTCGTGTATTTGAAATCGAAAAGATTATGTTGGATGCACACATACCTCATGATAGATTTACTTTTGTAACATTAATGACATGTTTAGCAGCGGGAGGAAAGAATCAAGCATTCCGTAGTCGTTGGAGAAAACTCAAGACACACGGTCTTCAATCAGATGCTAGACTTTACCGTGCAGTATTCGCATTATCATCACTAGATCCTACACAAGCAAAGAGAGCGATGACAGTAGTAAAATATGAAATGGATAGAGAAATTCCTAAAGATAGAGTTGACTGGATGACTTATAGAGCTATGCTTGATTGTTGTGTTGCAGCCCAATTACCCAAGGAAGCTACAGATATTATAAATGAAATGAAAAAACAAGTTAAGAAAGTTCATGCCAAGAAGACACACGCTGATGACCTTGCTAAATGGCCTTATCTTGATTCACCTGAATTTTATCTCCCCTTGTTGCGTGCATCAGTCTCAATTAAAGGTTTAAATACTACTGCAGAAAAGATTTTAAATGAATTGGATAGCAAGAATGTTGTTTATAATCAAGGTATTTGGGAAGCCAAATTATCTAAATTGGCACTAGATGATGATAGAGAAGGCATTCAAAGATTATTTAATAAGTATACAATGTCAAGATTTGAAAAGGAAGGCAGAATTCCTGTACCCGTTAGAGAAAAGGTATCTCCAACCGTACCTTTTCCTACTGCCCCTTATTCAAGTTTAGATATGACTTTTATTGATGTTTATATTTGTACCTTACTGGATAATCAAAATGTATCTCTTGTATTTGATGTACTGCGTACATTAAGTGACCAAACCGATCAAATCTCCATCTCTCAGAAGACTGTACATGGTATCGTTCGATTAGCTAAACAAGAACAATCTATCGATGAATTGAAATGGTTATCTGAGAACATCTTTCCAAAATTGAAAAACCAAAATAAGGCTTTTAGATCTTTAAAGAAAAATATAGACCATGTCGCATTTAAATAATACATTTGCAGCATATTTTAAATAAAATTTACGTTGGCATGATTTTTGTTTATGTATAAATAACCGTTATATTTTTTCGCTTTTTTTTTCTTTTTCTTTTTTATTATTATTTCTATAATTCTATACAATTTTATTTATAAGTTATATATTATGTAACAAATAAGAAGATTTTTTATGTATACTATCCTTCATTAAACAAACACAAGCATATCTCTCTCTCTCTCTCTCTCTCTCTCTATCTTATGCCTTTTTTCTGTTCGAAATACAAGCAAGACGACTACTAATTTACAAATACAAATATAATAATAGCACAAAAAGAAGAAATCCTTTTAACAATATGATCATTTTCCTCATTTAAATAAAATATCCATTATATACTATAATTTGCAGGGTAATCTTTTTTTATGTGTACACATGTATTAAATCCCAACCCAGACATTTTTTTTTTTTAATATTTTTCCCTTCTTTCAAACCACTTTGGCTTTATTTTTATTTTTCTCTTTTTAACCATCTTTATACAGTTCAGGGTACAATAAATAACATGACTAAAATAATAATAATAAAGCGTTGTACCAACAAAAAGTTGTTAGAATTCCTCTAGATTAGAAAGAAATCCATCTTGTAATAAATGGTATCAACTGGAACTTCACAAAATACATCATCTCCAACTCAACAATCAAGTGCTGTATTTGTTATCAATGCACTGGAGAAAGTTGCTTCCGCTAGGGAAGTCAAACGCAACAAACCTTTAAAAGAAGCAGTCGATATTGCACTTAGTAACGTATAATTTAAAAATTTATATATTATATTAAAAAATAAAGGCTAACAGTTTAATATATATATATAATAGAAATGTTAAAAAATAACGAACCTGTCCCAGAAGGTCAAACTCGGTAAAATAATCTTTTTTTTTTTAATACATGTAAAAACGGATAAATTACTTATCCCGATTATCATAAGGTCTTCTGTCATTTTAACTGCACTTCAAACTGCCATTGATACACGCTCAGCAAATTTAATGACAATATCGCTTGATTGTCTTGGCAAGTTTATCACTTATAATTATGTTGCTGATATGGAAGATGAAGTAGCACAAACTCAAGTTATGGAAAAAGTTGTAGACGGTATTTGTGATTGTTTTATTGGTGAAGAAACTGACAAGAAAGTTCAGTTACAGATTATCAAGGTTTTTTTTTTTTTTTTTTTTTTTTTTTTAGAAATATTTATCATATATTTATTGGTTATACTTACTTTTTAAATTTTTTTTTCAGGCTTTACTTGATGCAGTTTATTCTACCAGTAATCCACTTCATTTATCAGCCTTACTAAAAGCAGTACGAACCACTTACAATATCTTCTTATTATCTCGTAATAATGACAATCAAAACGTTGCTCAAGTTACTATGACTCAAATGGTTGATCATATCTTTAGAAGAGTTAAATCCCACCCTAATCATATTGTTGAAAAATATATAATTGAAGTTGGAAAACCAGAATCTATTAACGAACAAGAAATTCAAGATGTTCAAGAAGAATCCAGTACAATTGCACCTAATGCACCTATTGAGACAGAAGAGGATTCAAATGCATATCAACAGCAAATTATTGTAGAGGCTAATATGGCTCGTACTGAAATGGATCACAAGTTACCAAGTGGAAAATCAAAGGATAATTACGAGGATTTCTTGAATGATACTGCAAATGTGTTTCAAGAAGAACAACAAAACGCTTCTTCCTCTGGTACCAATCAAGTAAATACTGTACCTACTTACGAGACAACGTAAGAAAAAGAAAAAGGAAAAATACAAATAATAGTCAACTAAATACTCTTTTATATATATATATATAGTAGCGGGGCATCGGATGGAAGAGGTTCTTTTGATAACGATGATATGCAAAACGGTAAAGCAGAGACAGACGCAGATCTTTATATTAAGGACGCTATTCTCGTATTTAGAGCTCTTTGTAAGCTTTCAAAGAAATCAATTCAATCTGAATGGTAAAAAGTAATTTTTTTTAAGAAGGGAGTAGCAGTTTTTTTAACTTTCTTTTCTTTTTAGGGGTAATGATATGCGATCTTATTCTATGCGATCCAAATTACTTTCTTTACACTTAATTTTAACCATTATGATGTCTCATATTGATGTCTTTACATCCGACCAAGTATTTTTCTCGGCCGCAGTAACAGACCCTAGCGGTCACCGCGCAAACCCATTTATCTTGGAAGTCAAACAATACCTTTGTCCCAGTATTGGCCGTAATGCCTTTTCCATTGTACCACAAGTATTTGATATCACACATGAAATTCTGTGGCGAGTAGTACAAGGACTACGTGTTTACTTAAAAAACGAAATTGAAATCTTTTTAAAAGAAATTGTATTACGTATCTTGGAAATGCGTAATGCCTCTAACCAACAAAAGTTCTCATTATTAAAAGGCGTGTTACGTGTATGTGAGGATCCACAAACTCTAGTCGATATCTATTTGAATTATGATTGCGATCGCGCTGCGTTGGATAATATCTATGAGCGTTTGGTAAATGTGCTCTCTAAAATTACTACCTCGCATAATCAGCCTACCAATGGTAAAGATTATGAAAATCATTTGGCTGATCCTATCTCAAGTACTTATGCTGGTACTCATGGTCATTCTTCTTCGTTTATTCCACCTCCTCTTACAACTGCAACTATATTGCACAGCGATAAGCAAAATCAAGCAGCTTCAATGCCTGAATCTGCTATTCGATTCAAGTCACTTGAATGTTTAGTCGCTGTACTTCGTTCGTTGGTAAGTTGGTATCAAAATAACTCTGTCAGTATTCCAGCTGGCGTAGGAAGCAATGAAGAAGATACACCTCGTGAAAGTGAAGACCGTTCTTCGACCAATTTAACGAACCATTCCAATACTTCTGTTTCCAGACTTGCTTCCAATAATGTATCGTCTACTCAATTAAACACTGTTACACCCACTCGTTTAGATGATCCTGAGGAATTTGAAAATTTAAAACATCGTAAACAGTTATTACAGGAAGGTATTCGTCAATTTAATTGGAAACCAAAGAAGGGGTTAGCTATGTTGGCTCTTCATGGATTTATAGACATGAAGGATCATCGTAGTATTGCTCAATTTTTATTACATACTGAAGGCTTAAACAAAACTTTAATTGGTGAATACTTGGGTGAAGGGTAAGTTAATTTTTGCTTACGAATACATGTATATATTCATATATTAAATACTTAAAAAAAATTTAGTGATGCTGAAAATATTGCCATCATGCACGCTTTTGTGGACGAAATGGATTTTACGAACATGAACTTTACGGATGCACTTCGATCATTTTTGCAAGCTTTCCGATTACCAGGTGAAGGTCAAAAAATTGATCGATTTATGTTAAAGTTTGCAGAACGTTACGTTCACGGTAATGTTGGTATTTTTTCTAATGCGGAAACTGCTTATGTCTTGGCTTACTCTGTTGTTATGTTAAATACCGATCTTTATAATCCTCAAAACAAGCATAGAATGACCTTGGATGATTTTATTGCCAATAACCGTGGGTTGGATGATGGTAAGGATATTGACAGACATATTCTTGAAACCATCTATGAAGAAATTTCAAATAATGAAATCAAGATGAAGGATGAGGTAGAGGCTGCTAATGAAGCTGCTTTGATATCTGCACCAGGTACCAATGGAGTCTTGGGTATTGCTGGTATTCAAAATGCTCTTGTTAATGCCGGTATTACGCGTGATGTACGTCGTGAAGCTTATCAAGCTGCTACAGAAGAAATGGGTTCCAAGACCGAAGCCATGTTCCGTAATATGTTGGCTAGTCGTCGTCGTGCCGGAGAAAATGATATGATTACATTTTATTCTGCTTCTCATGTGGAACATGTACGTCCTATGTTTGAAGTAGCTTGGATGGCTTTCCTAGCTGGTATCTCTGGCCCTTTACAAGAATCAGATGATTTAGCTACTGTCAGTCTTTGTTTAGGTGGTTTTAAAAACGCTATTCGTATTATTTGTTTATTCCATACAGTACAATCTGAAGATGTTGATCTGCAACGTGATGCATTTGTAACAACTCTAACCAAATTCACTTTCTTAACTAATTTGAATGAAATGAAACCCAAAAATGTAGAAGCAATTAAAACTTTATTGGAGGTAGCAGCTGTTGATGGTAATTATCTCAAAGGGTCTTGGAAAGAAATTTTATCTACTGTTAGTCAACTTGAAAGATTTCAGTTGATTACAAGTGGTTTAGATGGTGGACCCAAATCAGAAGTCTTTAATAATTCTGCAAAGAGAGCGCCTGCTGGTAAGGCTTCTGGTGATTATGGACGTCGTACTTCTTTAATGGGTGGTCGTAACAATATCGGTCGTAACGCTGGTTCTCCTCGTAACAATACGCAAGTGTCTTTAACTGAAGAGGTGGCCTCTGCTAGTTCTTCTCAATCTTTGGTACTTGCTGTTGATCGATTATTTACATCCACAGTTAATTTAAATGGCGGTGCCATTGTTGATTTCGTCCGTGCGCTTTGTGAAACCTCATGGGAAGAAATCGTTTCTTCAGCACATATGGAACATCCTCGCATGTACAGTTTACAAAAACTAGTAGAGATTTCTTACTATAATATGAATCGTATTCGTATGGAATGGTCTAATATTTGGGCTATCCTTGGTGAATATTATAATAAGGTGGGTTGTCAGTCTAACTTTAATGTCGCCTTCTTTGCTTTGGATTCTTTACGCCAATTGGCAATGAAGTTCTTGGATAAAGAAGAATTACCCCATTTCAAATTTCAAAAGGATTTTTTGATGCCGTTTAGAGAAGTGTTGGCAAATAATCCTGATGTCGCTATTAAAGATATGGTGTTGCGTTGTCTCTCGCAAATGATTCAAGCTAAACCTCATCATTTAAGATCGGGTTGGAAGACCATGCTTTCAGTGTTTGCAACTGGTGCGTTCGAATCGTCCGAGTCTATTGTGCACATGACATTTGATATTGTACGTAGCGTCACCAATGAACGATTTGGTGATATTGTTGCTAATGGCACCTTTCCTGATTATATCTCTTGTCTGGTTGAATTTTCAAAGAACCAAAAGTTCCAAAAAATTAGTTTACCTGCTTTGGATATGATTAAAGGAACAATCCCTAGAATGTTGGAAATTGCCAGTAAAACTACACCTTTAGAAATTACGGACGCTCATGCTATCAATGCTACAAATGTTCCTATGCAAGCCTCTGGTGATGATTTCCTGGTCAAGTTTTGGTTCGCTGTTCTTTATGGTTTAAAAGAAGTTGTGATGCAAAGTGATGATGTCGAAGTTCGTAAACGTGCTTTGGAATACTTATTTGAAACTTTGAAATTGTATGGTAATACTTTTACTCCCGAGTTCTGGACAACAGTTTCACGTCAGATCGTGTTCCCTTTGTTTGATGATTTAAGAGATGGTAATCATAATAGACGTCAAATGACGCCTGAAGATCATAGCGTGTGGTTATCTACTACGATGTTGGAAGCGCTTCGTAATGTAGTTGATTTATATACTTATTATTTTGATAATATGAGGGATATGATGGAGCATGTTATGAACCTCTTTAGTATGTGTATTACACAAGATCATGATACCTTGGCTCGTATCGGTTGTGAATGTCTTGATCAATATATCGAAGCCAACGTTGAGAAGTTCGATAGCAAATGTTGGGATTTGGTAACTGAAACTTTCATTTACCTGTTTGATAATACTACTGCGAATGGGTTATTTGATGATACAGAAGATTTAGTAGATAAAGTCAAGGTTTTATCTAACGGAGGTGAATATAATTTTTTTTTTTTTTTTTTGTAATCAATTATATTTATTTAATTTTTTTTTTATAGATTTAAACACTCAGAATATGGAAAGCGATACCATGTCTTTAGACGTCAATATTAGTGAAGAACGTCAAAGAGACTTTCAGCAAGTGATTATCAAGTGTGTGTTACAGCTGATGTTAATTCAAACAGTAAATGACTTGTTAGTAAAGGATGTTGTCTATTGTGCTTATCCTGCTTCACATCTTATGACTTTAATGGGCTGTCTTGGTAAATCTTTCCATTTCGCTAAAAAGTTTAATGTGGATAGTGATCTTCGTATGGCTTTATTCAGGTTTGGGTTTATGAAACAACTTCCAAACTTGTTAAAACAAGAGACTTCAAGTGGCGGTTGTTATGTTTCGGTGTTGATGAGAATGTATGCCAATTTGGAAAATATTAATGATCGTGATGATAAACGTACTGAAATCGAAAAGATTTTAATACCGTAAGTACCTCTTTTTTTTTTTCTTAAAAAAAAAAGCTAATATTTTCTTGTAGACTTTGTAATGAGATATTTACGCTTTATGCTGAACTCGATCATGAAACTAAACCTAAACCCATTGCTGCTTGGACTCCTGTTGTGGTTAATATCTTGAATGGTTTAGCGCAGTTACAAGATGAAGACGTAAGTGTATTTTTATAATTTATATAATGACAATAATACTAAAAGTATTCTTTTTTTTTTTATAATAGTTTTTAAGACACGTCCCTAGATTTTATCTTCCATCAGTTGAACTTTTAGGTCAAGAAAGTTTATTGCCTGAAATTCGTATGGCATTACGTACGTTACTAATTCGTGTTGGAACATCATATCATATTACAAAATTATCTGCGCAAGAAGCAGACGAATAAAAATAACCAATTAATTTTTTATAATTATTCTTTGCGGGGAAATTTGATCTAAATAAGGTGTGAGAAATTACCCTTTAAAGTATTTATTCTCCCATTTGCTAACTGGCATTTTCCCAGATGAATCTTATTATGAGCGTATTTTCTGGGACAATTTTTTTTTCTGCAATCCTTCTTTCCTCTTTCCTATTATACATATTTTTTTTTTTTTTAAAAAAAAAAGAAAAATGCCTGAGCTTTATAATTCCTCCATACTCAGTAATATTAATCATACTCATAACATAAAACACGCTGTTTCGAAAAAGAAACCGAGCAAGACAACCCATGTACCTACAGCTTGTGTAAAGTATCGCAATTGACATTATTCTATACGAGGTTACTCATATAATATCATCATATATAGATCAATTGTAAAAAAGCTCATTTAGCCTGTGATTGTAAGTTTTTTTTTTGTTTTGTTTGTTTGCTTGGTTTATAAGAGGATAATGAGAACTAATAGGGTATAAAGTATCACGCCCTTGTAAAAGATGTACAGCCTTAGGGAAATGCGATACCTGCATTGATATAAAACATAAAAAACGGGGTAGGCCAAAATTAACAGCAAATATAGAAAAAACAAACAATGTGAGCCCAGTACAGATACCTACAGTCCCTTTAGCAGCCAATACATTTGTATCATTACTACCAATGACTGCACCTATATTATCAGCATGTTCTTTTAATATGACACTTGACAAAAACAAATTTGCGGCAGATATATTACCCCAAAGTGAAATGATGACAGTAAGTTTTAGTTTTCTCCCACACACGCGTAATTTTTAATAATAAAAATAGATATTTCTTTCCATGGACTTGTGCTGCGCTCGCGTTTCAGATGAATCTGTAAAATTCTTACATATAAAGCCTAGTGACTTGGATCATCGCTCATTTTATGAGTTTATTGAAACAGATTCTACCGACAAATTGTCACGTATTCATCGATTATTACTCGATAATAGCCATTCAACTCAAGTTCCACAACATCAACCCATTTCTTTTTCTACAACTGCTAGCTCCGATTTGTTCCTGACCTCATCACCTGCTCAGTTATTTCAAATAGCCAATGGATCTCAAACTCTAACCGAGACTTTAAAGTTTAAAGTATCCGGAAAAGCTCTTTCGTGTAAATTTTATTTAGGTGGTGGCTTTGGTGCCGATTTATTTGTACCTTCTACATTAGATCATCTTTACATGGTTTGTATTGTTTCTGAATTAAATACAAACACCTCAGATATAGTCAAGCCTGCACCAATCAATATGTCCTTTCGTCAAACAGAGCAGCTACAACTTGATTCAATCTTAGATGCAACCAATTTAATGTCCATGGTAAATTTTGGAGTAAAAAATGTTTATACTTTTTTTTCTAACTTTATTTTTTGTCAGTATAACCATAGTTTACCCACTGATGATGAAGCAGTTCAATTAGTTAATCGACTTTGTGCTGTATCACCTCCCACACCACCAGAAGAACATAGTACAAACACAGGGTATTACAGTAGCAGTGAAAGTAGTATGGATACATTTATAGACCTTAATACACCAATGATGTCCAAACCTCTTTGCCAATCAAAACCAAACCAATTTAATAGTTTGCTGGAAAATACACTACTCATGTTTTCTCCACAAAAGAACTACTGGGACTACACTCCTTGAGATAACCATCAATAAATTTTGTGATCTACTTTTTCTGGCGAAGGATAATTTAGTTGTGGATAATTATTTATCCTGCAGTAAAAATGAGAAGCTGTACAAGTATTATTTTTTTTTTGGTGGCAAACAATATAATGTAATTTTTTAATACGCAGCAGATATAGTATTAGTATTTTAGAATATAATATAGCTTTATAATACATTGATAAATAAATAAATAATATTTTATAAGTAATGTATTTAACTGTATAACGCACCTGTGATGTTTAGAGGTTTGTAAGGATATCTCATCTGATAATACCTAATAATGGTCTAAGTGGCTCTCTACCTTGTTTACCTTAGCACAAGACGGTAGCAACAAATTAATTAACTACTAAAATTATTGAAACTCGAGAAATAGTTTTTTTTTTTTTTTTTTTTTTTTTTTTTTTTTTTGGTAAGAGAGACAGAAAGAATAAAAATAAGTATATTAACATAAAACTCTAACTTAGAAATAGTGAGTTTTAGCATTATTTTTTTTTTAGGTATAATTTGATGTAGTGCAAAAAAAGGTATTACACAAAAGGTAAAAAAACAGTGTAGATATATTCTATGTTCTCTTTACGGCAATAGAAGCCGCACAAACAAAATAATGCTTCCCTGTTATACTATAAATATAGTATCGAAAATGCAACCTATTGATAGTATAAGTTCAGGTGTCAAACTAGAAATACGTAAATTTAGGCTGAAAAGAAAAGTTGAGTAACACAACTATCCCACCAAGTTTTACTACAAATCAAGAAAACTACTTTCTAAATTGAAGGAGAATTTGAGGGAGAAATACTTTTTTTTTTCAGTAATATACTAGACACTTTTTTGTTGTTGCGGTGATTTTCTTACTTTGTAAGGATATATTCTTTTTTTTTTCAATTTGATACATTTGCTTCAACATGAGCCACTTTTAAAGAATTGGGCTTATACAGACTTACTGGCATTACTACACTTTACACTCCGCGTAAATTTGGCACCATTCGATGACGTGTTATTTTTGCTTTGAAAGAGAGAGAGGGAAAGAGAGAGAAAAGATCCGCCTTTTTTTCTTCGTGTCCTTTTCATACAATTTTTTATCTACATTAAATATTTGTAGTAATATTTGAGGAAAAATACATTTTTTTTTTTAAAAAAAAGGCATCTATGTAAGGAAAATAAACAAAAACTCGATATATTTTTTAATACCAAAGGTAAACTTAACCATCTTATTTTTTTCCCTGGTTTCAATAGTACAAAAAGATGGCAGAACAACTCCCAATTAAATTCCAAGAGCATGCTCAAGTAAGTAACCAGGAAAGATGAAGGAGAAAGAAACCGATATGGTTGGTTCTCCATCTGGGAATACCCTTTTTTCTAATAACCCATCTTAGTTGCAAGGCCTTGGTGTCAATGCTGCTAGCATTGGTTTTAATACTTTAACTATGGAATCGGATAAATTTATCTGTGTTCGTGAACAAGTAAATAATCAAAACCAAGTCGTTATTATCGACTTATCCAATACCAATGAAATTACTCGTCGTCCTATTACCGCTGACTCTGCTATTATGCACCTTAAGAAGAAAGTGATAGCCCTTAAAGGTATATATATATATATATAAAGTCGTTAATATAAACATTACAGTTATTTATGAATTTTTGGTATTATTGTTATTAGCTCAAAGACAACTTCAAGTTTTCGACCTCGAAAAAAGGACGAAGCTTAAGGCACATATGATGACCGAAGATGTTGTTTTCTGGAAATGGTTGGATGATAAAACAATTGGTATTGTAACCGAACAATTTGTTTACCGTTGGTCTATTGAAGGAGACTCTCCACCTGCTAAGATCTTTGAAAGACATGCTAATTTATCAGGTTGTCAGATTATTAACCTTCGTGCTTCCTCTGATGGTAAATGGTATGTACTTGTTGGTATTTCAGCCAAGGATAACCGTGTCGCTGGTTCCATGCAACTTTACTCTCAAGAGCGTCGTGTTAGTCAATATATTGAAGGTCATGCTGCCGCGTTTGCTGAAATTACCTTGGAGAATGCAGCTGCTCCTACTAAACTTTTCACTTTTGCTGTGCGTTCCACAAGCACCAGTGCAAAGGTATTTATATAATTTAACTCAGCATTGTTACACCGTAAAATTAACCCACTCTTTAATAGCTTCAAATTATCGAAGTAGATCACCAAGAAGGTAACCCTCCTTATCAAAAGAAGGCTGTTGAAGTATTTTTCCCTCCTGAGGCTGCTTCCGATTTCCCTGTAGCTATGCAAGTCAGTCATAAATATGGCGTTGTCTTTTTAGTTACCAAAATGGGTTTTATCCATCTTTATGATCTTGAAACTGGTTCTTGTATTTACATGAACAGAATTAGCAGTGAAACTATCTTTGTTACTGCTGAATATGACCCCACTTCTGGTATTATTGGTGTAAATAAGAAGGGCCAAGTAAGTAACAGATAAATTATTTTGTGATGTAAGATATTTATATATTTTTTATAGGTACTCTCCGTTTCTCTTGACGAACAAAATATCATTCCTTATATCATCAACAATTTGCAAAACACAGAATTAGCTTTCAAGTTAGCTTCTCGTGGTGGCCTTGCTGGTGCTGATGATTTATATGTTGCACGTTTCAACCAATTGTTCACTACTGGAGCCTTTACCGAAGCTGCTAAGATCGCTGCCAATTCCCCTAGAGTATGTTATTATATATATATATATATTTATTACGATTATCTAAAAGAGAGAGAGAGAGAGAGCTAACATTATATTACAATAGGGTATTCTTCGTACTGCTGCAACTATTGAAAAGTTCAGACAAATCCCTCCTCCTCCTAACCAACTTCCACCTATTTTACAATACTTTGGTACTCTTCTTGAAAAGGGTGTTCTTAACAAATTTGAATCAATTGAACTTGCTAAGCCTATTCTCCAACAAAACCGTAAACCCCTTTTAGAAAAGTGGTTAAAGGAAGATAAGTTACAATGTAGTGAAGAGCTTGGTGATTTCGTTAAGCAATTCGATTCCCTTTTAGCTTTATCAGTTTATTTACGTGCCGAGGTTCCCAACAAGGTTGTTTTATGTATGGCTGATAACCGTCAATACGATAAGATCTTGTCTTATGCAAAGGCTGTAGGATACTCTCCTGATTATGCCTCTTTACTTTATAACATTGCTCGTACTGAACCTGAAAAGGCTGCCGAGTTTGCTACTGCTCTCGCTAATGATGAAAGTGGACCTTTAATCGAACCTGAGAAGGTTGTTGATGTCTTCCAATCTCAAAACATGATCCCTCAAGCCACTTCTTTCCTTTTGGATTACTTAAAGGGCGACAGAGAAGAAGATGCAGCTCTTCAAACTCGTGTACTTGAAATGAATTTGGTTCATGCTCCTCAAGTTGCTGACGCTATTTTAGGTACTGGTATGCTTACTCATTACGACCGTGTTGTTATTGGTAACTTGTGTGAAAAGGCTGGTTTATATCAACGTGCTCTTGAGCATTATACCGATATCCATGATATTAAGCGTATTATTCCTTTTACTCACTTGATGGCTGCTGATTACCTTGTTAACTACTTTGGTAACCTCTCTGTCGAACAAACATTGGAATGTTTAAAGGAAATGCTTAACAACAACCTCCGCCAAAACTTGCAAATTGTTGTCCAAATCGCCATCAAATACTCTGAACAACTTCAACCTCATAACTTGATTGAACTCTTTGAATCATTCAAGAGTAATGAAGGTCTTTACTATTACCTTGGTTCTATTGTTAACGTCAGTCAAGATGCTTTGGTTCATTTCAAGTATATTCAAGCTGCTTGTCGTA
The DNA here is from genome assembly GCA_025201345.1 of Thamnidium elegans. Lineage (NCBI taxonomy): Eukaryota > Fungi > Mucoromycota > Mucoromycetes > Mucorales > Mucoraceae > Thamnidium > Thamnidium elegans. The sequence goes on along the minus strand of JAIXMG010000011.1, from coordinate 425,940 downwards.
CTGGTAATGTCCGTGAAGCTGAACGTATTTGTCGTGAAAGTACTTATTATGATCCCGAGAAGGTTAAGAACTTCTTGAAGGAAGCCAAGTTGAGTGATCAACTTCCTCTTATCATTGTTTGTGATCGTTTCAACTTTGTTCATGACCTTGTTCTTTACCTTTACCATAACAACTTGCAAAACTTTATCGAAACCTATGTTCAAAAGGTTAACTCTACTCGTACCCCTGAAGTTATTGGTGGTCTTTTAGATGTTGGTTGTGATGAAGATACCATCAAGAACTTGCTTTTATCTGTTCAAGGTGACTTACCTGTCGATAAGCTCTGTGAAGAGGTTGAACAAAGAAATAGATTGAAGTTACTCTTACCTTGGTTGAATATGCGTGTCACTGCTGGTAGCACTGATCCTGAAGTTTATAATGCATTAGCTAAGATCTATATTGATACCAACAATAACCCCGAACCTTTCCTCAAGGAAAACGAATATTATAACCCCCGTGTTATTGGTAAATACTGTGAAAAGAGAGATCCTTATTTAGCTTATATTTGTTACGAGAAGGGTCAATGTGATTATGAATTAATTCATATCACTACTGAAAACAGTATGTTCAAGCATCAAGCTCGTTACCTTGTTCATCGTCGTGACAAAGTCCTTTGGAATACTGTTCTTGTTGAGACCAATGAACATCGTCGTGAATTGATTGATCAAATCGTTGCTACTGCTCTTCCCGAGTGTACTGATCCCGATGATGTTTCTAACACTGTCAAAGCTTTCATGGAAGCTGACTTGCCTAATGAGTTGATCGAACTCTTGGAAAAGATTGTCTTGGAAAACAGTGCCTTCAATGATAACAAGACTCTTCAAAACTTGTTGATCTTTACTGCTGTTAAGGCTGATCCCTCTCGTGTTATGGATTATATTAACCGTCTCGATAACTTTGACGCATCTGATGTCGCTGAAGTCTGTATCGGTGAAAACTTATTCGAAGAAGCCTTTACTATTTATAAGAAACACAATGTTGATGCTAACGCTATTGACGTCTTGATTGAAAAGATTGGCGATCTTGATCGTGCTTATGAATTTGCTGAACGCTCTGATAAGCCTGAGGTCTGGAGTAAGCTTGCTAAGGCCCAATTGACTCAAATGCGTGTCAAGGATGCTATTGATTCTTACATTCGTGCTGGTGATATGTCCAACTATATGGAAGTTACTAGTAACGCTACTATGGATAACAAGTTCGAAGATCTTGTACGTTACTTACAAATGGCTCGTAAGCAATCTCGTGAACCTTATATCGAGACCGAATTATTGTATGCCTTTGCCAAGACTGATCGTTTAGCTGATATGGAAGACTTTTTGGCCAGCCCCAACATTGCTACCATTCAAGAAGTTGGTGACCGTTGTTTCCGTGGCGGTATGTATGAAGCTGCCAAGATTTTGTATTCTAGTATCTCCAACCATGCTAGTTTGGCTCAAACTTTGGTTCACTTGAAGGATTACCAAGGAGCTGTTGATTGTGCTCGTAAAGCAAACTCTACCAAAGTCTGGAAGGAAGTCAATGCTGAATGTATTCAACAACGTGAATTCCGTTTAGCTCAAATCTGTGGTCTTCATATTGTTGTCCATGCGGAAGAGTTGGATGAACTTGTCAAAACTTATGAAAAGAATGGTTACTTTGAAGAAATCATCAAGTTATTGGAAGCCGGTTTGGGTTTGGAAAGAGCTCACATGGGTATGTTCACCGAACTTGCCATTCTTTATAGCAAGTATGCTCCCGATCAAATGATGGAACATCTCAAGCTTTATGTATCTCGTATTAACATGCCCAAGGTCATTCGTGCATGTGCAGAAGTTCATTTATGGCGTGAACTTGTCTTCCTCTATGTTAACTATGATGAATATGATAATGCCGTCACAGCCATGATGGATCACTCTGTTGATTCATGGGAACATAGTGCATTCAAGGAAATTATTGTTAAAGTATCCAACATTGAATTGTATTACAAGGCACTCAAGTTTTATCTTGCCGAACAACCTTTATTATTGAACGATTTACTCTCAGTTCTTGTTCCTCGTATTAAGCACTCTCGTGTTGTCCAAATCTTTGAGAAGTCAGATAACATCCCCTTAATTAAACAATATTTGATTTCTGTTCAAGATACCAACAATAAGGATGTGAATACAGCATTGAACGAACTTTATATCGAAGAAGAAGATTTTGAAGCACTGCGTGATTCAATTGATCATCATGATAATATCGACCCAGTTGATCTTGCTAAACGTTTAGAAAAGCATGATTTACTTGAATTCCGTCGTATTGCAGCACACCTTTACAAGAGAAACAGAAGATGGAGACAATCTATTGCGCTTTCAAAGGAAGATAGATTATTTAAGGACGCTATGGAAACTGCGGCAGAATCAAAGGATCGTGAAGTTGCAGAAGAACTCTTACAATACTTTATTGAAGTTGGTAAGCGTGAATGCTTTGCTGCTATGCTCTTTACATGTTATGATTTAATGAGACCTGATGTGGTTATGGAATTATCATGGAGACATGGTTTGAATGACTTTGCTATGCCTTATATGATTAATACAATGAAAGAACAATTCACCAAGATCTCTACACTTGATAAAGAAATGAATGAGCTTAAAGAAAAGGTCACTAAGCAAGAAACCACCAATGAAAATGGTTAGTTATAATTATATCTTTTTAATCTTTGTGAAGTTATTTAACAATTTATTTATTTTATTTAGTACCAGCAGCATCTATGGGTGGTATGGGTAATCCTCTTATGTTAACAGCACCTGGTAGTGGTATGATGTCTCAACAATCCCCAATGATGACTGGCGCATCTTTCTCTCCCAATCAATTTGGTGGTTTCTAAATTTACATATTTAAAAAATTTAATCACCATTTTTTTTTTTAATAAAATAATTATCATTTACTTATCGAATTCAAATCTCTCTTTCTTTCACTTATTTTCTATTTTTTTTTTTTAAAAAAAAATGAGCCTGAAGACAATTTGGTCTAGAGCAGCTTTTGGTAAATTAGTTAGTTCTACACCTTGTAAAGAACAATTACAAAAGAGATATTACTTTTCTTCTTGTAATAACAAGAATGATAACAACAAAGAAAAGACACAAAAAAAGGCTCGTGCGCCTGTTATACCATCCTTTATGCCTGTAGTCAATATTCCTGTTACCGAGTTAGCTCAGAATGCCTTTTACTCATTACATCGTCCATTACTTGGACTTTCTATACCTCAACCCTTTTTAGTAGGGGACATAGTAGGCCAAATAAAAGAAGAAGACACAAGTTGTTGTAAGTTAGAATATAAATTAAAAATGATCTAAGATTAATTTATTATATTAGCTGAAGAGCAACTTGCACAATATATGTCTACTCTTAGACCGTTTGAACCTCCAGCAATAACACAAAAACAATCTTCCACTACAACTACTTTGACAGTAGAAGTAGACCCGTCTTACTTTATGAACCATAATAACAACCACGATGAAATTGCTGACTATTTAACTGCCATGCAAGAAAAATTGGATTTTCTCTATGATGAAAAATGTAAAACCAAAACAACTAGCTCCATATCGACAAAAAAGAAGACAAAACGTTTAAGAAAACGTAAAGGTTTTTTTGAAAAGAATTAATTTTTCTTTTTTTGTAACAACAAAAACCCAAAATAAGGGCATTAAATTGTGTCCTTATTGCCTGTAATATATATATATTTCTTTTTTTTAAAGTAAAATAAAAATCGTACGATTAAATTTTGACATGTCTTTTTTTTTTTCCGACCTGGTGATTTGCATGACCAGATCACGTTCTTTATTCATTTTGATAGTTTAATTAACAAAGTGAAAAAACCATTTTATTCATATATTTTTAAAATCTATTTTACGTGTTGCAAGGGCGTTACTAGGTGTGATATGTTGCTATGGAAAAAAGTTTATTTTGTTTGAGATTCCGTTGCAGCTTTAGCCGATTTAGCTCCGTCGTCTTCTTTTGCCACTCTGACAGCTTCTTTTGCGTCTTTAGCAGCGGAGATACCATCATCTTCTTTTGCAACTCTTACGGCCTCTTTAGCATCTTTAGCAGCATTAATTCCGTCATCTTCTTTAGCAACTCTAACGGCTTCTTGAGCATCCTTAGCGGCAGAAATGCCGTCATCTTCTTTTGCAACTCTAACTGCTTCTTGAGCGTCTTTTGCAGCGGAGATACCTTCCTTGTTCTTCTTAGATTTTCTATTTCTTGAAGATTTTTTCTTTGGTGTAGGAGCTGCGACGGGCTCTTCTTCAGTCTTTTTAACAGATTTAGGTTTCTTGCTGATGGTTTTTTCAGAAGTAGCAGCAGATATATGAATCGGGCGACCCTGGACTTCGATATCGATAAACTCATTTAAGACTTTGTTCATCTCTTCGACTGTAGTTAATTCAACAAAACCATAACCCTTGGAGCGGCCACTTTTTTTTTTAAAAAAAAAAAATGTGTCAGATTAGAAAAGGAAAATTTAAGGTTGCAAGGGTATTTTTACCTTCTTTGGATAGCGACTAATGCAGATTCAACTTGATAATCTTTAAATAATTCTGTCAAATCCATCATAGTAATATCAAGTGGAAGATTTGCAACAAACACGGAAGTCTTTGGCTTTGGCTTTACTTCTTCTACTTGACTTTCTTTAGCGCTTTCTTCATTGCTAGATTCGTTATCTTGTTCAGACTAGTACAAAAAAAGATTAGTTTACCCTTAATCGAGAGCTCAAAATATCACTTACGACAGATTTACGTGGCTTCTTGCTCTTTCTCTTCTTTTTCTTCTTTTCTGCAGAAGTTCGTGGCTCTCTTTGATTGGCAACCTGTACGCTAACTTCACGTCCATCCAATTCTTTTTTATCACAATTTTGTACTGCCTTTTCAGCTTCTTCTAAAGTACGGAACGCAACAAAGCCATAACCTTTGGGTCTTGGACCCTTTTTAATTATAATAGTTTCCAAACTAGAATGTACGCAATTAAGATTTGTACGACATGATCAAAAATACAATGATATTAAAATATTTACTTACACTTCACCAGAATCCTTAAAGAAATCTTTAAGGGTCTCTTCAGTCGACGTAAAGCTCAAGTTTCCAACAAAGACCTTTTTTTTAATTTAATTGGTTTAATATAGAAAAGAAATAGATATATAGTTATGTAGTACCTTGTGTGTCTCTTCTTCTTTTGGTGTAGGTTGTTCAGTATTATTAGACATTCTAAGAAATACATGTTAGCTTTAGAATACACATGATATAGAAGGAAACTAACTGTTTTTTTTTCTTCAAAAAATTAATAAATTGGGGAAAAGAAAAAAGGAAAAAAAAAAGGCATTGCAGCCACTTTATTCCTCTCAAAAAAAAATTCATGCTGGGCGATAAACATAGTCCCTTTTTGCTACTATTATTGACACGTCATTTCAGCGCTGTGTTTCCGTCGAAATTAAATAACCGCCTATGTGTGGTTTGCCTCCTTCTTGGTTACTTTTTCAGGAATGGGAGGAGATATAATAAGGAGCCCAGACAACAGGGTAACACATAAATTACTTGTGTGCCTAGAAAAGAATTATAAATGGACTAAAAATTTTCTTTTTCATATATAAATTCGATACTCATCAATATGAACGATTCTTTCACCAGACAGTGGAGTATTCGACAAGCCAACAGTAGACTTCACGCTTATGGTTTACAATCAGCATTAGAAAGCGATTTAAGTAGAAAAGTACAAGATGAAGAAAAACTAAATATACATCATGGTGTAGCTATTCCTTTATCTGATTTAAATTCATCAAGTGAATCAACTTTTGCAAATACCAGTAACCCTTATTTATCGGGTGTGTCCATGATTCAACAACCTAGTAAATCACCTGCCCATCGCAGTTTAAGACATAAGACATATGGATTCCAAGATCCTTTTGCAGTAGCACCTATGGAAGCGTGGCAAGAAATCAAAGATTATAATTTAAGAGTGAATGGTTTACCTACTCTCGATCAAATGATGAGACTGCACACTTACAGCCCTTTAACACAATCGAATTTTGCTGCATTTTTAAGGCGCAGAAATGTACATCAAAATTTAAACTTTTTAATGGAGCTCGAAACGCATGATAAATTATGGCGAGCTTATCTTCAAAGTATAGATAGACAAAATCGACAAAGACTATCAAGGTTCTTAGAATCTGCTGCTGAGAAAGAACACAATAAATTACCAATGAGCCCTACAGCTTCTTCATCATACCTTGAAACTCCCGACACTGACGACTTATTAACTCCTTTACCACCACAGCCATTAACACCAAAATCACCTACTGATGGATATGCTTCACGTAGTACAGACAAATCGTTAAATAGACATGATTTAGTTCAAAATGCCACCAGAATTTATAGAACTTATTGTTCTCCTTTAATGGATGCTGCACAGACAATTCATCTACCTGACGATCATCGAAGAGCATTAGAAGACTTAATTGAAGTAAATGAAAGACCAGAACCTATCGTATTTGATTCAGCAAGATCTCATGTATTCGAGATTTTAAATGTATTTTATTATCCATTATTTGTCGATAACGTACTCTATAAAAATATATCCGTTGGCTCTTCGAGATTACTGATGGGTTTAGGCATAATCGTATTGACTTTAGCCTTCTCAGTAGAGTTTTCACTGATATTCTTAGATGCTGGACATTCTTGGTTACCTTTGATACCTTTCTTTTTCGGTTGGTCCATGTTATTAACAAGTATAAATGAATTTGCTTGGTGGTTTGGTATATTTAGCTTATGGTAAGTAAACTTTTTTTTCTCTGCAAATATTATATTTTCATTGTTAACAAAAGAATATGTATACACAGTGAAATTCAATTCTTGGTTTATTCAGATATTCAAGATGTCACTGTAAAGAAAATGCATCGTAAACGTGGATGGCTCTGGTTAGCTGCCATTGTATTACTATCTGTTATTTCGGCTTTAATCTTTGTTTTTATCCCATCCCATCGATTATAATTTTATTTTATTTTATAACTTTAATAAACTTTAATATTGTATCTATCTTTTTTTTTGTCAAGTTTGCATTGAAAGACAAAAACCAGGAGAATGTTCAAATCCCGGATGAAAACAGCGTCACGTTATATAACCGGACAATACCCGGACTTCTTCTCCGAACATAGAATGGGGGAAGCTCAAAAAAAAAAAATAGCCAAAAGGGTCTGAGGTACCAGCAAAGAGTTAAAACCTCCTTTCAAAACCCTTCAATTAAGCGGGACATCTATCCATCATGGTAAATATAACAATCCATCCATCCCACATATTCAGCAACCCCAACAGAGCATACAAAACGAAATACAATCACCAACCTTTTTTGGACGAAAAATTATATATATATACATGAAATATGGAATTGGGATGGACCTTGTTTTTTTGAATTCTGTTTCTCTAATGACTTACCCTTTCATTCCTATAGACTTGTAAGAGAAGAAACAATGGTCGTAACAAGCACGGTCGTGGCCACAACAAGGTCGTCCGTTGTATCAACTGTTTCCGTTGTGTCCCCAAGGTAATATTTTTTTGAAAGTCAATTGAGATTTTCTTTTTCTTTGGCAGTAGCTAATATTATTATGGGTTCAAATTTATAGGATAAGGCCATCAAGAGATTCACCATCCGTAACATGGTTGAAGCTGCTGCCGTCCGTGATCTCCAAGAGGCTTCCATCTACGAGGGTAAGAAACGATATAAGTGATGATGACATGAATGTACTTATTGACATATTTTCAATCACAGAATATGCTATTCCCAAGTTGTACGTCAAGCTCCACTACTGTATCTCTTGTGCTATTCACGCTCGTGTTGTTCGTGTCCGTTCTGCCGTCAACCGTAAGAACCGTCTTCCTCCTCCCAGATTCAGATTCCAAAAGGTAAAACAACAATACGACGACAATTTTAATAATTCATCATACTGACTTCTCTTTTTTTTTTTTTTACTCATGTAGAAGGCTTAAATCATTTGATTTAAAATCACTTTTTTTTCCCCTCTTTTAATAAAATATTAAAATTGAATCAATCATAAATCTGACATTTGTCACACAGTCAACTGCTTCCTTTGCCACGTTTATTTACTTTGGTCGATGTTTTTGCGTCATGATGATTTATGCAACATAGCGATACTGTTACCATAGCGATAATGTTGTCATGGTGGTAATATTGCTTTTATAATAGCGTCGTTACCATAGCAGCACATTATTAGGGTGTTGTCATGTCGGCATAGAAATAAAGTAGTAAATTGTCATGACATAGACAATTATAACATTATAATATAAACTAAGCCGCACATTGATAAATTTCTATACCATTACCGTACAAACGAAACTGGTTAGTTTATCATTACCTTCTAATCCTGAAACTATTGAGGTATGTACATATATCTGTATACATATATATATATATATATATATTTGTATGTCATTGCTATAAAAACCTGAAAGTACGTTGCGTTATTTTTATAAAAATATGGGGGGCTGTGCTTCCACAGTAACATGAAATGCAACAGTCATGTTACCAAAACATCACTGCAAAAGAAAGGGTAATACACTGTTTTTATTTAATATTTTTACTTTTAAATTGAGTAGATGGTTTATTTAAGCGATGAATACGGAGGTGACGTCGAAGATTGCTTTGAACACTAAATTTACGCCCGCAAGCAGGTTCAGTGCATTGGAAAGGCTTTTCACCAGTATGAGAATAAGTATGTGTACGCAGTGATGAAGGTCTAGTAAATCCTTTATCACAGTAAGGGCAAACGTATTTTCCGCCAGAGGAAGGTTCTTCTTCTTCATCGTCGTCTTGTATCGGAGGAGGGGAGACGGGTGGAGGTGATGGTGAGAGCTGTCGTGGGTATGGCTGCGTTAAATCGGAAAATGATCTAGAATGTGTCCTTGTTCTGACTGGTTTATCAAGTGATAAGGATTGCATCTGTAGAGGAAGACAAGATACGCTTTTATTATATATGACTGTACTAGATAAAATATGTTCGGAAGCATGTCTTCGATGACTATGAACTCTTGATTTTGGAGAATAGTCTATTGATATCTTTTTAATTTAATTTTTTTCAAGTATAAAACCAAAATTTGTTCCTACCTAGCAAACCAGGTCCTCCCTCTAACAAATCCTTAATCGAAGGCAAACTGGGTTTATTATCGCCTTTATTATTCATGGTTTTATTACATACGGTCCAAACAACTACGCGTTTTTTGAATAAAAAGGAAAATATACTGTTTTATTAAAAAGAAAAGGGATTGTTAGTGTACATACACACATATATATATTCAGAAAAGGTGCCCCGAGTAAAAAAATAGAGAGAAAAAAAAAGGAGAAAAAAGCATAGCATCCCCTTGGTAACTTATATCCACGTGGATCGGAATCTTAAACTGCGAATAGTGAATAAATAAATACCCACACTTACACCTGCTTCATTTTTTACTTCTTCATCTTTCTACATATGAATAACATTGCAAAAAACTTTATTACCACACCTTACTTTGCTGTAGTTGGTGCTAGTATTGCCAGAGAAAAGTTTGGAAATAGAGTGTTAAGATGGTATAAATAACATATTAATATTAGTATCACTCACAAATTATTAATACTAACTCCTTGCATAATAAAAATATCCAGGTTTCAATCGAACGGTCTAGATGTAACACCTGTCAACCCCGTAAAAAAAAAATCAAATAGATATGTTGTATATTTACTTACTTTACTGTATTATTATATAGAAAGAGGAAATTATCGAAACGATCGCTACTGTAAAATCAATTGATGAGTTACCAAATCCAGCTAAAACTGCATTGTCAATCATAACGCCCCCGAAAATAACTTTAAAAGTACTTGAAAATGCTAAAAATATTGGTATTAAAAACATATGGATTCAACCAGGTGCAGAAGACGAAGCTGTTATCCAGTTTGTGAACAATAACAAATCATCACTAAGTGTTATATTTGGCGGTCCGTGTATTTTAGTAGATGGACCTAGTCTTTTACAGAATTATAGAAGAGAAGAAGGGCATCTTTAAATATTTTTCTCCTAAATGTAAATCCCCTTTTAATTGTTATAAAAAAATAGTTTATTTAAGCGCAAGTTATTTTTAATGTTATTATTTCAAATGGTTTAAATTTAATTAATGTCCCTTCATTTAACTGTCTTTGTCGAGTTTCCTGTTGTAATTCCAACATATCATCATCAAGAACTCTTAAATTTGTACTAAATGTTCTTCCATTCATTACTGCTGTTGTATCAATAATTTCAATCACTTCTTGTTCATCTTCCAAAATGTTACATTTTACTATTTTTGTGATAATTCTTGAACTGATTAGTTTCGCTCTAGCATGTCCACCATAACATTCATACAACCTAATGATAATATCTGTAGAGTCCTCTGCTCTTTTTATTGTATCTAATACAATGTTAGCTGCATTTTCAATATGGAATTTAGGTAATAAAAAATTGACGCCGTTTAGTTTCGCTCTTGGAACTAATCTAGTTAATAAAGGAGAATTGAAATTATATCCTTCACGTACGACATCTGACTGTAAAAAATGGTGTTGGTGCGGATAAATGGCATATTTAAAAGAATGATGCCCTATATCACAATTTGAATCAGGTGCTTTAGGCGCTCTTAATAAAGATAACCTCAATACATTCTTATGAGCAGAGTAACCATATTTACAATCGTTTAAAAGTGCAACACCATAACCAAATTCCGACATATCAGCGTATTTTTGTGCAACAACTTCAAATTTGGCAGCATCCCAACTTGTATTAAAATGTGTAGGTCTTGATACATGTCCATATTGACATTCATAATTAACATTATCCGTCAAAATATCCCAAGAAAACTCTACTTTAAGAAACTGTCGATTTTCATTCCAATCTACCTCAGTTTCAAAATCTAACCGACGAGAGACAGCTGAAAGAATAACAATTTGACGAAGCTGGCTTGTAGCAGAGAGTTGTTTTTCAATAAGCAATGAACAACGCAATGGGCCTTGTTCTAGTATTTGAACCGAGCCTTGTTCAACCACCTTAAATTTTTCTAAATGGTAGATTTCTACATCCCAAGCATCCCAGAATAAAGGCACATCTTCGTACATTTTATATACATTTCCTCGTTCACCTGGTTTAATTAGTTCTCTTTCTACCTCTTTATCATATAGATGAATTAAATGACCCGTATGGTCAAACGTGACTCGAATAAATTGGTTTTCCATCACTATATTATTCATTTGGTCTGTTTCTACACGCACAGGCGGAACGTCAGCCTCATCTAATGTATACCCCGTTACACCTGACCCTGACACATTTCGGGCTAATGCGTATCCACTTCTTCCAAACGCAGAATATTGTTTCATTGTAGGTAACCCATCTTCCAAGGGTACTTCAATCACTTCATTTCTTTCCCAAGGTAGTGTATTGATTACAGCGAGACCCTTAACGCCTTCAATACTTTCATCCAAATGCAGTAGCTGTGTCAACATATCGGATCGCATTTGTTTACCGATTACGTCAATTTTGGTGTACATTTGTAAACAATCATCGTACACCATTTCGATGGCAGAACCTGACATAACATCATGGAATTGTGTCAAACATAATAACTTCCAAAAATCATCGATAACTTCTTTAGGGTATTGAAATGTTTCGGGAAACTGAAGTAATGAATATGTGGCTAAAAGTTCAATATCATGTAATAAGAACTCGCAGCTACGATTCAACTTTTTGCATAAAGAATGGGTAGTATATATGCCACGATGCAATTCAAAGTACTAGAATATATAAATTAATAAGAAAGAAAGAAAGAAAAAATATGGATATGCTTACCAACTCTCCTTTCCATGACGGAAGTGCTTTAGCAGTATTCTCAACTTTTTCAAAAAACTCAGTAGGTAAAGACATGGTAGTTTTTGGTAATCCGTCTACATTCTTCATTCTTTTTAAACGTTCGATCATGCTAGCTAAAGGACCTCCGCCTCCATCCCCATTACCATATACTAAAAGACTGGTATTGGAATACACTTTATCACGATTGTTTTTCATGCTACGTACTAATTCTTCAGGAGTACATTGTGCGTTGTATGTCTCCGAGGGAGCCATATGAGTTAATGATTTCGTACCGTCTAAGCCGATCCACCAAAACGTAGTCAAAGGAAACTTGTTAACATTATTCCAAGATAACTTTTGCGTGAAAAAGTACTTTAAACCCGCCAACTGCATTAATTGTGGTAACTGAGAAGAATATCCAAAAGAATCTGGAAGCCAAAATACTTTACATCGTCTACCAAAATTGGTTTTAAAAAACCTTTGGCCAAGTAAGAATTGACGACAAAGAGATTCTCCACTAGGCATATTTGTATCCATTTCTACCCAAGTCTAATAAATACAATGTTAGATAAATAACAATAAAAAAGCCAAATATGTTTACTTTACTCCTCCTGTAGGTAAAAATTGTCCTGTAGCCACTTTTTGATGAATTCTATCCCAAAGTGGTAAATACCTTTCCTTAACCCATTCAAATTGTTGCGCTTGCGAGCAAATAAACTTATAGTCCGAGTATCTGTTCATCAGATCAATTTGAGAAGACCAGCTTCTAGCAGATTTCCGAATCGTTTCATCAAACGGCCATAACCAAGCCGTATCAATATGACAATGTCCAATTGCAAAAATTTCATGTTGAGAATCGCCATTTTTTAAACTTAAAAACTCTTGTGAAATTTTTAATCCTTCACGTAAAGATTGATCATCTCCTGGTACAAATACATTGATAATATTATTGGCACAGAATAAGGCTTGCGAGCCTCGAACTGAATCTTCAGGTAATTCTTTAGCCATACCTAAAATTATTTGAAAATCGTATAAAAGTTCCCAAGCTAATTTGTTGGGAACAGCAAGGTCTACTTCACTCAAGTTGAAGAAACGGTTGGGATCTGGTGGACTGATTAATCCACTACATGCTGCACCGAACATACCATTACACGCCATCTCAATATAAAGCTGTATCACCTCTCCGCCATCGGCGCTGGTAGTTAAAATATATTCGTGCCGGGCATCACTTCCAGCTGAATAAAAAAAAAATATTAATTCTTTTTATATATATATATTATATATATCAAAGATAAGATCTATTGATATCCACGTACGTTACCTCCTCCTGTTAAACCTTGTAACGTCACACCATCCGTACTCCATATCATTGCTTCATTATCCGCATTCCATACTAACTGAACTTCCTCCCCTACAAACTCGTTTGGGATTCTTAACTCAACATGAAACCAGTGCGTAGACTACGGATAAAACTTAGACAATTGTCTAGATACAAACTATATCATTTATATAATACATACCCAGGAAGGACCAAACCATTCACCTAACCGAGTTGGTCTAAACTCTTGTCTGATAGCATCCTTGAAAGGTATTCTTTGTAAGTCAGGCACACTATGTACCAGTAAAGATATATATTCCTCTAATAGTCAATTTTCATTAGCTTTTCTCGGTTTTTAAGTTTTAATATAATTGGTGTTGTACCTGAGTTGGTTCTAGCTTTATATAGTTGAGAAAGCAAGTTGACATCGTTGCCATTGGCACCTCCACTTGTAAAGTTTGAACAACGATCGACAGTGATACTACGGATCGACTTTGGGTGGTCTAATACTTGTGGCTCTCGCTTATTTTGTAATATGGTATGCAGAGGTCGCTGTTGGTGTTGTATAAAAGGAGATTCATCGAACTGAAAGTGGCTCAAGTCCATTATTTGTGTGGGAGAAAGGGTAAAAAAATGAAGTTTAAAAAAAGCGGAGGAGATTTCATTTTAAAACATCGTTTAGCTGAGTTTGTACCAGTAAAGTGAATACAGGGTTATCGGGAGGGTCTCACGAAATGGTGCAATGCCAATCCTAATTATCTACATATATTTTCCCCTAATATGATTTGCGTCGTATTTATTAATACAACTGTTTTTTTTTTCAAAAAAAAAGTATTTTAATTTTATAATCTCGAATGTAAACGAATTATGTTAAACAAAAAAGAGACCCTTTAAATGATGGGGAATCAAAAGATCAAAGATCGAAATCAATCCACGGGAAAAACATTATTCACACAGCGCCCCTCAATTTCTCTCACAGTGAAAAAGGAGCGGTATTTTTCTATATCTAACAATAAAGCGGGACAAGCATTTTTTTTTTTCGGCCTTAGAGACCACGGTGCAGAATAACTCGGACTATGTGGGTGTACATAGGATAACTTAAGATATAGTAAGCTGTACGCACCCATGGTCCCAAAATAGCCGTATCAAAGCGAAAATGACATTTGTTTTCTTATTATAATAATATACATATTAAATTTTTTAAGAGCTCAATGTCTTTATCATTTACCCTCCGCCTTTTTATTATTTTATGATATAACCTAAGATTACATCTTCTTTTAAAACTCTATTAGTGGTTTTCTTGGACTATACAGTAGTGACTCTATTTAAGGGTGGCCGAAATTTGGAATAAATCCGCTTTTAAATCGAACATACCCTTATATCGAACAGTGGACGGGAGTTGGAGACACTGTCCACCACTGGTTCACTTTTATTCAGATACCGCAGTTTTTTTTCTGGTGTTTATTCCAAGTGACAATATAATATCGTTCTCTGATACATCCATAAATAAACACCAAATTGTAAGTAATGTAATTGGAAGTAAATAGTTTGAATATACTTGACAGCTAAAAACAATAGTTATTACCAGTTAAGAGTATGGAAAGTTTTAGTTCGCACAAAGAACATTTTACTGTATTTATGCCAAGCCGTATCTTTAATAACTGTATACTATAGCTGTGATTCTTTTTAACCATTTTTTTGTTGTCACACTCTACAATCGACAGTTACATTATTGTTTGTAATTCGCTCAGTCATTATCTTGCTCTTACAAATCTCATATGAGTGACACTGTATTGTGTCCAAATAGCATTGTTTTATTACGTGGCTCTCTTGCTATTAACACAATAATACCATCATTCATTACTCCTATTATCAGACTTAAAAAAAAGATATAAAAAGACCTATTTTACTCACTATTATCCGGTATGTACCTTGAATCGACTCGAGAATGAATTTATACGGGATAATAAAATGCATGTTTATTTAAGTAATGAAGAAATTGTATGAAAGTATCTAGTCTTCAAATGTGTATTATAAATCGATGTTATTCATAAACGAAAGGATAATAATCAAACTGATAGGGAGAGGATAACGAAATAAATCTTACAAAGTAATTAATATATAAGGACGATAACTTTAGACTTGAATGGATTGTGTATTAGCAGTAAATCTTTAAAAAATTAACTAGGAAAAGTAATTAAATACAGAGGGTTGCTAAGCGACGAAAGATTGAAAAGGGATACAGTCTAAATAAAATAACATTAACACAAAGATGTTTTTAGTCCTATATATCATAGAAAGTAGCTTTAAATGTATTGTTATGTGTCATTTTAATACATAGTTTGGTATTATTATATTTGCTAAATATAATTAAAATGGTCTTAATGTTTAAGCTCTTGCAGAAAACGATACACAATTTTTTTTTTTGTATAATAACTTGGACAAGTTCTAGAACTATGTAAAGTATTATAATCCAGCATTACCCATCTATTATCCTTTTCAAAACATTTGTTTTTATACGAACATCCAGGCGTTTCTTCTGATAGAAATATAAATTTCATACGGCATGAATTCTGTAAAAATCTCATCATTTACATTTATTTTTATCGCTCTCTTAGAGGAATACATGAAAATTTACTCATTGAAATTATTTCCGGAGTGGATATTGTTTGATCGATATGATGTGATATAACAATTATCTGGAAAATACACTCTTACTAATATCAACTTTAAACAGCTATTAGGTGTTTTTTTACATGCATCGTAAGACCTTGTATTAAAAACTAGTTGACGTTTACACGTAAGTTTATGTTATGAAATATCTGATTTCGAGAAAAAAAATCCGATTTGCCTTTTTTGTAACATTAATGTTCAGGTGTGTAAGATTATGTAACAAGAGTAAAGGGCCAAATAAATTTGAAAAAAAAAACGATATAAAAAATTTTGAACTTTTTTTATTAAAGGTTATATGTAATTTTTTTTTCTTGGAAAAAGGAGGAAATAAAAAAGTGGAGACTATTTACAGAGATAGAGATTACTTTACAAAAAAGTAATTAGGTAGGGTTGGGAGTGGGGACGGAGTCAGAGCTTGAGCTAGGCTCTTCGTCAACATAATGACAACGATGGCGTGTACAATGAGTACCTCTACGATCACACCAGCATACATTGCAGCCCCAGTTCCAGCGATCTCCATAGCGACGACCACCTCCACAACCACCTCGACCACCACGGCCACCACCACGACCACCACGACCATTATCGTTATCAACTTCGGCGTTAGCTTCTTCTGCAGCAGTTACGGAGAGGATTGGAAGCAAGAAGCAGATAAGCGCTATTAGGAAAAGATAGTTCTTCATTTTATGTTTAATTTAGAGAAATTAAATTTGATTAGAAAAAAAAAATTAAATTCTTCAGCGATCAGTTTCCAGTATTTATATTAATTTGCTGATAAGGTCCAGACCTTTCTGATGAAGCATATATTTTTTTATTAATTGGTACTGTTCTGTTGTTACCTTGTTTTCGTTTGCATAACTGAATCAAAAAAATAAAAATATCCTTTTTTTTCATGATGGTTACCAATAAAATTTAAGGGACGATCAAAAAAAAAAGAAAATTAAACCCGGATCCAATAATAAACAGGAGATCTACGTTCATGCATAAAAGAAGGGCTTCTTTTTCCTCCAACAGTTGCATTTAAATATCTTAAAAATCCCACAAGTGTTATTAGTTCCAGACCTATTCATACATGTAAAATATTTTATAGCTGTAAGAAAAATTTATTAGTTATTTACAATATGGTTTGACTTAGAGGTAACTAATGAATGACGAATCATATAAGTATAAATGATTAAAGAAAAATGTGTATGTTATTGTCACTTAATTATCTGCAATAAATAATGTCTTATAATAGGGTAACTTTTTCGTCAAAGCATTGATTTGAACAACCGCAGTTATTAAATTGATATCCGGCAAGATACATAGATTTAGTCTATTAGAGTTTTGAGTCCAACTAAATGTGTATATAGTATAATAGTGCCAGGTCAATGCTGTAACGAAATGGATACATTATTAAACTATATTATTGTGTGTATTCTGAAATACTGTGTCTACTAATTATTAGAAAAACATATTATATTGTTACTTCGAATAGGCACCAAAAAAAAATACTTATGCAGCAATTTTATTACGTACTGAATATATAATTATCTCATAATATTTTTTGTTAGTTACTTCCAAAAAAAGTATATTTTTCAGCTCTATTATTAGTTTTGTGAAACTGGATTCCACCCTTATATCGAATCGTGATGAGGCGATGGTAAAGCGAGGGATCGAAGATATTCTGGAAAAGCCCATCTTTAATAAAGCCGCTACTGTACTGTTTTTTTGTCATACAATGGAGAAGTTTTCTTCGTTTAGAGTACACAAAAAGGTATTCTACTATTGTTGAAGCGTGCTCTTGATTGGATTTTTCCCCCCAACTTCAGCTAGAACAGGGGAATGATCTTTAAATAGAATTATCGACTGATATAGTTTCAAACCAAAAGACGTTATGTAATCCGAAGATTGCTCTAAATTTCTTGACAATCTATCCGTAAAAACAGATTTTAATGGACTAGTTAAATCCTGTCTAATAATTGGATTGAGAGGAGCACAGAACGTTCGGTAGTTACTTACAGACATTTGCTCTTCTTGCTTCTCTCTTTCTTGTATAACAATATTATCAAAGTTATTACCTCCAGAAATCAACGCTTTTTGTCTTGGTTGTGACCCTTATTGTACTCGTTCAGAAAATTTTATATTGTTGTCGCTGGTATATTGGCAGACTACTCTACATTCGCGACAGCTCCTCTTTCCAGCTGCTTCATAGATGCACACTCTCTTTTTAGAACTTCTACATCATCATTTTCTTCGATACAGTTTTGAATCTTTCTCTCCAATCTTCTTTGTATTTCCTCGTGTAAATGATTCGTCAAATCATCCACGTTAATTTTGTTAGTAGGATTTTCTATTCGCCTATTGCTGATAGTTGGTGGACGAGTTAATTGGCTCATTGTATTTTATAGTCTTTACATGCAACTTTTTTAATTTTATTATTAGCGCTTATTTGAATCAGTCATTACATGTCATTTCGCATAGTAGATTTGTACTAGTCATTATGTCATTTCGCATAATAGATTCGCACCTGTTATTATGCGCCTGTCATTATGCACCTGTCGTTTGTCTATGCTAAACTTTTATTACCATAAACAAATAATCTTTCTTCTTTTTTTTGTTCCCATGAACAAAAATAAACTTTCGTTTTTATTGGGTATTCGGGATATAAATAATTCTTTTATTGGCTGTTTCTACATCTTAGTATTTAGAGACTCAACAAGTCACTTTACGAACAAGAATGAACTTTACTAAAAAAAAAATGATTTTAGGCGTGTCGCATATTACTTTCTGATTTGATTTCGGCCAATAAAAATTCTGCATGATTCTTTTAATATCTTTTGACAAAGAATAGGTATGGGTTTGGTAATAATGGCTCTACTGAGGTCTATACTCTAATACAATATTTAATGATTCCAAGAAAAACACAAGTATAAACTGGAACTAAAAAAAAAAAAGACCTGTTGTTGATCAAACGGAAAATAGTAAAGTATGATTAATATGTATGCTATCACGTTATCAGGTACCAACATATATGTGTCTTGGTATCTATCGTAGTTGGCAGTTGGTGTGTCTAACGATGGTTTACAAGACATACAAAAGGGTACGGTTGACAACGTATCTCCCGTAGAGTATCCATATCGTCCGGGTATAATAATAGGACAGTTTTCAATAACCAGAAAGGCCTTTTATATATATATATATATATATGTTGTAACAGATGACACATAACCAAAATTACAATGTTTTTTAAATGTTATTATTAAAGGACAAATAAGTGGCTCAGAGAGCTTGTATCACATTTTCAGTCTTCGTTTCGTCGACATTGGTATTTTATTGTCGACAATTAAAAAAAAATTACACTGTAACCTGCCCAAAAACCACTTGATTTCCTTTAGCATTTGTAAACAATTGAATTTTGTGAACATGCTTGCATTGAACCCAAACTTGTAAATGTTGGTCTGCTTTAGGCATAATTTCATATTCTTGTTGTGTTGAAGGTTCTGTTTTATAATCTTGTGTTGATACATCAAACCATAACTTGTAAAACGCTTCTTCTTTTGTTGATTGAGTCACACGTACTGTAATATAAGTAATACTATGCCCTGATTTTAATCGTACGGTATCGATGGTAGTATCATACATATCAATATGATAGTATCTTGTATCTAATCCACTACTTCCTAACCTACATCGTACAATAACTAATTTCTTTAAATCCTTCAACCGATCCGATAACCTTTTAAACACATCTTTTCCCAAATAACAATTTAACAATACTAAATGAGTCAGTGACTGATGACCAGAAGACAGTGGCGGTTTACCAAGACATCGAATAAGTTTTGTACAACTTAATCGAAGCTTCGTTAAATTGCAGCAGTGTTGTAATATATGGTCTAGAAAGTATCCGTGTACGTTCCTTATACTATCGATATTGGTTCGATAGGTTATTTCTGATAGGTAGTTTCCAATGGTTTCAATTAATTTTAAATGTAATAATCCGTTGGTTAAACAATGGTAATCGATATAGAATTGATGGCTTTGCATTTTGGTAGATGTACGGTACACTGTCCACCGTGTACTTTGTCGTTCACTATCGCGGGTATAAGTAATTGACAATGGACCAAGTCTTTTGGTAGGCATGTGTCTAGTATATATATCTAATGCTTCTGTGATCAAAGGTATATCTAACAGGAATGATATAGCGCAAGTGGGTATCGAAAGAATATAATTCATAAATTGAGATAGCGTAGACAATGTGATATCTGTTGTCATAAATACAGTTTCAATCTCTTCGTCTGGTCTATCATGGTTAATAAATAATTCTTGCAATTGAGAAAACTTATATATAATGTAAAGTAAAGTTGAATCTTGTACTACAAACAAACCGTCCAGTAGTTTTAAAGTCGAGTTTGGTGAAATATTATCACTGTCAATCAAATTGTCAGTCGAAAAAGGAATTGTGTTGTATAAAGCAACATCCAACTTGGTTAGATTCGGTAATTGATCGAGGATATAGTCCAATGACCGTATATTATTTGTGCGTTGTTTTACAACAAGTTGTCGCAGTTTAGGAAATTGATGTAGCTTGTTTAATAAAGTAATGTCATTTTCATAAAGTAAAAGGGTTTGTAACTTATGTCTGTAATTTTCAACGCACGTAGCATATACTTGAAGTAGTTGGGAATCATTTAGTTCAGTAGGTATTTGAATGTTTTTTAAATGCTTGCAACCATTTCGATCATGAATTGTAATGAGGTTTGAATAAAAATCGATGTTTGGCTCAACCACTTGTACAGTGTCTATAAATGGCAATATGTCAAGTAGATGTATTAAATAGTGTTGGTATGACGGTACGTTTATCAAAAGCTTTCGTACAAATTTAGCAAGCGTTGTTGATTGACGAAGGGTTTGTATAAGTTTGGGTATATGATGATGGCTTTGTAAAGTTAAACAAGTGTAGTTGGTACGTTGGGCAGTTAATTTCCACCGCTTACAGACAAGTTCACATTGAAATATATCAGGTGCACTTAATATGGGTTGATCTTGAATAGATGATTGGAATATAAGTAATAGCACTTCTTGTGGTAAATTCATATTATTATTTTATTAAAAAAAAATAAAAAATGGCTGAAAAAAAATAATAATATATTATAGTTCAGCCAATTGGGGAGGAGGAGAGGTTTTTCTATGTGTAATAATTTTCTTTTACTTGTATTGATTAGAAATCAATTTGGCAATAGTTTGAAGTTGAATGTTGCTAGTGCCTTCATAAATAGCGCCAATCTTGGCATCTCTGTAGAACTTTTCGACGCCTAACTCACGAGTGAAACCAACACCACCACACCATTCAATGGCCTTACTGGCAGCACGTTCAGCAATTTGAGAAGAATATAACTTGGCCATAGCAGCTTCCTTAACGAAAGTCTTACCTTCTTCCTTCAAACGAGCAGCATTGTAAGTCAAGAGTCTAGCAGCTTCAATCTCGGTAGCAATTTGAGCGTATTGATGTTGCATAGCTTGGAAATCACCAATATATTGACCAAATTGCTTTCTTTGGAAAAGATAAGGTAAAGCTAAATCAAAGGCGCCTTGAGCAGTACCAATCATTTGAGCGGCAATACCAATACGACCTTCATTTAAAATCTCAATAGCGTACTTGTAACCCTTACCTACTTCACCAAGAATGTTTTCCTTGGGGACACGGATTTCGTCAAAGTTTAAGACACAGGTGGAAGAGGCACGGATACCCAACTTGGATTCCTTCTTGGCAACTTCAACACCCATTGACTTTTCAACAATGAAACAAGTAATACCCTTATAACCCTTGGAAGGATCGCTTTATAGCGTATATAATTTAGTACTCTTAACTCTACTCTACTTTCTCCTCTTTTTTTTTTTTCTATAAAAAATAAGATAAACTTACACGTTGGCAAAGACTAAAAAGATATCGGCTTCAGCAGAGTTGGTAATCCACATCTTGGAACCGGTAATAACGTAATGATCATCCTTTTCAACGGCACGGGTTTGAAGAGCGAAAGCATCAGAGCCGGAACCAGATTCAGATAAACAGAAACAACCAACGGATTCAGTGGCCAACTTTGTAAGGAACTTCTTTTTGATATATTCAGTACCATATTGACGAACAAGAGTACCAACCAAAGTATTCTACGCACGTAAAAAAAAGGGGGATAAGTAACTGAAAAAAGAGGTTTTTTTTTTTTTTTTTTTTTTTTTACTTACTTGAACATCACAGATAACACTGATAGAAGGATCAACCTTGGCGAGTTCTATATTTAATCCCCAATTTTAATAATTTTTTTTTTGTATAGCTTATATACTTGATATAAATTACCTTCAATGGTGATAATAGCAGAGGTGAATGAACAATTAGAACCATCATATTCAGCATCAGTCTCAATACCCATAAGCTAGGAAAGAAAAAAGACGATTAAAAAATTTACATTTTACAAAAATAATAAGGATACTTACACCTTGGTCAAAAAGAGACTTTAAAATAGAAGAATCAAGTTTCTCGGTTTCATCCATTTCTGAAACTTTGGGCTTAACAACTTCTTGAGCAAACTTGCGAACTTAAAAAATAAAGTTTTAAGTATAAAATGTTTTATATATATATATATATCAGTTCCTTTTCTTACGTACCAACTTCACGGAGCATCATTTCTTCTTCAGTGAAAGCTTGAAGAGAGGTAGGAAGACCAACGGCATTGCGAGCAATGGCAGATTGAGTGAAAGTTCTAGTTTTCAAATTAATTAGTTTATATCAGGGGCTTAAAATACTAATAAAAAATAAATACCTCTTGGAAATAGAACGAGCAAGCAAGTTAATGGAACGGGAACTAGTTCTCAACATTTTTTTTTATAAGTGCAAAAAGAAAAGAAAGAAGTATGAAAAAAAAAGAGGAAAAAAACAAGTCAATTATAAGGTTTACGTGAAAAAAAAAATTCACATGCCTAGATGTTTATAGTACCGCTTTTGACTTGTTCTCCACAATTCGTATCAATAATGCAATTTACATTTGTTCTCCGCGTTTGACTCCTATTATACATATAAGCGTTGCTTTTTTGTTTAATTGTTAAAACACAAAAACAATATTAAAAAAAAAAAAACATTTATAAGTTTATCCGTTATGACAAAGCTTAATTATATATGTACAGAAAAAAAAAATAGTATTTATTATACATCTTTATTTTTTTCGTATTGTTTATATAGTATCAATTATCATATATTTTTTTATCTGTGTACATAAAACAATAAGGGTTCAAATAAAATAGGAATTGTTTATTTATTTATTTTTCGATTTGACAGCGAAAAAAAAAGGGGGGAAAAAACGGTTAAACTTGATCGTGTCATTCCCACGCTGGTAACTTAACGGCACCTGAATTGATAGCTTTATGGTACTGGTTGTATCTGTAGGATAATTGTATATCCGGACAATCAGATTGAAAAAGCTCTCTTTTTACTTGCATTGATATTTGATCATTATTCTGTGTACATATTATTCCAAGGTGCTACAAGTTTCTTTGACATCAAATGTTGAGTACCTTTTTTTTTTTAAAAAAAAGAAAAATATCATCAAGTACTTATTACTGTATAAGCTAGAGAACGACTTCATTAGACATATAAATCAGAATCCCTCTTATAAATAAAATTTAGCAGAACAAATAAATTTATTTGCAACCAATAAAATTTATTGCCATGAGATACTTTTTTTCTTTTTTACAAAATAAAAACATGCTAAATAACTCTCAATCAAATAGTCAATCGGTTCGTACACAATGTTGTAAATAAATAAATAAAAAGGCCTTTCCTTTGCTGTTTAAAAAAAAAGAGAGAGAGAGACTAAGTAGTTTGATAGTTTAACGACGCAGAACTGTCAAACGGTTTTCATCTTTTGACCGATTCATCTGACACCATAATTGTCAATACACCTTCAGTTCCAGCAAACACAGCTCATCTTTACCCACGATTAGCAGGCTCTAACTGGACGAGTTACTTGAGTCAGTCTAAAGTCATTATAGGTCGTTCAGGCACTACTCCTAGATCGACGCGTCAAAAGCAACCTATACCACAAGTAGATATTGATTTTGGTAGTTCAAAAGCGATTTCTCGAAAACATTGTGAAGTTAGATATAGTGTTCGTCGTGACCGTTGGGAGTTACATGTTTATGGACGTAACGGTATTAAATTAAATCAAGTACCAAAAAAGCCTCGTGACAAACCTAGTGTATTAAAGACGGGTGCCTTGATTGAAATATGCAATACAAGATGTGTATTTATTTTACCAGATAATTATATTAAACCAACTATAAATGAAGATTGTGTTGAAGCTAGTACACCGAATGAAGTTGAAGATCAAGGGTTTGATCTTGATTTGGAAGATACAGTAGTAAAAGTATTTGATAATCGTCCTTATTTAAATACAACCGAAATATTACTGCAAGTAAAGAAAACATATACAAAGCCTGTTGAAAAGGTAAATTAAATATTACATTTATATAAAAAGAAAGTTATCACTGATGCATATAGAAATACATAGGATCATATTCTACATTTACTTGTATTAAGTCCACAATTTCGTTTAGTACCAACCTCTATATCCATGTCTTTAAAAGAATCAGATTCTGCAAAATGGATGCTTATACCCAAAGTAAACGAACACAATAACAAATCAGATATGTCTATTTCTAGTCCTATGGAGACCAGTAAATGCCCGCTGTTAAGTTTAGATAGTACGGATAATATGAGTATATCAACTCCCATTCATGAGAGTATGCCATTTAGCGTAAGAAGTCCTAGTCAAGGTGAAGCCATGTCTATCTCAACTTCTGCCAATGATTTAAATGCAGATAGTAACAATCGAAAGATACCTTCTACGCCAACTGCCAGTGCATCATTTTCAAGGTTTTTTGATACAGATGAAGGATGGTCTATTTCTATGACAGATGCTTCTTTCAATAAAGAAGCCGAAGAAATTCATCAAAATGAATCTGAACCGGTCCCATTCCATTCCATGTCTATTGAATCGATTTATTCTGTATGGTCTTATGGAACTTCTATTGTGGGAGATACGATTGAGGAAGAAGATAGGCCTTTAAAAAGATTGAAATCAATGGATAGTAATGTTACATCTCACAAAGGTATTATTTCGTGTGCGCGTACAAAAAAAAAAAAAAAAAAAAAAAAAAAAAAAAAAAAAAGATTAATACTTTTATTGTTAGACTCGTTACCAGATATATATCAAGATGTTCGTAAAAAAATAATTTATTAGAAAAAATGATTTTATTCTGTCTTGAACGTCTTTGTAAGATATCGCTTCAAGAACAAAACTAGCATAAAACTAATAGTCATCCATAATAATCCTACCACAAGTTCTACTATTTGATGCGTTTTAGAGGTGACCAAAAATATACGCATAGCGGGTGGATCCCATCTATAATTATAATATAAATTAAAAATCTACTTTTTTATAACGATAATAATAATAATAATACGTACGTGCTTTCTGTCCAGGTACCCTTTGTAGGATCTACAACTTGAACAAATCCTGTGCTTTCATCGTACTGTAATCCAGTACCATAAGCTTCATGATATGTTGTCAATGTAGATACACATTTCTGCTTAATACAATATTCTCCATTAGTACAATCCTTAATGGTTTGGCACGATACAGGTTGGTTATCTGAACCTGATCTCTCTAAACCTGTTATTCCGCTTAGGAAACTAAACACAAATCTTTGTAAAAGTTGTGCTTGAGGATTTTCAAAAGAATAAACAGACGGGTAATGACCTACTCTTGCTACACCAGAAACTATACATATATATGAGAAGATTAGAAGAAAAAAAAATTCTTTGTCTAAAGTTACCGTTAAAATAATCTTGCATGAATGAACAAGAAAAGTTAGAAATTAAACAATCCAATAAAGATGAAACCAAAGTACAATTAGCAGATATAAAATTTCCTTTTTCATTGGAAGCATGGTTATAGATAGCGTTAGCGGTTGAATTGACTAATCCACAAACTGAATTGGCCATTGATACTAAATCAAGGTTAATATCAACATCACTGTTATAGTAGCTATTCATAAAAGAAATTAACACAATTACACGCCTTTTTTTTTTTTTTTTACATAGTATTTTACTTTCCAAGACTGCTTTGATAGTCCGTAATAACAACTGCATTGATATCTCTCTTCTTTTGTAAAAAACTCATTGCGCTACTGGGTGGTAACTTGCGATCAATACCATCCATTGATGCTTGTTTTATATTTTGATAAGGTTGAAGAGATGCCAACAGAGGTTGATTTTGTTGTCCATTATCTACATGCATGTAGAATTGATTGGTGTAATTGTTATTGATACCTGATACAGATTGGAATTCAAATATGGATTCAATACTGTCAAAATTGATACGTTTAAAATTCAAATCTCGTACACAAGGAAAAGTACACGGTGCGTTGATAAAAGGACATGGTGTTGCTCTTGTAGCATTGGTACATTGGAATGGCGAAGAAATATCGTCTACAAATCTTTGTGAACCTGCAAATCCCCATGATTCTGCAGTAAATAATGTATAAAGAATATGTTTTGGTAATGAGTCTAAAGGTTTTGGAGCCTATTGATACATGGATTAGATTTTTTTTTTTTTTTTTTTTTTTTTTTTTTTTATGTATAACTAACCCTTTTTAATGCATCTGCAATTGCTAATACAGTAACTAAGCCAGAAACATCTTTAGAAGAGCCTACAGTTAAATCATGAAATAATGATCTACCATCCATACTGGATGATACAATAATAATTGGCTTTTTATCTTCTGGTTCAATATTTAAAGAAGGTGAAGAATACACGGACATACCGCCAACAACTTGACACCAACCTCTTCGAAGACATGTTTCAGAATTGACAGCTGCCCACATAAATAAATCAAAATCAATGGCTTTTAAAGGGAAGTTTCTATACCCTTTATTTTCATTATACAATACACTCTATAGTTATATTAGTTTTATCGCTTCAATTTTTTTTTTTTTTTTTTTTTTTTTTTTTTTTTTGCAAGTCTAACCTTGGTCACAGTATCATATACGGATCGAGATAAATCATCTTCTGGTAAAATAGCAAAAATAGGTAACTCAAAGCTCTCTTCAATTAAATTTTGGGCTTGAGGGTTCCATATGTACTGTTCGGTATCGTTAGCATAAAGTCCAAATTGACAATTAGGACAAGATGAATCAGGCGATGAAAGACGATCAATAGTTGTAGAGTTATTCAATAAAACGATCAGACCTGTCACTTTCCCCGTAGACGAAAGTGCTTCAATATTGTTTCGCGTTAATAAACTATAGGGAATAACAAGGGCAAAATCCCTAACTACTTTATCGCTTATAAAGTTGTTTAGTTCAAGTTGTGTATTGGTTTGGTATAATACGCCAGTTTGTTTTTTTAAAGCTACATATAAATTGGCATTCTTTTTTTTTTAGCGAAAGAGAAGGAAATGGGGGAGTTGATGAAACGTAACTAGTTACCATGACAGCCAATGGTTCCTGTTGCGTTTAGTAATCGTACGCATGGCCAGTTATTAAGGTTGGTATATATGTAAGGATAGAGAGTTGTTGCAATATCTTCTGTCTTTACTACATATATTAAAAAAAAAATAAGTTACAAAAAAAAAAAGATATATGACACAAATATAAACGGTTACCTAAAACGCTTAGTATTGAAATAATCAAACATATGAATACGTTTTGAAAGTGCATAGATAGAGAGAGAAAAAAACGATTTTTGAGAAGAGAAAAGAAAAAAAAAGGTACAAAAAACGATTTAAGACTGTCACGCTTTTTTTTTTTATATTTAGATTTATATAATAGAAAGTGTAGTAAGGGGGGGGGGGGGATAT
The DNA here is from genome assembly GCA_025201345.1 of Thamnidium elegans. NCBI lineage: Eukaryota > Fungi > Mucoromycota > Mucoromycetes > Mucorales > Mucoraceae > Thamnidium > Thamnidium elegans. The sequence goes on along the minus strand of JAIXMG010000011.1, from coordinate 398,155 downwards.
TTTTTTTTATGAAGATGCTAAAGTTTCTAAAACTTGAATAATTTGTTGAGGAGTATTTACATGCCAATTGGCATGAGTTTTCTTTTCGGAAGGTCCGACAGTAATAGAGTACAGGGTAGAGTCAGTTTCCGGCCAAATGATAGAAGGAGGAGGGGAATTACCAGTTTTTTCTCCCTTTATAGAAGCAGGAGGAGTGGATTGTTGCCTCTGAATATAGTGAGCAGAACTAAGAGCTCGAAACATATCTTCATCTGTCTTATCATCACCTGCACAAAGTACCAAGTTTGTATCTGGGTTACTAGCAAGAATTCGCTTGACAATCTCTCCCTTATTAACTGACATTGGTCTAATTTCAAGGTTCTTTTTACCAACTAATATCTCTACAGGGAATTTTGATACAATAGCATTTTCTAAATGGTTTTGACACTCTTTTGCTTGGAAAGCACTAGTGACAATAATTTTTTTAGAAACATTTAAAAAAGTAAAAAAAAAAGGGGGGGGAATAAGTACATACCCATACTCTGCGTCAGCTAGTCTAAAGTGCCATGTAATTGAAGACTTTTTGTGTTCCACAAAACTTCCTTGAGTTCTCTCTGTGTAATAATCAAAGATTTCAACCACATCAGCTTTCCAACTCATATCTATTCCATCCACAATACTTCTCCAATCATCCGAGCCTGCAGCTTTAATATAACACCCGTGTTCTGCACTAAGTCCAATATTTTTAATGTTATTTCCTAACCATTCATCAAGAACGATTTGGTCTCTGCCAGATACAACCCAAACAATATTCTTTGGATCATCACAAAGAATTTGTAATGCCTTTAACATATCTGCGGAAGGTTTAGCATCGGAAGGTACAGAAACAATAGGAGTTAAAGTTCCCTATATAAAGAAGGTTAATATTTTATATGTGTGAGAAAAAAAAAAAGGTATATATGTTTACATCATAATCGAAAAACATGATTCTCTTTTTAGCAGATTTGTAATCTTGAACAAGTCTATCAACATCTAATTTGGGAGTGGCATGAGATTGTAAATCTTGTTGCTCGCTCACGCTGACAAGCTGTTTAATAAAGGAATGGGCCCAGAATTCTGCTGTATGACTAGTGACGTGATTATAAAGTTTCTATATGACAAGTTGTACAAATAAAAAAGTTAATAATAGAAAAGTTTATATACATATATATTTATTATTACCTCATGACGTGTAATCTTCTCTTCAATAGGCATAGTTAATGCCTCACTGATATTTCTTGCAACACCAGCATAATCATAAGGGTTAACCAAAATAGCGGCGCTAAGAGAACCAGCAGTTCCAGCAAACTCAGAAAGAATAAGTGAACCATGTTCTGGTTTATTATGCTGACAAAGAATATACTCATAAGAAGTAGTATTCATACCATCACGACTACAAGTGATTAAAGCGAGATCAGCTACAGATAAAAGAGCATAATATTCATCCCGATCGATTTCTTGATGATAGTAATGTACAGGAGTAAATTCAAGCGAACCATAAGTACCGTTAATATGGCTAACTGCTTCGGAGATTTTGGCCTCTAATTTGGAATGGTCACCATGAGTTGGGGTAGCGACTTGAATGAGGACGACATTATTTTGCCATTCTGGGTAATTCTTTAAAAAGGCCTCGAACGCATGTAATTTTTGCAAGATACCTTTTGTGCTATCTAATTTATCACGACCAACGATTATTTTTTTACCAGTATACATATCCCTAATTGCATCCATTTTGGGTTGTACTCCAGGCTGTTTACAGAATTGATTGACTCGATTACAATCAACACCAATAGGGAAAGCACCAACTGATATAGTGGTTCCATTATAACTTACGCCAACTTGAGTCGTTTCACAACCAAGTACACGTGTACAAGAAGATATAAAATGTCTTGCATAAGAATATGTCTGTTGTTATTATATATATATATATTAGTTGAACTATTTATTATTATTATTGTTATTATTATTTTATACCTGAAACCCGATTAAATTGGCTCCCAACATGCCTTGTAAGATTTTATTCCGAGCTAAAGGATTAAATAAAAAGCTTAATTTTTTGTTATATATAAACTTTGTTTCTTACTTTGTAAACATCTAAATATTTCAGAACTAGGAAATGTTGCATGAATAAAAATACCAATAGCTGCGTCTGGTAGTTTCTCACGGATCATTTCAGGTACCAATAATAAATGGTAATCGTTTACAAAAACTATATAATTCGTTAGTACCTTTTTTGTTGTTGTTGTTGTTGTTACGCTAAAACACTTTATATAGCTTACTAATATCATTAGGTTGGTATCGATCGATAACTGTATCTGCGAATTGTTGATTTACTGCAACGTAATCATCCCAATGACGTTTTTCTGCTCGACTATCTCCAGAAGAAGTTTGAACCAAATAATGAAACACAGGCCATAAAACTATTATATTCTCAAATAAATAAATATATGCATTTATATAATCGTTAATTATAATTTACCTTGTTTACAATACCCTTCATAATGACCATGAGATTTGTTATCCAAAAAAACAGGGACAATATGACCGGTTTCCCATAAAAGTGATTGTAATTTAATCTTATCTTCTATTGCCAAGTTCTTTGGAGCCACTTTATTTCTAGTACCTTGTTCACGAATAGGACCAGTCCAACCGATATGAATTGTTTCATATTCTTTAGAAAGACTTTGAATACCAGCATAAAGAGCTTGATGACCTCTTCTTTCTACTACAGTCCAATCAGCAGCATGAAATTTCATACGCAAGGTAACACCTCGTTTATGGTGACGGGCTAATTTAGAAATAGGAGCAGCTGCAACGGGATCAGGTGTTGTAGGATTTTGTTCGGGTAAAGAAGGATGAAGGGATATATCAGACTTGTTTGAATGAAGAGGTGATCTGGGTGGAGTTGGTATTTCATCAATTGAATTGGTTTGATGATTTTGCTTGCGTAAAATATTATAAGGGATTTGATGTGTTACATTGATAATACGTCCCTGGATATCCGGCAATTGACCCGATAGAGGTAAATAGTGTGCCACCTTTTCTGCTGTAAGAGATGAACTAGATAACATTTTTTTTTCTTCTAATAAGTATGTTTAACAGTAATAATACTAATAAAAAAGAAAAAGATAAGAAAGAAGAAAAGCAAGAAGACTAGAGAAAATTTAAATAGCAATATTTATACTTGTTAAAAACCTATTTATCACGGGTTGTACCCAGAAAATAGATTCTAGGCGGTTGTTTAAAGATTGTCTTACAGGTGACTTGCATTGTGGATTTGGCGGATGCTTCGGTAAGCTTGCGAAACAAGCAGTGTCTTTGACCCTTATATCTATCGATTAAAGCATATGATGGGAACTATTTATTGCACCTCTATTTCGTTCGGTTTCGATCACGTTTTTCTTTTTTTAAATAAGTATATATTATTACCTGATTCAGTCTTATCCTTCATATCATCTTCTATCTATCAAATCTGATACTTTTTTAATGACATTATACGACCTTTTCATCTCTCTATGCGGGACCCAGCTTTCTTATTCTCCAATTGTATTATAAAGAAAAACCTATTTGACCGTGCACTCTTGTGATCTTTTGTGTACTTTTTTAATTAATCGGGAAAATCTAAACCTTTATTACGCGTGATCAATCCCCCCCCCTCCCCCCCTACACCTTTTAATATTGTTGTACTTCTGGGTAACCATTTACCATCATGAGGTTGTTACTATATTGAACCTTTTTTTTTTTTTTTTTTTTTGCTGACCTCATCTAGCAGGGGTGGCTCGTAACATTTTAAAACTAACCTCTTTTTTCTTTTACGTAAACTTGAATCAATTTTTATTTTATTATTTTAAGGTACAATATTTAAGTTTACTTGCGCAAGGTATCATAGTTTTGTTCGAACCATTCAACTGATTCCTTGATAGCAACGTCAAAGGGTGTGAATTCGAAATCAGGGATATACTTCATCAACTTTGCGTTATTAGCAGTCTTTTTATATTGACCATCAGCCTTGGTAGAATCAAACTAGAAAAAAAAAATTAGTTCAGGTACAAAAGTCATTTATATAAATGTATATATGACTTACAGCATATTCGCCTTGGAAATCCATTGCCTTGACAATACCATCAGCAACATCCTTAATAGAGACTTCATCCTTCTCACCAACGGACAAGATAATGGGATCAATTTCCTCATACTCTCTCAAAGTCCAAATAAAGAGCTTGGCCAAATCACGAGAATAAATGAATTGACGAAGAGGTTTACCGGAACCCCAAACAACGAAAGGGGTATTGTTTTCTAATCGAAAAATAAATATACTTATTAGTATAAAACCTTTCTTTCCTTCTTTTTTCTAACTTACTCTTTGCAAGGTAACACTTGTGAGTTAAACCGGGCAAAACGTGAGAACCTTCGAGTTCGTAGTTATCATGGGGTCCAAATACGTTAGTAGGAATAACAGATGTAAAATGACAACCAAATTGTTCGTTATAGGCGCTAAATAAAATTAAAAATTCGGTTACACACAACCACTCTTACTAATACATTTTTTTTTTTTTTTTACTTACTGGTTATAAACGTCGATCATACGCTTACCGTAAGCGTAGCCAAAGTTAGAATCGTGAGGAGGTCCATCATGAACCATAGTTTCATCAATAGGATAAGTAGTCTTGTCAGGGAAAATACATGTGGAAAGACAAGAAACAACCTTCTTGACCTATAAAACAAAATACAATATGTTAGATGAAAGTTTATAAATGACAAATAATAAAGATCTTACGTTGAATTCCTTTGATTGCCATAAAATATTTTCGTTCATCATCATGTTTTCACGTAAGAAGTCAAGCTTATATTTCATGTTCTTGAATAAACCACCAACCATAGCAGCCAAATGAACAACGTGTGTAGGCTTATATTTCTCGAAGATGGCTTTGACATCAGCTTCCTTTCTATATTTTCCCCCAAGAAAAAAAAAATCAATATGAGAAGGTCATGTCACGCTAATCTTAAACTTTACCTCAAATCACCATCCTTGGAAGATAAAAAGATCCACTTTTCGTTTTCTCTCTTACCGAAACGTTCACCAGTTTCATTTTCAATAACCCACTTGACAGCTTCACCAACGAGACCGGAACCACCAGTAACAAGAATAACAGATTCACTAACCATTTTTTTTTTTCGAATATAAAATATTTATTAAAGAGAAAAAAAAAACCAGCCCGTCGTTTGAACTTGATCTATTTTTATAATTAGTGTTATTTTATGGATGAATATATAAGCGGTCACTATGCATGTCTTTCTTTATCCTTCTACGTCTTGGTAACCTTGTGAAACACCTGCAACATAAAACCTATACACTTATTATACATACGTTAGTTATAATAGCTAAACATCTCTTTTTTTTTCTGCAACGAAAAAGACACTAACTGTCATAATAGGTACTTATTTATTTTAAATTCCAATTATTTTCTTTTTATTATCTTGTAATTAACAAATCGTATGAGTGATATTACAATGTCCCTTTCTCAACTTAATTGTATTATTGAATATAGTCTCTTCGTTGTCAACGCAATGATGATAATTAAAACTTAAACATTTATGATGATACCTCCACCCAAAGTCTATACTTCTAAATCTATTCCTGTTGTAACAGGTTGTTAGACCTGCTCAAACAGTTTAAAGTACACTATCATTGTATTATTCTTTTTCAAAGTAGTATTAATATCACCACTCGATTACTAAACCTCATTAACACGATTTATTTTTTTAATAAATACACACAAAAAAAAAGTGGAAATATCAACGTTACCATCTTCAACCAGATCTATAGCATTAGATATTATTTCCAGTAAAGCCTACATAACCTCATTTTTCAAATGCTGCATATTTCTATCTGCACTATTCAGCACGTTACTTATATTATGTTTGGTTCTATTGAACTCAACAACACTGTTCCTATTTAGACCTCTCGTGCGTCAGAAAAAATGCCCCACAGACACAGAGATATAAATCAGTCGTCATATTACAATCAACAACAGCACTTTGCAATTTACTTTACTCAAACAGGAAACACATTTAGACCGAGATAACTATTTACGTATAGGACATAAAGCAAGTAATTTTACAAGAGTAAATTTCAGAGAAAATAAATAAGATAAATGAGAAGAGGTTATTATTTTTTTACCTGCAGTCATTAAAATTGCCTGAAGCGGTATGCTTCACTAGGACCGATGCTACAATGTAAACAAATGTTAAGTAGTTGACCAAGTCATTTAGAAATAATATATCCTTCACCCACACCGAAATAAAATATGTAAGAAGCTTAATAACAGCTCTCATACTTTTGACAGATTCTTTTTAAAAAGAGATATTTTCAGTTAAATAGAAATGATTAAAACTAATGCGCAAATGATTTTTTTTTTTTTTTTTTTTTTTTTTTTTTTTTTTTTTTTTTTTTTTTTTTACAAAGGATATGATTTGTTTATTATTTATAAAAGTAAAAAAAAAGAAAAAAAAATGCTCTTCTCTCTCTCTTTATTATGCTTTCATGGGAGTTTCTGCTGCGACTGGTAAACCAAATTCGTCCAATTTGACATCTTGGTGCTATATCGAAACAAAAAACATTAGTAAAAAAAAATTTGCATAATAAATAAAAAGAACACGTTACCAGTTTAGGGTCAGTTTCTGCTGCCTTTGGAAGATCAACTTCATCTTCTTGTAAATAAGATGGAATATCCTCATCTTCGAATTCTAATTCATCTCCAAGTGCGTCCAATTCTATCTCAAACTTTTAGAACAAACTATTTTTTTAAAGTTTTTTTTTTTTTTTTTTTTTTATGTGTATTATACCTGCTTCAAGGTCGTCTTCATCAATATCGTCAGGTAAGTTATAAGATCTACCTAAAGTTTCTTGAACTTCATTAGCTTGTTCCATCAAGTCTTCCATTTCATCTTGCAATAGCTAAAACATGACACTATTAGTTTTTTTTTTCAGGCTAAAAAAAAAAAGGACTTACATCAATCTTATCCAAGTTGACATTCTTGTATTGTTTCTTCATTTCCTTATTAGCTGTTTGCATAGCATCAACTGTAGCCATCACATTACGTAAATTCTCTGTTGTCATTTGTGCTTGTTCCATATTAAAAGATTGTTGTTGTAAGTTATCTCGTTGAGCCTCATACCTATTATAATATACTAGTAAGAAAAAGCGTTTTTTTAAAGATATAAAAAAATAAAAAAGACTTGCAGTTTCTTTTGTTTCAGTACTCTTAAAGCTTTTTGTTGTACAGTTTTCTAAAGAATATTTATCAATAAGTATTATTTTATTTCATATATATGTATATATATATATATGTTACCTTGGCAGGTCCATCTCTCATTTTTTTCAACTGGTCTCGATATCTTGTTAATTCAGCATCGAGTTTTCTTACTTTTACTTCAACTGCATCTACTCTAACATCAGTCTATTTATACACAAAAAAAGAATGTTAAAAGTAATACTCTACTTGATAAAAAAAAAGATATGTTTTTTACGTTAGATATGGCATCGTTTAGTGTAGGTTTGGGAACCTTTTTGCCGGAACCAAAAAGTCTATTCATAATTTAATTGTAAAAGAGAAAAAAGGGTTCTTTTTTCTTGGCGTATCCGGTCACGTATATTTATGATTTTGAAGTGTGCCTAGACAGAAAAAAAGGATGTAAGCATGAATTAGGGTAATTGCCTTGTCAAGTCAAAATAAACTGTGTGGGTAAAAAAAAAAAAAAAAAAAAAGATAAAGTAGTAAACAAATAAGTCAAATGATGACACTAATCAAAAAACGATATATTCACACACATACACGCGTATATAATAAATATATAGATATATTTTATTTTAAATAAAAAGAAAAAGGTAATTTATTTAGATGTTTGTTGAATATCTGTAGCAGCTTGCTTTTGTTGACTGGTAGGAAACTTTGGTTTAGAATTATGAGAGAAACTAGCACCGTTATTACGAAGCCACATATATTCGGGTTGCTTTCTTGAGGGCCAATCATGGTCAACAGTGACAGTACTAGATCGTCTACGTGCAAGAGCAAAGGGTGATGTATCTTCGGTATCGTTTGACATGGAACTTCTGCGGTTAACATAGACAGCTGCTGCTCCTGCACCTACTGCACCTAATGAAAAAATTGTACCGGGACCAGGCATAATAATGTAAGTTTTAAAGTAAAAAGTTATTGTTAAAAAAGAAGAAAAAAGCGGAAATATTTCGCTTATTTATAATACTTTTTTTTTTTTTTTTTTTTTTGCATCATGTGGGGTTATTGTTATTTATGCAAAACCTAGTCAATGAATTTTTTCTTTTTCCTTTTTATTATTAATGTGTATGCGTAAAAAAAAATGGGGGGAGGATGTACAAATGAAAGTAGTACACACACGCAAAAACATAAAGGAAATTAATTATATACTGTCTATTTTTTCTTTACCCGAGTATGTAAGCATCTGTTGCAAGAACTAATATAAAATAGTTAGCTTATATCCAAAAAAAAAATATTATAATATACTTACATTGCCATTTCTCAATGGATTCAAATAACCAAGTATCAGTAACCACCGTTTTATTTGTCTTAACTAATTTATCACTAATTATTATATTTGCTTGTTCAGTTAATTTGACAACTGAACCACCCGCCATTTTAATCATTTCCTCTACAAGTTCTGTACCACTGGCAGTAGACAAGACTTGAATAGAAAGCGTAGAAGGCAATAAAAGTTGATGTCTTCTAAATTCACTTGGTGAATACCAATCTGATAATTCATACTCTTTTTCTGATTCTATTTCATTCTTTTCTCCACTTTGTACCAGCCTAAAATCATATTTAAAAAAATATCCTCCCAAAAAAAAAAATATTTTTGATTACTATACCATTCTGGGCTTAACATCCATAAACCACGTAACAGTCCCATTGTCACTGATTTGGTACGTCTATTCGCTCCCACTATCAAGTAAAAGAAGTAATTAATAATAAGACTAAACCAATAAGAGCTTTTTTTTCTTTTTCTTTTTTTTTTTTTTTTACCTAATACGTGTGTTGTACTCTCTGTTACTCTAAAAAAATATGTTAGTTTTTGCATGAAATAAAACTAGTCCAATTAAAGAAAAAAATACGTACTCAGTTGATAATTCAAAATGATTGAATTTCTTGATAGCTTCTTCACATCGTTTACGCGTAGATATCGAAACACTTGTAAGTACAATAACATATTTTGTGGGTTCTGATTGAATTGTATCTGTACTCATTATTCTAGTCAAATTTCCAGTTAACCTTCTTCTTCTCTTTAATGGAGAAGAAACCGAAGCTGTTTTTGAAGTGGTATGTATTTCTTCCTCTGTACTTTTTCCAATTGAAAATCTAGCTTTAATTTGTTCCTTTTTCGCTAAGCTCGGTGCGTGTACTGGAATAATAGAAGGTTTGTATTTAATGGATTGAAGTGATGCTGGTAATGAAAGTCGAGGTTCTTTTAATTTAATCTCGGCAGGTAAGGCGTTTAATGGATCTTCATCGAAGTTAGGCCGTAATAACCTTCTCTTGGATTCTCGATCTTTGGTTTGAAAGTCTCTTGCTTCCCAACTACACGTTGAGATGGTCTTTCTTCGTGATTCAGGTTCTTCCTGTGTCGACCCTTCGCTAGACGAAGATACTGAAAACCATTGTATTTAATAACCTGGATTTTTATTTTATATGTAGATTGTTATACTTACATGATGGTTGTATCAGGTCATTCATTACAAGTGCTCTTACTTTACCAGGTTCCATTGACTTGCGTCTCTTTTTTCCTGTTGTCACTAATAAACCTTGTGATTTATCAATCATAAAATCATTTTCAGGTACTCGTTTGCCCTGTCGTTTACAACTTGAAATCCATAACAAACTAACAATAAATACATTTTTACTCATTGCTTTTTTTAAAGTTGCTGGTGATCCATTCTTAAAGATCAAATGTGTAATAGAATCTATTAATGTAAACACTTGTTAGCTTTTTTTTTAAAAAAAAATAAATAATAACAATAATAATAAAAACTTGCCACTAAATGTTCGTCGAGTCTACATGTAAAAAATAAAGTATAAAATATAAGAACCATTATCTTTTAATTGTTTATTTGATTTTATTGTTTACCTTGGCACCCATCGATTGTAATGCTCTTTCAAAGTTTAATGAAACATCGTCCCCATCCTCAGTTCTATAAGTTGTTACTTTATTTTCTGCGCAAGAAAAAAGCTTTTTTTTTTTATATTTGTTACCTAACATCTAAACAAGCAATAACACCGTCTAGTATATTGTTTGAATTATTCGGTACTTCAGATAAACTTCTTTGGGGTGTTGGTGCAGGTGTTCGACGAGCAGAAGCAGGTAAAGGATCATTCCTTCTCAAATAATCCGAGATATTTTGCTGTGGTTGCGGTTGTGTCTGTCTAGACCTATTTAGTCTGGTGGTCCTAATTGAAGTTAATCGTGAACTAGAAGAGTTTGATAACACCATGTAAAAATAAAGAGTTAAAAAGAGGGTGAATATATAATAAAAAAAAAGGGAAACACGCTTTAATTGAAATATCTAAAAAAAAAAAAAAAAAAAAAGTGTGCGCACATAAAAAAAAGCAAGGTCACACGTTACAGTTCTTTTTTATATTTATAGGCGGTGATTGTGAAAGATGTGATTATATACAAAATGCAAATATAAAAAACAAATTGTTAAAGTAGACAACAAAACGAAGTACACACAGACCACGCAAACACAGAATATGTTATTATTATTATTATTTTGTTACAAATTAGATTTTTTACTGTTTATTATCAAGTAAAAAAAAACAATTTAAAGCTTCTCTTGGATAAGACCATCCTTGAAGAAAGTGAAGAAAGGAGTGACACCATCTTCACGGTAGTTCAACAAAGCGACCATACCATCGGGATCCATGGATTCACCAACATAGAATTCATAATCCTTGAAGTTACCCAAGATCTTCTTGATAAGAGTGGTAGCATTCTTTTCGAAAATGGGAACACGCTCAGGAGACTTCTCGTTCAACTTGGCCTTAAGAGCCTTCATGTAACCCTTAATATAGGTCATGTAAGACTTCTTGTCGAAGCTGGTAGGGCTAAGACGGAAAGAGTAGACAACGTTGTTAACGGTTTCAACAGTTGAATCGGCACCTTCTTCCTCACCACCTTCAGCAGAGGGGTTAGCACCAATATCGACTTCACCATCGGCAATGTTGATCATGGCACAGTCGACTTCATAAGCGACATCATCAATTTCCTTGATGGGCTATTGCAATAAAAAAAAAGGGTTAGTTTATTTCTACATTTCACCGCACTTTTTTCTAAAAATAAATAAAAAAATCCATACATAAGCGTCAGAGAATAACTCATCGCCTATTTTTTGAGAGAGTTAGTATATCAGTAGTAAACGGATGGATGGGTTATAAGCTTGTCTTACCGGCGAGGATATCACGGAACAAAAGCATATTTAGTTATGGATGGAAGTGTAAAACGAAGGATGGAACTTTTCTTCTTTGATCCAAACGTCTTTCAAAATAACCCCACCTTATATCATTTAAACCCCGGTTTTTATTTTTGCGGAGTATAAACCCATTTTTTTTTTTGCACACAAATGAATCATGATGGTACATCGTATATCTTCAAACAAGTAGTACATCTCACACGGTAAATAAAAATGTAACTTGAAATGTCAATAAAGTTTGAAAACCACACACACACACACACACACACGTACGAAATTTTTTATGTTTCGTTGTATTGGTCCTTTTCGTATCTATTGTTTTTATATCATATTCATCTTGTCTATAATAACTAGCCATCACCAGATGTTCTATAAGTGATTTCGGTTCTTAAAAAAATAGGGGATAAAGGACTTACTTTTATAATAGTTACACGTTTTTCTACTTTATGTATTTTATCAGTCTTTTTTCTTCCGATTTGAACTATTTATTCTGTCAGTAAGACTCTTTGGTAAGTTTTTATTGTAGTTACTGTTCTAATATATTTATTAATACTTTTACTGCTAGTACTATCCTGGAAAGCGTATGAAAGAGGGATAGTCAAAAAGAAGGCTCGTATAAGCTATTTAAAAAATCTGACCACTAAAAAATCTCCAGTAAGTTTTTAATATATGTGTACTCTTTATTAGTTTAAAAAAAAAAACTAACCACACTTTTAGTTATATAGTCTCATGTAAACCCTGAAAATAATAGTGGTGATAAAGAAAAACATAACGATGTCGTAACAAAAGAGGTAAGCAGAAGCCGTTTAAAAGCTTTAAAATCATTGGTGAAGTACCTTCTTTTCTCGTCCCAAGAACGCATAATAAAGCAATTAGTAAAAACTGAATTGACCGGTGCAAGCGAAGAAGAAGTAGCAATCACTAGAATTGAGCGCTTTAGGCAACAAGAAATCGTCAAGGCGGATAAGATGATCAAAAAGAATCTTTTGGTTACTGCTAGTTCTGATATGCCTAGTACTGTTGATTCGAGAGTTTTTGAAGAAGACGTTGATAATATAAATATTCTTCTTCTAAATAAAGCTAGAACTAGGAGAGGTCTTAATGCTCGTTGTATTTAGACTTTCAGAAACTTGTGTGAATCAAGTTGAGACAACAAGTAGAACACGTGTATAAAAATGAATAACTAACATATAGATTGAGTACACCTGAAACAAATAATAGTTATAATATAGCAGTAAATATATCACCCGAGTAAATAACCCCCTTTTTATCATGAATAACTTAATTTACTTTTTTTTTTTTTTTTTTTTATTCCTCATTCATTGATTATTTTGCTTTGTGTGTGTGCGTGTGTTTTCGTTTTCTAATGTTCATACAAACAGATATAGTCTGCCGCTTTTTAGAAGAGGTTACAATTATTCAAACAAGTATGAAGATTCAAGAAGATGTGATTTTTAGACTTGTGCTAACAATTTTATTTAAACAGGTTCAACTTATCTAATCACTTCCAATGCGAGGTTGTGGTGTTTTGGGCGCCCCGACAACTGAAACGTTATTTTAAGAGAGGTTTTATACGGATATCAGTCATTAAATCCTCAGACTGGTTATAATACTTCAGTAAAGAATTAACCCTTCCTAGTTGTCGCTAGTGATACCCAAAGTGCTAGTACGTAATTATTGTATTTATTTTAAGGCGCAAAAAAAGCCCACTAAACACTTAATTTTAAAAAAAAACAATTATTGGGCTTAGAATTTACAAGTGCACATATTTATATTTTTAGAAATTGTTTTTTTTATATTATCCTCGTTTTCTTCATCTTTTTTTTAATAATGATAAAGTTAGTCGTTTGTCTATTGGCACTGTGTGGCCTTAGTCAAGCTTTATACTTACCAGGTGTTGCACCTAACGATTATGATAAGGGTAGTGATGTACCTTTATTTGTTAACTCACTTAAACCAATGTCCAACTTACAAAAGTCTGTATTATCATATGATTACTATGATGAACGTTTTCATTTCTGTCAACCTGAAGGTGGACCTAAAAAGAAGGCTGAAAGTTTAGGCTCTGTTTTATTTGGTGATCGTATTTACACATCTAAATTCCAGGTAAACTTTTTCTTGTATGCAATATATATATATTTGTACTTACCACTTCCTTTTTTTTTCGCGATTATTATTATTATTATTATTCTAGCTTGCACTGGGGGCAAACGAAGAAAATAGAGTGCTGTGTACAACTGAACCTATTCCAGAAAAAGATGTCTTGTTTATTAACGAATGTATAAAGAATGATTACGCTTTGAATTGGGTTGTCGATGATCTTCCTGCTGCTCATACCTCTAAGGACGAGCGTACCAGCGAAGAATATTATAGTATTGGATTTGCTCTTGGTTCCCATCATAACAATCAAGTTGAATTAAATAATCATTATGATATCACTATTGAATATCATCTTCGTGAAGACGATAAAAATCGTGTGGTCGGTGTCTTGGTTACTTCCTCTAGTAGAAATCAAAAGTTCGAAAAGGGTGTACTTGGTCCTGATCAAGGTCCTTTGGTACTTAAAGGTGGCGAACGAGTGGTTTATACTTATAGTGTCAAGTGGGTTGTAAGTTTGTATATATAAAAATTCATTGTGATTATTATCACTATACTAATTTTATTTCTATTCTAGTCTTCAGAAAAGCCTTGGGCTACACGTTGGGATAATTATTTAAATGTCTTGGATCCTTCTATTCATTGGTTTTCTCTTGTAAACTCTATTGTGATCGTTCTCTTTTTAACTGGTATGGTTGCCATGATTTTAATTCGTGGTCTTCATCAAGATATCTCTCGTTATAATGCTGTTGAAGCACAAGTAAGTAAAAATGATAAGGGAAAAAAAAGGGGGGGGAGGGTTATAAAAGAAATTAACCAAAAAAAAAAAAAATGGTAGGAGGATGTACAAGAAGATTATGGTTGGAAATTAGTTCATGGCGATGTATTCCGTCCTCCTCAACGCCCTATGCTTCTTTCTGTTTTAGTTGGTAGTGGAGCACAAATTGTAGCCATGACGGGCTTAACACTTGTGTTTGCTGTTCTTGGTTTCTTATCACCTTCCAACCGAGGAGCCTTGGGAACCGTGATGATTATTTTCTTTATGGTATTTAGTTGTATTTCAGGATTTGTATCTGCTCGTATTTATAAGATGAATGGTGGAGAGAACTGGAAGATGAATATTGGGTTAGCAGCTACACTTGTTCCTGGTGTGATTATGAGTTTCTTATTTGCTATGAACTTTTTCTTGATTCATTCACATTCTTCTGGTGCTGTGCCATTTGGTACCATGGTCACATTATTAGGTCTTTGGCTTATTATCTCGTTACCTCTTAGTGTCGCAGGTTCTTATTTGGGTTTCCGTAAACCTCGTATTGAACATCCGGTTCGTACTAATCAAATTCCTCGTCAAATTCCTGATCAGCCTGCTTATTTGCGCAGTATTCCTTCGATTATGATGGGTGGTATCTTACCTTTTGGTGCAATCTTTATTGAATTGTATTTTATTATGAATTCCATTTGGTTCCATCGTGTTTATTATGGTATCGGGTTTATGTTCTTGGTATTCATTGTGCTTATTTTTACCTGTGCTCAAGTAACCATCTTGATGTGTTATTTCCATATCTGCAGTGAGGACTATCATTGGTCTTGGAGGGCTTTCTTGACATCAGGTGCTGCAGGCCTCTATGTGTTCTTATACTCTATTCTGTATTACTTTACCAAATTGGATATTTCCACTTTTACGAGTACCGTACTTTATCTTGGTTATTCTGCAGTCATTAGTATTCTTTTGGCTGTGTTTACTGGATCTGTAGGTTACCTTTCTTGTCTTTACTTTTTACAAAAGATTTTTGCTAGTATCAAGGTAGATTAGATTTAAAAACAAAAATTATTAATAAATTATCACCATACAAAAAAAAAAAAAGCCATTTTTTACTGTATTACAACCAACAAACTTCATAATCTGTTAAAGTAATCCCGGATTTATTGCTTCGTTCTCTATTCGGATTTACCGTTTCTACCTACCTCCTTCTTTTTTCTTTTTTTTTTCTTCTACCGAAATAAAAGTACTACAATGGCGTTTTCTTTTAAAGTTTTATAACTTGGTTCATATTCGTATTAGTTAAAGTATTATAGAAAGAAAAGAAGAAAAAAAAAAAAGGTTTACAAAGAAATGATGAACAAAGTATGCAAGGGATCATTACGACTCTTTTATTTACTCGCTTCATATTTATCCCGCGTCCTATTTATTTGTTATTAAGGCTGTCTTGAATGACAGAAGTTAATGTTTTAATCAGCTGTTGATAGAATAACCTATTTTTCATGCACACAGGCGTTATTATTATTACTTTAATTTTCCAAATATAAATTACTAAAATAACCCAACTTAATACGAAGAAAAGAGTATTTTAAGGTAAAAAACAAAAAAAAATTGTTCTTAATACAACAACAGACATCTTTATTGTGTTACGAACATGATTTGAAAGAATCATGTTTGTATAAAGTGAGCTTTAAATAATATAAAAAGAATAATGTGAGTAGTACAGGAAATCTACGTGTAATCATAACAATATACAGCCATTTTTCTGTTTTAGCTTTGCAGAAAGATATAAAACCGAAAAAAAAAAAATACTCCGATTGTAAAGTCTTTGCGCGTAATGCGAAGAAGAAGAAAAAGAAAGAAAAATCTACACGTAACGTTTAAATTAAAAATAGGTTTCGGAACTAAAAGGAGTTGATCTGTTTCCTATTAAAGACGTATCATTGCATATGAAAGATGTGTATTGTCAAGAGAAATATTCTGCTCCTTAAATCCAAGATTTGCATAATAGATATGCATTTCGGATAAGTTGCAATGTTCAGGTAACACCAAAGAAGTGGGTGTGTGTGAATTCTGGAAGCCTTTTTCAACAACAGGTGCTAACCAATAGGAAAAGACCGGCCAGATTAATAAAGTAACAACATCAATATAAGGACTGTGGCCAAAGTGCTTTATTATATTTCGAGAGAATATACATTTAATTTTAAATAAATTTTCGGGATTCCCTTTTTTTTTTGGATAACCTCTTTATTAATGTATTATTCGTTCTTTTTTCTTATAATAACCTATAGCCGTCACGCTTTATTTATGTCTCCGTGGATACCCATTATGTAATTACCTTTTTCGATGTGGCTCTAACGGCTATATATGTATGGCAAAAAACAAAAAAAAAAAAAAAAAAAAAAAAAAAATAGATTATTATTTTAATAGAATATACGATTAGAAAGCAATTTATATATATATATATATATATATATATATATGAAATGTGTATGAATGGATATATCGATAAATTATTTACGTTGTCATTCATTTATGGAAGTAAAGAGATCGTCAGTAACAAAAAAATAAGGTAAAAAACAGTATAAGGTTGTAGCACGAAAAGGTATAAAAAGAATTTTTTTTTTTTTTTTTCTTCTTTTCTTTTTTTTTTTTAACTTTTTGTAAACATTTTTTTTTCTTATTTTATATATAACAGTATACAATGCCAAATCAATTGCCTAATTCTAATGATCCTGCAGAGCATGATAGGGATCATACTTCTTTGACACATTTCGATAATCTTGATGAATTGCTTGAATACTTCATTAGCGACGAAATACGACCAGTAGCTGCTACAGAAAGTGAACCCACTGTTACAGAATGTGGACCCTATGGCACAGAAAACGGACCCACTGGTACAGAAGATGAGCCTATTTTTGTCCAAGGTGATCCCATTGCCCTGCAAGATGATTCATTTACTTATGACTTGTTTAGCCATAATGTTATATTTCCGCCGCAGCATAATCAAGTATCTTATATGGATGTTTATAATGATCCGTATCTTCAAGGATCTTCAGGGGAGTCTTCTAATAGTTCACTCTCTTCATCTCCAAGTTTTTCTTTTCATCAATCTTGTCAGTCTACTCCTAATAGTGAATATTACTCTCTTCCTCCTTCTACTCCTCCTCCTCCTTCTCCCTCTCCTCCTGTTGCTGCTCGTCGTACACGCGAATTTAATGGTGCCACTCTGCCAAGAAGAAGTAATCCGGTAAGAAGCAATGGGGGTGGTCATACATGTCCTCTATGTGATCGTATATTTTTTTGTTTAAGGGATACTATAAGACATATCTTAAGTCACTCTGATAACCGAAATGATGGTAGTCATCCGTGCCCTTTATGCGATGGTACTTATTCTCGTGAACAAGATGTTAAAAGACATCTTTTAAGTCACTTTGATATCCGAAATGAACTCTGTTCCCATTGTCCAAAAACATTTAAAAGACACGATTCATTAATACGCCATCAAAAGAAATGTAATTCTAAAAATCGTATCAGAAATAACAGATGAAGTTATTTATGCAACAGCAACAACAACGACAAAAAGTAGTTGGCGTCGCTTTTTTTTTTTTTTTTTTTTTTACTGAAAATAGTAATGTTCTAAATTACCTTTTTCGTCTTTTTTTTTTATTTCTTCTTTTTTCATATTTACTATTCATGTCCATATATCCTTTTTTTTGTTATTATTATTATTATTTCTTTCATTCATTTTCATCATTCATTTTTTTTTTCTCAATGCCTTCATTTCGTATATAACCAATAAAAATTTTTAAATAATTGCATCCTACTCTATTTTTATAAATATTAATTAAGAACGCGTTTTGTTTACCTTTTCGTACACGTGAGGAAAAGGGATTATAATCGAGTACGATTAAGTATGCTCATCGATTATAATACTAGTTTCAAATTGCCACTTTTTTTTTTTTTTTTTTTTTTTTTTTGGTCTTTCTCCGAGATGGAACGAACACACGTCATATGCATCTAGACGTGATATAATATATTCATGACTCATGCAATCCTTGGCGTTATTTAGGAATTGTGTACTCCCAAAGAATCAAAGCCCTGACAGAATAGATCCCCGTAAATCAGTTTCTTTTTTGTTTCAGTGTTACCCGGGTGATAAACTTACTGTACTCAAAATAAAGAAAATTGATCCATCTATTTTATTATTTTTATTAAAAAGATTGTTTATATATTTGATCCTTCTATTCTGAAAGACGAGCGTGTGCAATTAATGTTTTTTCGTGATCATGGTTCCAAGGTAAGTTTATAAAAGGAAATTTGACAAAAATTTTGAAGAGTTTTTTTGTTTTGTTTAGATTACCTTTAATATATACATCCAAAAAAAAAGGAGGGGGGGGGGGCAGATGCCAACGAAAGTACAATAGAATGTAAAATAATTTTGCGTCATGTTTTTATATGCAAAAAAAGAAATGAATTATGCCCATAGACATGTAGACTTACAAAAAAAGAAATTCTCACGTGCTTTTTATCCTTGGTTTTTTTTAAGCCAACATGTAAAAATATGAAACAAAACAAAAAAAGAACAAAATGCGTGAGAAAAAAAAACTCTTTTTTTTTTGCTTTCTCTTTTGTTTGTATTATTAAAAAATGAAATTAAATACCAGTGATCAATACTTGGACGGCATCGATACACTTTTTATGAAATGTGAGCATCCTCGTCGCTTAATGACGGTGACATCATTATGGACATTTCAACATCGATTAGATGCAAAACAAGTGTACCCAATCCTGGATAGGTTATGTCAAAGCTATCCTCGATTTTCTAGAGTGCCTCGACGTGGATCATTTTTTAAAGCAGCACGTTGGACTGTGCCAGTAGGTTGGTGTCCCGATCAAAATGTTGTACTACATACATTATGTGAACCGACTAAATTCGCGCTTCAAGATTACTGTAGTAAACAAGTAAAAAAAAAAAAGCATTTTTTAAAAAATGTATGTGTTAAAAAAAAAAATAGGTTGTTTCACCGTTTGACTATACTAAACCACTATGGGAACTCCATGCGATATCAGGATTAGAAGGAGATCAATGTGCTTTATTCTGGAAAGCTCATCATGCGTTATCAGATGGACAAGGCTTTATTCGAAGTTTATTAAGTACAACTTCTCTAGACGCATCTTTAAAAAAGCTAGAGCAACAAGGACCTCCTCATCACAATAAGCACAAGCGAAATACGATCGGTCTACCTAAACAAATATGGGGCATGTTTCCTAATTATATCACCGCGTTAATTTTATGGGTATGGTATTTCGTATCTCAAGCTCATCTATTATGGATCACGTTGTATCATGATTTTTATTCGATGATATTATGTATACTCCCTATGTGTAGAAAGGATTTTATATATAATGAATTGCAATCGCATGAAAAAGAAATGGCATGGTCGGATGATATTCGGTTACAGGATATTAATACGGTACGTAAAGTATTTGGAGGTACTTTGAATGATGTCATGTTGGCAGTGGTGACAAGATCTGTCAAAAATTATTTAGAAAGCGTCGGAGACAGGCATGATAATTATGTAAGCTTCATCATCCCTGTTTCATTACGTAAACCAAACGACTGGAGGTAAAATATAAACAAACAAAAAAAAAAATTGAATTTGCCTAATTTTATATATGTGTACAACTAGTTGTCATAATGTTGTCAGTGGTAGCTGGGGGTTTTTTTCTATGAAGGATTTGAATACAAAAGATCTTATTGATCAAGTTCAAACAGAGATGATGGCAGTCAAGACATCTTTTATGGTACGATTTTTATACGATTTGGTTCAATTAGTATGGGGAAAGGTACCGGCCCTTTCTCCTCCGCTTTGTGTCTATGATC
Source organism: Thamnidium elegans (assembly GCA_025201345.1). Taxonomy (NCBI): domain Eukaryota; kingdom Fungi; phylum Mucoromycota; class Mucoromycetes; order Mucorales; family Mucoraceae; genus Thamnidium; species Thamnidium elegans. The sequence goes on along the minus strand of JAIXMG010000011.1, from coordinate 377,892 downwards.
ATATCTGCAATATATCTCACGGGGTATTTACAAATATTCCAGGACCTACAAAGCCAATTTCTTTTGCAGGACAACAAATTTTAGAATATAGAGCTTTTCCGCCTCAATCTGGTAAAGGCTCGATTGGTATCGCACTTGTTTCTTATGACGGTAACGTAAGTATTGGTGCCATTGCAGATGTTCATCGAAAATACCCTAGGTTGGCAGATAATATATGTGCACGGTTCGCAAATGAGTTTAAATTTATGCTTGATGAAGCTAAAATGGAAAGTTCAAAGAGAGAAACGTAGTCGTTTTAATAAAGAAAAAATTGGGTTTAAAGTATGATGTATGTGTACAATAGTGAAATATACATGAATATGGCGAGAATCACAACTGTTTCTCCTCCTCCTTTTTTATATTGAATAAAGCTAGTATTATTAGTTCAATTAAGGTAATAATTGGGGTTTTTATACTTTACAAGACAAAAAAGAACTCTCATTTATGGATATTTGATATTTTTGAATATTCGACTTTCACTTGAATTCGTATATGTAGAGGCATTGCTAAATAATAGTCTTTGGTTTTTTAATAACCTTGGAGATAAATTGGTTGAATTAATATATTTATTTTTAGGCTAATGAGCGCATCTATTTTTCTTTTCACAAGAGACAATATGGCATATACATAAATAAGAAAAAAAAAACCTGTTATCAGCACTATACTATCTATGGGAATATAGCTTCAAAATGTACATATGAATTCAGGTTTTTGTAAGAAAATGATTAAACAATTGTATACGCATGAATGAGACTTTTTTTTTCTGTGTACTTTTTATAATATTGTTGGGCTTATACTTCCCAAAATTAAATTCAACTCGGGATCCTTTCATGGGTAAGCGTGTAAATTACGGCATATTATCTTATTGTTTGATGAGAATTGTTGTCGGCAAAGAAGTAAAAAAAAAAAAAAACCTCCAATATTCACGTAATTTTTACGTGATACACCATTCTGAATAATAGGAGCTTATCGTATTTTTAAATTGTACGCTTAGGTTAGAAAGAGTTTATCTATCTTTTTTTTTTTTTTTTTTTTTGTGCGTTTGTTATTGTTGATAAAGCTAGATTTAATCAAGAAAAAGGCGACCGTAATCTTTTCTCGGGCATATGTGAGTGTCTAGATCAACGAGAGCATTTAATCTGGAGGTAATCTTGTGTTCAAAGTGACGATTTTATTTCAGCAATAATAATGGCTAATCTGATGTATGAATAGCAAATATGTTTGTTAAACAGTGTGGCTATCACCTTTGCTAAACTGAAGATTATACCAGTATGTGTCTCCTTTTTTCCAGAACCGAGTATGAGGTACGTTCTGAGATATAAAAGGTAAACTAGGCTTTCGGGATTATACAAGAGTAATAGATCAAAACATTTGATAGAAAACACAAAGATAATTTAAAAAATAACGCCTTGTTTTTTAAAAACTAGAATAAAGGTAGAAAAAAAGTCATCTAGGCAATATGCAAGAAATTGAAAAAGTTAAAATATGCAAAAAAGGGTTGGGGGCAGGGGGGGGGGGTACAGTTCTAAAATAGGATTTTATTGGCCGGTTTCGAAGGAAAGAAGGGTGAACATATATATATACCTTTTTAAAATTTGGTAAGAAAATACTATCGGATTGGCACCGAAAGGGTCACCGAAAGGCATAGGTTTCGGTCGATACTATAAAAAATAACATGACTAAAGAAATCGCCCCAATCTTGAATGATTGAATATTGTAACACTTTGTATGCAGCCTTTTTGGTATCTTCTGAGCAAACAAAGTAAAAAATAAAAGGGTTCAGTCATCGTGAAGACTTGAAATATAAAGAGACCCGTAATATGCATGAAATCATACGGTATATAATTGAATGGTGTGTGATGAAAGTATGTATATATTATATACTGTTTGGTCCCTGGGGGATAAAACAGAAAAAAAGAAAGTTATTATAATGTAAACAGGGTGTTGTTATTCACACGATAAAATAAATATTATTTGTATACAAGATGTGATAGACAATAAGATTAAATATACTTTGACCAAACATAGAATAATAAATGGGGGATAACAACAAGAAATGGGGCGCGGAGTTTTGTGAAATGGTGACCCTTTTTGGTTTATATGTTGTGGCTTTATACGAAAAAAGATGTGGGGAAAATACATATTTAAATAATATTTTTTTTTTCTTCCTTCTTTTTTTTCTTTTATTTAAACACACACACACACACCTTATATTAAACAGTATGAGTTTATTATTAAGTGATATTCATTTACCAATGTTGATTAAATCCACTTTATCTGAACACTCACAATATAATACTTTACCTTGGAACAACTTGGACCAATTATCATGTTTATGGGGTGGTAAAATATACAGAATAATTCTTTTTTTTTTTTTAAAAAAAAACTGTTACTTAATTTTATATATATTAGTGTTTACAAAATGTAAAAAAAATATTCGGGATGGATTTCGATTAGAAAACCTTTCATGGCGTTTATGGTATAGACAATCTGTATTACAAAAGAAGGTAGAACCAAAGACATCGGAGGATATCGAATTTACTACAGAAAAGAAACAATTGACTCGAACACGCTCATTACCTGACCTATCTCAATGGTCTCACCAAAAGAATGTCTTGCAAAGTCATACTAGCCTAAATATTACACAAAAGTTTTATATTCCTACACCTAGTTTCGAATTAGATGATCCTTTAGATATTGAAGATTCTTCATCTGAAGACTCTTGGTCTGAAGAAGAAGAAGATGATGATGAGGATTCTTTGACATTTACAAAAAAGAATATGATAAATGGTTTATCCGTAACAAACACCTCTGCGTTATCTAAGCCTGTCTCTCTTTTATCTGATATGCTTCAAAGTACCGATACCGTAAAAGAAGAAAATAATTCCGGTCTTCGCCGATGTCAGTCTCGATACAGCCGTCTCGATCAATTTTTCTTGAAAGCTACAACTACTGCCGCTTAAAAAAAAAAAAATAGTCTTGTGACCTTGTATTTTTATTTCTCTCTTTTTTTTTTTTTCTTTTTTGCATTGCATCTCCTTTTTTATATCCCCTCTCAAACACTTATTTAAACACACACACACATACATACAACAACTTACAAATTTATACACTAAAAAAAAATAAAAACAACTATATTTTATATTATTATTATTACTACTATTTACCAGTCAGTCATTGGTATAATACGACACTCTCCAACATATATATCTGTTTCTACTTGAGCAGCCCAAGCAGCCGTTTTTAAAAATCCATCATCATGTTGTCCAACTAAATAATCCATCCTTGATAAAATGATCCAATCCATAAAGGTACGCGCATAATCTCTTTTTAGTCTATTTTCATCGGTATCAAAAATACTATGATCCAGATTATTCTCAGGTAGGTCATTTAAATCGGCAAACCCAAACCCTTCTGCAACAGCATGTACAGCGATTTGATGAATATTTAGTTTGTTCCTGATTGATTTTAAGAGTAACCTATTAGAGGCCGATATAAATACATGACAACTCGCCTGACTTTGTTGACAAATATTTACTACATGATCTACTAAACACTCCAATTCTTGTTCCTGTATTGACGTGACACGAATTCCAATACGTAACCAGTGCTTTGACGCTAATTCTGGTGTAACCCTCTTCGATTGTGGGTCCCATAAAGATAAACTTTCAGATAGTTCTAATCTACCACCCATAATATCTCGATAACCTTCCAACTGTTGCGAGAACCAACCACCTTCAGGCCTTGAGAATAATAACTGACTTGCGATCCAAAACCAATCTGATTTTTGTGGTAAATGGTTTAATCTGTATCGATCGCGTGCGTATCTCATGGAAGGGTTTTCTCGCATAACCATCCATGCTGTATCAGACCAATTTGTAGTACTGACAATTTTTATACCTTGTGAACTATAATGGTCTGTAAATGATTTTTCTAGTAAATCATAATTTGGTGTTGATTCAAACCTATATTGATGTGGTTCGGTTCTTTCTTTATAAAAGGCTGCTTGGTCTGTATTCATACTCATGTAATTTGGCAATGACGTAAAGAACCATTCTATCTTTACTGGCCATAACATATCGTATGCAAACGCGGAACCTGGCTGTAGCATGGAAAAAAAGTAAGCATTAACAATATCTAAAAGTCGTTGGTCTAATGGCTTTTGTTGATTATCTTTGCGTACTGTATATAAGACTAATAATGGTGGTGTAGAGTAATGAGGTGTTCGATTTGCTACGTAAGCAAGGCGTATATGTGCTAATGCGGCATTTAAGAGCTGTTGGTGATCGAGTGAGAGTCGACTATAAGCTGGTCTTTGCGGTTTCACTACAGGTCGTACCGATACTTTTGAAGGAGATGGAAATGTTGAGTATGATACAAATAATAAAAACAAAATCATTGAGAGGCATAGACCTACCCAACTCTTCATTATTTTGCCTTTTGAAATACTCATTGTGAAAAAAAAAAATAAGTAATAGAGATGAGTAAAAAAAAAAAAGAAGGGAGAGCGAAAAGCGTTTTACTTTTAGAATATAACGGACTGATCTCCCCTTCTTGTGTCACGTGTCAAATTACGCCCTTTTTTTTTTTTTTTTTTTTTTGTACGCGAATTATGTATTAAAAAAAAGCTATTTTATTTTATTGTGTAGTCTAGTTTATAAGTTCATCTAATACACAACAACACAATAAACTCGATAAACTATTAAAGAAGCTGTTAGATACGAGTTTTTGTTGCTTTTTTTTATATTGTCTTACCAAGCACAACAACAACCGGTATCATCTTTTTGTTGAGGTTGTTGCTGTACAAATACTGTTTGTGGTGGTGGCCTAATTAAAAAGTTAGAATATCGAACTGCTCCCCTTCCCTCAATTCATATATAAAATACTTTACTGGGGTTGATAATACGGCTGTGAAGGGGCATTATAGCCTCCTTGTGGTGCTTGGTAATGACCTTGTTGTAAATCTTGTGGAGGTGGCGGCGCGTAATATGGTTGAGGCGGATGAGGTGGATACGACATAACTAATAGTGGAAAGAAGAAGGTAATCCCGGAAAAAAAAAAAAGGACACTGATAAAATAGCGGGGATTTTTTTTTTTTTTTTATAATGGATGTAACACGTTTTTTTTTTTTAAAAAAAAGCGGATAATAAAATGTTACTTTTTCGTCATTAGGGTATCACCATGAAGATCTCTCTCCCCCAAAAAAAAAAGATAAAATAGATTGTGGTTGTAAATAATTTTTTTAGTAAAGTACCACCCTATAGAGAAAAAAAAAAGGTAACAGTTGTAAAACAATAATGAATGTTAAAAGCGTTGTCATGGAGTCGTCACCATGGAAATCCGAGATGTAATAGCGTCATGATCGATGCATTTATATAAACTTTAACTAAAACTATGACAACAAGCGGTAGAAAAAAAAGAGACCACACAAATTTCTATCGACTTGGCGCTATGACAGCGGTTGTCAATATAGCTGTAGCTATACTAGTAGTAGTAGCAACTACGAAACATAGCAAGAATAATAAAAGTGAAGCATACGTTTAAGAGTAAGTACTCCTTAATAAATAGCTTGATTTTCTCTGTCCCCCTCTCTTTCTCTTTTGATTCTTATAAATAAGAAAAACAGTGCATAAAACAAACAAGCTCCCCTTTTTAGAATAGCAAAAAAACTGAGATACGGCGTTTTAAAACAAAGGCAAATATCATCCACTGCTTGTAAATTAGACTCCTTTTGTTTGATGAGCTTGTACTCCCCTTCTCTTTCCTTTTCTTTTTTTTATTATTATTATATAATTTAGTTTAAAGAGCATCTATCTATTTTTTTTCTTTTCTCTTTCTTTATTATTGTACATTTTTTTTTTTTTATCATCCATGGAAGCATCTAGTAAATTACATCGAGATGAAAAGTCTTCCTATGTCAATCGAGTGAATGGATGGATTGATCAATATATATTACAACAACCTTTGTTGCCTCAACAACAACAACAACCACAACAGACAAAAAGCGTTTTAAAGTCTCGCTGGTTTAGATTTATTGCGGTTGTTTATATATTGTTTTCTATCTTGCTTACGGCCGCTCATTTTTCTTCTTGGGTATTTAAAGGATCTTCTAAAGATGCGTGGACTTATCAACGTACTTATGATGCTCGTAAGTACATATATATATTGTTAAAAAAAATTTGTTGTCAAGTATTTATTTTATTTTCCTAGTTAAACCTTACTCCTTGGTCACAGATATGTCCCACGGATTAAAAATGTCTAAACTGTTTTCACAAGCTCACTATGACGCACTTAAATATATTGAACCATATTGGCAAAAGGCACAACAAGTTCCTAATGATTTAGATGTTACAATCATTACTACTTCTACCCCTGAGACCTGGAAAGATCTAGTAAAGTTGGCAGAAAACTGGAACGGTAAGAAAAAAAAAAAAAAGGATATTTTAACAGGTGAATTAATTTATTTTTTGTTATTATTATTTCTAGGGCCTATCTCCGCCACATTACATATATCCAAATTTGAAAAAACTAGTATTAAAGCCAAGATTGAAGCCGAGTATCGATCCAAGCCAGAGTTATATAATAATGTAGATCTTCATCTTGTCGAAACACCCAGTATTAAACAATCTGTATCAATTATGGTTCCTTTAAATGTTGAAAGAAACTTGGCGCGTGTTTATGCACGATCGGACCATGTCTGTGATTTACCTTTAAATACGATTCTTGCTACCGATGTTCGTCAAACACTTGTTAATAACCAGTTAAAGTACGCGGAATTAATGAAGGGTGGAGATATGCTTGTTATTCCTACATTTAAACATATCAATGGAAATGAAGCTCCTCAAACTAAAAAGGAATTAGTTGGGCTTATACAAGGCGAAAAAAGTTTGGCGTTATATGATGCACACTTTGATTTAAATCAGGGACCAACCGATTTTGAAACATGGAAGTCAGCTAATAAACTTTATAAGGTTGTAAAGTATAGTATGGAATATGAACCTATTGTCATTCAAAGTAAAACTGTTCAACCTTGGTGTTCTGAAAGATTTGTTGATAAGAGATCTGCTTGTCTTTTATCAAGTTATTTAGCTGGAAATGAGTTTTTAGTACTCCCAAGTGATTTTGCCATCTATAAACCTAATACGGCCAATGCCGCTATATCGGATCTAGACGTAAGTAGTTTTATATTTTTATTTATACATTTATATGTGTCTTTATGCTAATAAATACATATATATATATTTTTTTAATATATAGAACGTAATTGAAAAAAGATTATACGCAAAGTTTTATTGGGAACAATGTGTATATCAAGGTAGACAACTAGACGCTTTAGGTCTCTGGAACACGGTTAAATCAGAACATATTAGGCAGCAATGTTCCAGAGTAATTCAAAACTGGGGCAAAGGTTTAATTGGAAAACCAGAATAAAAATAGATTTTCAGACTCAAAATGTAGCCCGGACTTTTTATTATTATTGTTGTTTATTTATTTTTTTTCTGTTTTCTCCTTTTTTTCCCTCTCTTTTTTTTTTCCCTTCTCCCTAATATATATATTAAAATGAATAGAGAACAGCAGAATTATAATAATACAGTTCATTACCCTTATACTGCAGAGCCTAGATTTCAGTCATTCCCCGAGAATCCCATTCCAACAGAAGACTTTTCCAATCCTACTTACAGATCCATCGGCTTGGATGAGCGTGAAAAGAGGTATTATAAATTAATTTTAAAATAGGCATATTATCTTATTATTTAGAACGTATGAACTTGTCGTTTGTCAACAACCTCTTCACGCTCGTATGTGTGGATTTGGAGAAAAAGATAGAAGACCTATTGATCCTCCGCCTATCGTACAATTAATAGTTAAACAACAAGGACAAGATAATCCTGTCGATGTTCAGTAAGTTTTTTTTTTTTTTTTTTTTTTTTTTTTTTTTTTGCATTGAAGAGGAGAGAGTTTTAATAGACGTCCATTAGAATGTTACAAATACCATTTTTTGTACTTCATGTTACGTTATGGTCTGACGACCGCACAGAAGAAAGAAATATCATTTCAAATCCACCAAAATGCACTAGAGTTTTAATGGGTTCTTTAGTTAGTTCGCCTAGTTTATTAAAAAATCCTGAGGGTGAACAAGGCCTTTACTTTGCTTTTCCTGATCTAAGTATTCGTACCGAAGGGCGATATACACTTCGTTTTAGTTTGATGAAATTGGCAAAGTAAAAAAAAAAAAAAAAAGCATTATAGTAGTAACCTATCAAGCATAATAATTGACCTTTTTTTTTTGTACGTTTAGTTCTGACTTTCAAGAAAATGCAAAATCTAAAATCGTAGCTCAAGTATTTTCTGACCCATTTACAGTCTATTCTGCAAAGAAGGTATATATATATATTAAGCTAAGAAATAATTGTTAAAAAAAAAACTTCGTTTATTATATAGTTTCCAGGAATGACAGGTAAAAAAAAAAAAAGTTTAAATTTACTTCGTTACCATAGTTACTAATTTATTTGTACATAGAATCTACTGAGTTATCAAAGGCATTTGCAAAGCAGGGCTTAAAGATTCCTATCCGTAATGATGGTAAATACATATAAATAGAAATGACAATCCTTATTGTTTAACTCATTATATATATATATCTAGTTCGTGCTAGAAAAACGGATTAAAAGCAGATGTTTGTTTTATCTATTTTCTGATGCAATAATAAAGAAACAAAGAATATAAAATAAACAAATCTGTCATGTATAACAGTGAATGATATTTTATATAATGTCTGTCTGTGCCATCAAAACTATAAAAAAAAAAAAAAAGAAAAGAAAAAAGGACGCTGATATATATAAACAACATAATGACGCATTCTTTTTTTTTTTTTTTTTGTGCAAGATCGTCTTACTAGTAGTATATAGACTATAATATAAGGGATGAACGAAAGAAAAACAAAAAAAAAGTCGAGACATCAACAAAACAAGACTATTATTTATACAACAAAGAAGGTTGCTGATCTCCCCCTTTATACATAATACATGAGTATATCTATAATAGGAGTGCATAGTCCTCTCTTTATTTTCATTCTCTCTCTCTCGCTCTTTATACACACTTGTTCTTTCTTTGATAAACAACTCTTTACATACACGATCATCTGATTTACCCGCTCAAACAAGTTTTTTTTTTTTTTTTTTTTTTTTTTTTTTCGAGTATTTAACGGTACCTTTTTTTTTTCTACTCCCCTTCTTTTTCATCTTTTTTTACTTTCTTGTACGAATTTTATAATTATTAAAAAAAAACCTTTTTTTTTTAATGACTACTATTACTTTAACGGAAACTTCCTCGTCACCAGAAATGTTGTTAACAGCACCTCAAATGCTATCTAAACTAGAAGAGAACGTTATCAAGATACGACCTATTCCGTCCAAATCCGCAGAAAATAAGCAACAGACACTATTGTATGATATTTCACCAGAAAAATCTACCTCACTTACACTAGCTGAAAGACGTAATAACATCCCTGCATCTCTTAAGCTTTACACTGAGGTATAAATTCTTTTTCACCCCCCTTTTTTATACTTTTTTTTTTTTTCTTACTCCTTGCATATCTCTAACCTCTCCATGTAGAAAACTTGGTGTTTAAAAGAACAAGAAAAATTGATTCGTAATATAATATCAAAATTAGAATCAGCACATACATTAGAAGATACAGTTTTGGTGGACTCTATAAGCTTGGAAAAAAAAATGCAATTATTAACTACTGAAATCAGCGCAGATATGCGGGGTACTATTTGGATTTCTTTGTGTCAACCTAGTTTAAAAGTTCAGTCCTTGTACGATACTTTGGCACCTGGACCTTTTGATGCTATTATTGAAAGGGATCAGTCTAACCCCGTTGTTGCTCGTATTTTAAAAGCATATAGTGTATATGATACGCAAGTAGGGTATCACTCTAGTTTAGCCACTTTGATTACTCCCCTTTTGGATCTTAATGTAAGTTTCTGTCTCTCTCTCTTTAATAAATATGTCTTTTTTGTTTTATCTAACAAAATCATTTGACAGATTCCAGAAAATCAAATATTTAGTGTATTTGTCAGGTAAGTGAATACATATAAACAAAAAAGAAATGAGTATTACTAACGTAAAAATTTTAGGTTAATGGAAACTTATGATATGCGACAAATCTACATGGGAGGACTTGGTTTTGTATTACAGCAGTTTAAATCGTTATTTACGTCTATTTGCCCCCACCTAGAAAGTCACTTCTCTCGGTTATCAGTTCAACCATCCATGTATGCAACACAATGGTTCCTTACATTGTTCGATATGCCTCATGTCATGCGGTTATATGACTTGGTCTGGTTGCAAGGTGCAGTCCAAACTATGATCCGTACCTCTATTTGGATATTACAGCAGAACGAAAAGAGACTTTCTGCTATGACTGATTCAAAAGAAATAGTTCATTCTTTAAATAATTTACAAGATCAAGATATCAATGTGAATGACATTCTTTGTATTTCTATTGATAGTCTTGACTTTAATTTTGGTAGAGTGCAAGAACCTGTGCCACAGCTACAAAAACAAGTTCAGGACCTCGCTAATGCACTATCTCAACTTCAAAGGGAACACACGGCTTTATCTCAAGATAACATGAAATTAAGAATGCATGAAATGGATCATGAAGCTGCTCAGTCAAAGTTATTTAAACGTAATACGTTTCTAGAAAAACGAGTCAAGAAGTACAAGATCAAGTTGGCCAACTCTATTGCTGACGTAAAGAACAGCCAAGAAAATGAACCTGTATTGGATCATAGAGCTAAACGTCAAGATCAGTTTAGTTCGTTTGTTGCCTCACTTCGTGACTCTGGAGATTTTGGTGCATTAATTGCGGGAGCTTTAGCTCCTACAGTAGAAGAGTTGGCAGTGGCGACACCTGTAGTTGAAGAAGAATCCAATCAAAAGAAATTAGATGCAGCTCTGCAAAATGTCACATCAGAGTTGGTAGCAGTCAAGTTGGATCATTTTGAAACGTGTCAACGATATCAATCACTTGTAAACCATTGTCAAAATTTAACTGCTCAAATGAACTCGATGCAAGAATCGCAAACGGTACTTTGTCAAAAAGTTATTTACTTGGAATCAGAACTAGAAGATGTAGTGACTGAAAGAGACCAAATTTATGCAGATCAAGAAGAAGTATTGGCTATGGCTATGGTAGCTAAAAAGACCTGCGCTGAGTTACAGGTTGAAAAAATGAGTCTTGCGAAAGACGTTGAAAAGTTGGAATTCCATGTTAAAGATTTACAAGAAGAAAAGAATGCTTTTTTTATGCCTCGTGGTACCTTCTCAGAAGAAGTATTTGCTGCACATACCATCTTATTTGGTTCACCACCAAAGAAACCCAAGGAATTAAACAGGCGTCACACCTTACAACCAAAACAACAAGAGGATGAATACAAGTCAAAGTTTGTAGAAAGTGAATTACGTTGTCGTGAACTTGAAAAGTATTTAGCAGAGACTAAAGTCAAATTGGCGGAATTTGAATCAACCGTAGGTACCCCTCGGGGGTCACTGCAACAACCACGTCGAGCTGCATCCAACAAGCGTAATTCGACTGCTTCCTTGTCCATGTTGGCTAATAGAACGAGTACACCTCCACGGGAGAGAAGAGAATCAACTGAAAGTTATGCTTCATCTACTACTTCACTCACTTCTTTAAATAGTAGCAATTATAACAGCAAAAGATCAAGCATGTACTCAAGGATATGGAGCGCATTTGGGTCTCCTCCAGCTACTCCCACAACAAATAATACTATAATGATGAAAAATTCAATGATCATGTGTGAAGAACCACAAATCATTCAATAATTATATACCTAATACTTTTTTTTTTTTTTAACTATTGATACTTTTAATATTACATACAAACCAATAAAAAATTCCCTCCCGCTCCCCTCCCTCCTATCCCCCTCCCTTTTTACACTTCCTATCCCTTCATGATAATATATTATAATTTATGTGTGTAAATGCTATTTGAGATTGTGCTTTTTTTATATATATATATGTAAACCATCTACCATTTATATAAATAAAATGGTTTTTTTTTTTTCTCGGTACACAGAATATATAAATTTAAACAATTTACATGTGAAACGCATTTAGTTTATCGCCTTTAATACTCAAGTACCAAGAAAATAACCCAATAAAAAATCATCCTTTCTTTTATTTAAAAGTCATTTGGCATTAAAACTCCCACGTAGAAAATATCGAAGCAACAATCTGTCACTTCATGTCCTTTATATACATCGTGAAAATGTATAATATAATATCTGGTCTTGTGTTTCTGTAACCGTAAAAATGAGCACATTTACCTTTTTTTGTACTTGTTTCCCTTATATACACCCAAATGTTGGATAATAAAAAAAAAACTCTTTTTTATTTCATATGATCTTCGCAAGTTTGGTGAGTTTATTTTTCTCACTGGCACAAAAAGGCTTATAACAAGATACAGTTTCTTTTTTTTTTTTTCTCATAAATTTCACATGTGGTTTCAATCAATGCTTGTCCTACAACATTTTCAGTATTGTACGCCTATACCCCGCAATTTTTACATTTACCCGTCTTTTTTGTTATAAATACCAAAAAAAAAAATATACAAGTTATTCTTTTCTCTATTCAACTCTTTTTCTTTTTTTTAAAAAAAAAATAATAATAATAATGACTGTCACCAACCCCCACGCTGAGTCTTCAAACAAGGCTATGGAATACTTCAAGGAACTCGCTAGTACTGAAGAGGGATGGAACTTCACTCAAGAAAAGGGAGGTGTCAAGCTTTACAACAAGGTTACTGATTCTAGCCCTGTTCCCATCGTTCGTGGTGATATCCATTTTGAGGGTCATGAGTTCACTGCTCAACAAATTGCTTCCGTTGCTCTTTTACCTGGTTGTAGAAAGATTTGTAAGTAAAAAATAAAAAAAAAAAGTTTTTTTTTTTTTTTTCTGTGGTTTTCTAATACATTTATAATAGGGGATGAAAAGTTTGATACTTCCGAAATCAAGGTCATGTACAATAGATTGGAATCCTTGTTCTGGGTCAAGGTCAAGACCCCATGGCCTATTAGTGCTCGTGATATGTGCGCCACCTCTCTTCGTCAAATCAGTGAAGATGAATGTTACGTCGTCATGGCCTCTGTTGAAGACTCTACTATTCCCGCTGTCTCTGGTAACGTCCGTGCCAACTTGATCATCTCTGGCTGGAAGATTACCAAGACCGACACTGGTATTAATTTGATCTATATTACCCAAGTTGATTTAGCTGGTTCTATTCCTACCGCTTTTGTTAAGAACGTCCAACAACAAGTTCCTCTTTGTGCTGGTTTGGTTGTCAAGTACGCTAACGATTTCGGTTACCCTCCTACTTCTAACACCTGTACTGCTGATTTCAAGTCTGAGGACTTTGATCACACTTCCAAATCTTACGTTGCTACCTTGAACGGTACTGGTGAAGCTGAATGGCTCATCTGTAAGAAGATGTACCCTACTAGTGTTAAGGTTGATGTCAAGGGTGAGGCTACACCTGAAATTGTAAACAACGTTGTTCGCGTTACCGGTATTAACGGTCCCGTTACTGTTACCATCACCAAGGCTTAAGTTAAACCCCCCAATTGTACTATAGTATTAACGAAAGCAGATAAATAAAATGTTGTAATAAAATGTTGTGATTAAATACGTACCCGACTTGTCTTTTTTTTTTTACCAATTTGATTTTGATACGAGTATAAATAATATCAGTCTTGGGTCTTGCTAATCAAAAGTCTTTTGTTGGTAAAGTTGAAGTTTTGAAATTTTCTATCTTAATCAAGTAGCTGCTATAAAAGTAAGCTTTTAAAAGAGGAGATTTTTCTTTTTGAAAGAAAGGACGAGCGCTCCAAAAGGCGGTATTAACTTGCACGGAAATCCTACAACAAGCGTCTCCTCCTTTTTTTTTTTTACAAGATTATAAAGAACACTATTAAAATAGGCAATCTCTTTAAACGAAAAGCAGCGCGTAAGATAATTGAAAGATAGAATGGCTATTAGCAATTGATTATCCGGTTAGTGTCTGGCAAGAAAAAAAAAAAAAAAAAAAAAAGAGAGCGCTTTGATGACAAAAATCATCTTTAAATCGAAAACCCTTGAACGGTGTCACCACTGTATGACCAATAAACGTAACAAGAGTGATGGTCAGTGAGACAAAAGACGGTATTTTTTTATTTTTTTTACCAAAAGTTATCTAAAACCTTTTATCTCTACTGATTTAGACATAGACAGAATGTCACCAATTATCAAAGAAAAAAATAACCTTCGTTTAATCGAATGTTTTTTTTTACATTGAGTACTTTTTTTTTTTTTTTTTTTTTTGAAGTAGATCGTATAGTCAGCTACTGACCGGTGATGATACTCCGTTAGCCCCCGCACAGCGGTAGTTAGGCTAAATTTCTAAAGATTGAACTGGTAGACACTTTATGATACAAAATATTTCACGCCGTCGATATTTCAGAAGGCAATTTCATTTTGGCTAGATACGCTTAGCCAAAAAAAAAAAAGGCGGGGGGCCTATCATAGTTATCGTTATCAATAATCGCAAGACATAACGAGAGGTTTCTCTGAGGGGAGATTTCTAAATATTGGAATACATTCTATAGGGTGCCGACAGTAAAAGGTACTGATTTGTCTTTATAAAACGAAAAATGATTTACTATTAGTAGGTTGAAATAAAAAGATGTGATTTGATCTACATAATGATAATTCTAGAGGGAGGAAATGTTTGTATACAGTTAGCGCAACACTAAAGGGCGGTTTTTGGTTTTCCAAAGGACCTATAAATAATTACTTTAGGCTCAAAAGGCGGATTTTTCAAATTGTAGGGCGGCTTATGGTGATTAGCATTTTCTCAAAAATAATTGGCTTCAAATCAAAAATAAATGTCTGCTTTTAATTCTGGATACACCACCAGTGTCAATTTATGACGTTTTTTTTTTTTTTTTGATGCACCACCATTTACAATAACAGGTACTTTACATGTAAAAACGACTTTTTTTAATATTGTGAGAAAGGAAATTGTAATATAAATATCACGATGGTTAAATAAATCATTTTTATCATAGTTGAATAAAGCAAGTACCTTCTATATTATCAAATGTCTAAATGCTTCCTTATGATATGGTGGTGTCAATGCAGGAATTTCGCTAAATTGGCGCTGGTGGTGTAAATGGTGGTGTACCAGGAATTAACCCCACCTCCCGTCCACTTGAATGTCAAACATAGAGATACAGATTACACATTCGCAAGCAGCTTATATATTCTACGGCGATCTATTAACTACTGATAATCAAATTTTAAATGAAGCAAAAATTGCCGCAATCCAGGATGTTGAACTTTGCTACATTGATACACCGTCAGAACCATATCTTCTCGCAAGTAAAAGAATCGATTTTTTTTTTTCCATTTAGGTACAAACGGTACCGTCATGCAGAACTAAGCTCACAATCTGAATTATTTGAAGAAACAATTAAAGAGGTAGATAATGAAACAAAAGATAACGTAATCCATAAGTATTACTGAATTGTAGTGACTCGATTTTGTCTATTCTTTTGCTGTCTCGTTCTCTCTGCTGCCTTATGTATCTTGAAACACTAGTTTTATTTTATGCTTATAAGACATTTTACTTTTCTTACTTTTCTCTCTTTTTCATATTTTATTATCAAACTTCAATTTATATTTTATTTTATACTTGTCTTTTATTTTATAACAATTCTTACCAACAACTTTTTTTTTGGTTAGTAATTTATAGATATTAACATTTTATATTATGTCCTCTCTAATTATTTTGAATTTAAAAATAGCTGGTAAAAATAAAATACATTTAAAAACACAGTCCATATTTCATTACTTGTTTATTACACAAGTTTATATCAAGATAAGAAGATTGGAGCATTTACCCAATTTTCCAAAAAAAAAAAAAAAAAAAAAAAAAAAAAGTGGTGCCGAATACTTGAAAGCTCAAATATCGAGAAAACGCATTAAAAATAGTCGAACCGAGCGCAAAATAATATATCTGATGAAAGAGAAGGATAGAGATACGTAGTACTGTAAAAAAAATACGTGATTTACGAACACAACTCCGTACCAACATTTTGCACAAGTCTTTTTAGCGTACAATTTGGCCAATTATCAAAAAAAAAAAAAAGCTACGAGTGCTACATCAATAAGCTAAAGACAGATGGCTTTGAAATTATAGGATATACAAGAAAAAGCCCAGGTGAACCGTCGAATGATGAGTGAGAGGCTAATCTTCAAAATATGATTGACTGTTTGAGGGGAAAGGTCACTTGCTGAATTGATATATGTTTCTCCACGATGTTCGGCTGGTAGTCCCATTGACTCTAGAGATATGCCTAATGTTGTCGAGGAACTTGAGAAAATGGAGTTGAACTATTGTGCTGGGAGCACACAAAGTAAGTTCTGGATATATGGGAATGTTAGACAAACAATGAAAGGGACAACGCAATGAGCTAATCCTTGATTGGTATAGCTTTATTATCAAAGTTATCAGCGAATATTAAAAAAGTATGCCTTTTGATCGTTGATTACGCCGGGCTTTCCACAAATCCTGATGATATCAGAACTTTGGTCAAGTAAGTTTTATAGCATCACGACTTTTGATTATTACGTCTGTATTAACATTTTAATAGTAATTATAATTGTTTAGAATGCATTGTGGTCGATCGGTCTTACGAAACAGGAAAATACAAAGTATACAGTTGTAGTAAAATACTCAATAACGACAATTATTTAAAACCTTTTGCGTGCCGCAAAGCCCTTCCCCATTGCTCTAAATGATACTTACGTTTACATAGTCATGAAAACAAAATTTATGGTTTAAGGAATAAAATGCGCAAGAAACAAAGCTGACAAAACATGTATAAAACAAAACAATATAAGACAAAAGTGTGCTGTGCATAATGTAAGATAAAATACTGC
Source organism: Thamnidium elegans (assembly GCA_025201345.1). Taxonomy (NCBI): domain Eukaryota; kingdom Fungi; phylum Mucoromycota; class Mucoromycetes; order Mucorales; family Mucoraceae; genus Thamnidium; species Thamnidium elegans. The sequence continues at coordinate 360,843 of JAIXMG010000011.1, read as the reverse complement.
ATAACTCAAAAGGAAAGAATGAGAAAGGTTATTGTTCGTGATTTCTACTTTCTACTTTCTACTTTCTACATACATTGCGACGTGAACGCTCTATGAATGAGTGTTTATCTGTGATATATGTTATAGAATTAAGACGATGTTCAGTTCGTTAAAAGTCTTAAAAAGGAAATTATTGTTTTATTGTATTTTAAAAGTGATGAGTATTTATGGGTGCTCCAGAGAAAATACGACGTTTAATAGTATATCCGTTAAAAATGTGGTTGCCAAAATTGTGGGAAGGGGGGAATATGAAGGGAAAACATTGGTAAAAAAGATTAGTGGGACAACCCTCTTTTTTTCACCACGTGCTGGATGTTTAATGGACTGTGACACGCAAAAGAAAGATATGCTCAACCGGATGAACTTTTTTTTACACTGTATAAAACTGACAGACTAAAAAAAAAAATTAGTTTGGCAGAGGTAACATGTTTATGATCTCATCATTTGATCTGTAAACCCCTCCTCGAATTTTTTTTTTTTTTTCTTCTGCTGAGCGTTTCTTGGCGTAATAAGTATATTTCTTAATTCAATTATCTCATCTATTTATAATATTAAAGGGGTGTACGTTCATTACTTTCTTTTGATTCTGTTTATTACTGTACAACCATCAATAAAAGTTGAAGGGATCATTTTTTACGCTGCCAAGATAATATTTTTGCCTTACATCATATTAACTTTTTTATTTTTATTTTCCGCTAGTAAACCCAACAAAACGGGTCCATTATTTTTCCGAAGATAAAAAAAAAAAAAAAACCATGTGTGTATACAGAAGAAAGGTTATACGAGAACTTGGATTTATTATGAATCATAATATATGATATATACAGTATTTTAAAATAAAAATGAAAAAAAGGGGGAGGGAAGAAACTTTACATAGGAAAAACATATAAACAAAAAGAGTTGAGGGAAGGGGGGGGGCATAAAAACATGTATTTTTCTTAAAGAGTAGCATCACTTAAGGAAGGAGAACGATCCATCATTTCTTCATCTTCATCATCATGTTGGCTATGTAAAACCCATCCAACTTTCCATGAACGACCACAAGACCAGTACTTTGGAGAACAAGCAAAGTTTTCAATATCTTCATCAGGATCAATTCTTCCGTCAGGACGAGAGCGGCGCATTTGATCTATAAGTTGCATAGCCTTACGCTTTTCTTCTTTACAAAGTACCCAACGACAGTGGCGACAAACACAACCACCACTTTTATTATATCTATAATATAAGATATTAGTAAAAATGTTCATCTAAAATATTTTTTTTTTTTTTTTTTTTACCTGAGACCACATTTGTTACAAAGATAAACAAATGGTTTGCCCTTGTCATTAAAAATGGTACTTGTAGGGAATGGCCAATTAAATGCTTTACGCATACAACCATCAGAAGTCTCATGACAAGCTTGGCAAGGGCCTTTTACACGAGAAGGTCGACCAGAAGAAGCATGTGTATTTGAATTCTTTCTATTGGTAGTAGATTTTTTACGTTCGGTTGTAATGGTAGTAGTAGGTTTTACTTTTTTGTTTGAGTCCCAAACGGCGGTAGTAGTAGTAGTAGTAGTAGTAGTAGTGGGAGCAACTATCATGGGTTCAGTTCGGATAGGTGTATTATTATGAATGATTTTTACAGGAACAGGAACATGATGTTGTGGTGAGACAAGATCATCATAAATGGTATTGTCTCTAGTATTGGACCATTGTGGTCTGGGTATCTGAATTCGCATAGCTCTCACGCGTCTTTCTGGGTGAGGGGCCGAAAGTCTATTTTTATGTTGTTGTTTTCTAGCCAAGGAAACCCGTTGTCTCAGAGACCAAAGAATTCCTGCGTTACCACCACCGAGAATTTTTGGAGTAGAATCATTTTCGATTTGAAAAATAATACTTTTATGATCTACAAGGTTCGATGGTGATCGATGAGGTACTGATTTTCTATTATTTTGATGCATATTGTATGATAATGATGTATAAGATGCAGTTTCTTCTTCATCTTCCGATGAGTCAATTAAAAGCTCGGGCGGTGATGGCATAGACATGGATGACACACGACGAAATGCACTGTGGTTAGAACTAGTTTCATTATCTGATGAAGTTTCAATGCGTTGTGATTGATGATGATCAGGTGACGTTGGTTGACGATCGAAGAATATATCTGAATAATTTTTTGTACTATTCTCGATTGATGAATGATTTTGATAATCATATGGTGGTGTAGCAGGCGCGTTTAAAGCTGAAATATTCATTATTGGTATGTAAAACTGTGCTACAATATAAAATCAAATTTAATACATTGATATCTTTTTTTTTAAAAAAAAGAGAAAACAGTATCACTTACAACAAAAGGTAATAGAGAGAAAGAGAAAGAGAAAATATATAAAAAGAATATTTTTTTTTTTTAAAAAAAAAAAAAGAGAGAGAGAGAGAGATAAATAGATGAAAGGGAAAACAAAATTCAAATGTTTGGGTTTATATAGAAAAGCCAGATCAAACAATGGCAGTGTCGGATGAATATCAGAACGTTACCCTTTCCCCGAGTAAGTGGGGGCGCCCGGTGTAAAGAAGAAGCCGGCGCCGACTACGAAAAAAAAAAATTGAATCTATTACGGCTAAACATCTTCCATATTATATCATGGATAAGGGAATCGGGGCATCAATTAAAGTAGTCGATAAATAAGAAATTTAAATGTGTCATATATAATCTTTGATCTCAATCCTTTTTTATTATTATTGTAAATATAAAACTTTATCGCATGACGAAACAATGTCTGATTATCTGCTCCAGAACGGCACGCATGAAATAAATAATGTGAGTTTTTTGATAGAATAAATCACTGCTGCGGAACTTCCATCTCATCGATCTTTTTTTTTTAGAACGAGTCGGCGATTCAACCATAACACACACACACACACACGCACACACATACATACATTCATACATACAGTTTATATTACACATATTTAAATTCTACCGCAATATAAAAAATTATACTTTTTTTCTATAAAAGAATTTTTTTTTATTTATTATAAAATGATTGTAACATGCTTTTTTTAAAAAAAAAAATGATCAGATCAGAAAAAAAAAAAAAAGAAAAAAAGAAGCTATTAGTAATGAAGAAAATGTATTATTAATTACAGCCCAAATCAGAGAAAAAATATATAGATTTTTAGCGCCTAATAACAAATTTAAAATAGATTATAACTTGTTCATGATTTCCAAAGAAGCATTGTTGCTGCAAAATACAGGCAACTGATTCATAATTGGTCAGGGTTAATAACCATCCCGACATTCCGAGCCAATTCAAAAAAGATTTGGCCGGGATTATTTTAGCCACAACTTATTACGTTTGCATTGTATTAATTGGGCTTTTGAACTACCTATATTCCCCAATTGGAAAATTTACGTACACTCTCGTTTCCCTTCTATACACGAGTCCCCCTCTCCTTGTTTGTATTCCGATTCTATCTCTCTACTTCATTACATTTTAAAAAACGGACTTTTGATTGATGATAAAATGCTTCCTAAACATCTTTGATTTAAGCAAATAAATAGACCCAATCGACTATATATAGATCGAGTTATTTTTAATAAACAGATATCATTTGTCATATATTATATATACGCGCGCGTGAGTGTTTTACATTAAAGAATTGTTTGATCTGATCTTATATTTCCTGCATACTTATTTCGTTCAATCAGTGCTTTACACGTTTAAAAAAAACTTGTGATGAATATAATTTTGCTTAGCTACATATAATACTGATCTCAAACTGTATCACCTTGAGGGAGGGGGAGCTAATACTTGGATACTCGATCTGAACAAAAAGTGGATCTAAAATCAGGTTTTGGGTAATCGGTTTTTCAAAAAAAAAAAAAAAAAAAAAAAATTACTCCTCTATATAAACAACATTTTCTGTATGCTATTCTACCCGTGAATACACAATGTTTAATGCTAATAATAAAGGTTGAAGTTAACCAAAGTTTAAAGGTTTTTTTTTTTTTGGATCCATCTTTTTTTTTTTTTTTTTTTTTTTTTTTTAGGCGTTAAATTATTTTGCCATAGTCAAAAGAGGAAACTTTGGTTGTGGTTTTAATTTAACCGTTTTATAATGATGGCCGTTTTATTTTTATTCATTTCCTATTATGACTATTTATTTTTTTATTAAGCAATATAAAAAAAAAATGGAAACTGAATTATTAATTAAAATGCGATGTTTTAAAATGTAACATGATCTATCTTTTTTTTCGGCTTGTGTGATTCAGGGGAGTCAAGAATTCACCAACGTACTTTGGTAGAAAGTACCTGCGTATTGAAAGGGACATGACCTCATATTGTTATCGTGTTTGTTTGCTTATCATTCACAGTTATCGTATGCTTTCAGAAAAAGACTATTAACAAGATTCAAGATATATTTCGTGATTTTTTATTTTATTTTATTTTTTGCGCGTGTGCAATCAGTTAGAGCGACATGATTGACAACCACTTTTTCTTTTTTTTTGTCTTTGATTCGATATTTACATAACAACTGCAGTTATTGAAATTTCCTGCGATTAATCATTGTACATGTGTTTTTTTTATGCAGCATATGACATTTACAGATACTTGTCAAGCTAACAAAATCTAAACACGCAATATATATATATATTTTTATGTATGTTTGAAGGCTAGCTGGCTAATGAATAGCATGTGTACCTAATCAGCTAACGATATTTCCTTTAAATTAAGGTAATAGACGTGTTCTTTTTTTTCTAGGCTTTCTTTTACCAGGTGATACGGTTATTTGAGTTATTTACCTCGAAACGTTTGTTCTATAAACCCTTTGATTTGAGCATATATTGCTTATTGCAACAGGGCTTTTGGTCACAGAGTTTATACTTTTCAATAATCTTGGTCATCTATCTTTCGTCAAATTATGTATTCTCGATTTGTTCCCCCCGTGAAATTAAGCGCTTTTTTAATATCGATTGAAGAAAGCAGTAATTGGGGTCAAGTCACATTTTATTTGTAATGATAGAGTCACATACACTGCGGAGTACTTTTATATGATCTTGCATTTTTTTTTTACACAAGGTACAATCGTCATTGAGTAGACTATGCGAATATGTCCCTGTTTTATTTGTGTAATACTCTTTTTTTTTTTTTTTGCAAAGTACATGGGTGTAGAACAATAAATCGACTATAATACCCACACTCTATTTTCTTCCTTTTTTTTTTTTTGCTCGGTTCTATTTTATCCATTTTTTTTTGAAAAAGTATCACAAAAATTAATCAGCCCGTATGTATCAATAATTCCACTTCTATACAAAGAAAAAAAAAAAAGGGTAAACATAAGCCTTATTTGCCGTACCCTACTTTTTTCAGATTGGGGGGGAATAGAACGTGGGTGTTTCTTTTCTTTCCTTTTTTCTTTTCCCTCCTTCTCTTTGACCCTAAACGTTCATAGACTTCTAATAATATCGGTCCTAACATTAAGGCTAAAATAAATATATTAAAAAATATATATATATATATTTTCACATACTAAACTTTTATTTTCGCTTTGATCTAATTTATTTTCTCCGGTTATTTGATATATGCTTGGTCTCGATCTTTCAAATTTAAGTGGACCGTATGTTGACCCGCTCGGCTGTTTTTTTATTATTATTACAAAAAGAAAAGGAAGAAATATATATGGTTTACACTAGCTTTACTCTACAGAATACAAAGAACGGGCTGAAGTACCAAGAGAAAAAAAAAAGTTGTTTCAGAGTATGTTGCACGAGTAACGTTTGACGATATTTATGCACGTCATTTCCAACCTTACTTTCATAAATTTGAAGTGCCAAAATGCTTTTCTCAGCATTCTAAACGTCAAAAAAAAAACGCTTTAGAATTGCCTTGGAACTTTTTCTTCTAGAAACAACGTGGGGGTATTTACGGCGTGTGAGTTATGATGTGGCGCCGTGTGGCTTCCGGGGGGTGTTATCGTTTAAGCGATACGATGTTATCTTTACGCACGTACTGGGTAATTTATAAATGCAAGGAAAAAAAAAAAAACTCTTAGTATGCTCCCCCTCCGAATACACGCGCAAAAAAAAAAGGCGAAAAAGATGAGCCCCCCGCATTTGGCAAAATTTTAACCGAAAAAAAAAAAAAAAAGGCAAAATACTACAAATCTCGGTTGTTTTTTTTTTTCAAAGAGGGGTAAAAAAAAAAAAAAACTTGTATGTACACATATATCCAAGAGTACTTGCACTACATATCTAGTCATATTTATTTAGTCTACATGTTTGATCCACGGCGTCATTTACATTAACACAACTGTACACAACCTTAAATAACGTTATGTAGGTTACACCAGCCACGAGTGAATTGTGCTTAGGTCTGTGTACTTTTTTTTTTTTTTTTTTTTTTTTTTTGGGACTAAAAGTACTGATTAGTACGAAATCAAGTATTTTACGATCTTGAAAAAAAAAAAAAGCCAAATATGTGATTCAGTTAATATCAAGTCTTTTTTCTTTTTCTTGTCATAATTCACAGTTATTGTCTGAGGGGTTTCTTTTTATACGTATATATTAAAGATCCGGGTCGTTTTATATGGTCTTAATTTAACCCGAAATTATAAAGGGTAAATTAATCCCAGATAAAAATGTCTTCTGGTCCTGGTACTTTTTTTAATAACGAATTAATGATATAAAAAGGAATGGTGTCATCGTGATTCCTCGTTGTTTTTATTATATGGGGTAATACATACACTATTTTAGTGGGGTTTTTGCTTTACCGTTTTCTCATGTTACCATCTCCCTCTCTCTCTATCTCTCTCAGCTCGAAAAAAAAAAAAAGAGATATCGTCCCATCTATATAAATGAGAAGACATGTGATTTTTTTTTTCTACCGTTGATAGCTTATTTACTTAGAGCAACTGATCTGAGTAAAATAATTGAACTAGGCTATTCATGTGTGGTTTTGAATACGCTAAATTTTTTTTTGCGGCTTTTATAAATTAGCGGAACATCTTCTGCAAAAGAAATCTACCGTAATAAATTATATACAGGTGACTAAAGGTATGTTTATAACGCATAAGCGCTTTCCCATATGATTATCATAAAGCATAATACAGTTTTGGTAATCTATAGTATATGATTTACGGCATACACTTGTAATTGCACGAAATAAACGGGTCTATTGTTAAAATGATCTCTTCTTGGAGTATTTCCCAGTTTGCTCCTTTTCTTCTTTTCTGTCTTTAGTGCGACGTTTTGCTTACTCTTCGTGTTAACGGGAAAAAAAAAGATGCCAGCCGCGTCTTAGAAAATATACACACACACACACAAATGTTATCTGATTTATGTCCAGTGGACTTGACTGTAAAAAAAAAAAAAAAATAGATCTGCGCTTTAAAATAAAAATTATATCATTGATTTGAGTGACACTATCGTTATAAGTACACGATTAAAAAAAAATATATGCTTTTAGATGCTAATTAAATAACAATGGGTACAATGGTAGTACATCCATAATCATGCTATGTTAATTGCATGTGCCGTTATTGATTTAGCATTTAGATATTTGTTTTTTTAAAAACAGCCTACGTGATTTTTAGATGATACCTATAATTGTATTGTATCAAACTTTTTTTTATATATATATACTCGATCAATGTATCGTGATACGGAGACCTTTTGTAAGCTGACATTAAATACGATAATTACAGGAGCGCGTTTTATTCCCGTTTATTCGAAGGCGATAAGCTCTAGCCGGTATAAGAAAATATGGGGTATCGGCACTTTTTGATGATATTTTTTTGGGTTTATTGCTGGTATCTGTTGTGGGTAGATTCTACATTTTAGTTTAAATGAATTGGTGTCGCTATCTCTCCAGACAATGGATTTTCTTACAGGTGATTTATCACTAGGTGTATTTGTGTGTGTGTGTGTTTGCTTAGGTTAACCTATTTTTGTTTATTAGATTAGAGCACTTTATTATGAGCGCTTCTATGCCTAGAATGAATCCCCAGTCATTTACAACTGCTTAAAAATATATTTATTATTTCTTTTTTACATATACACATACAAATTTTTTTCTGCTAGTTTATTATGTTTTTTTTTCTATTGTACCTTTTTTTTCGCCCCTCCCCCCCCCCAAGCATTTTTTTTTAATACATGTATATACTGCAACACACCCGCATTCCTACTTATGATTTTTTATCTCATACTTGTCGTTTTCAAGGGTTTTGGCGAGATAATTTTTCTTTACATCTTTTGTTCTGGAACCAGCTTTGAAGTGTTCTTCAGTTCGGACGCGTTTTAAATTAGCCACGGTATCAAAGAAATTGTATGAAAGTATTAGACACATTCCTTTGGCAATTGAATACGATATAAATCCAAAGAAGGGTGTTGTGTTAATTGGGTCTTTTTTTTTATTCTTTAGTCATTCATGGCAATCTAATTATTGGTAACGGTTTAAATTATCAACACTTAAAGCATATGCTCAATATTTTCTACTACTTGCAATCAATACGTATAAATGATCATATAGCTGAAAATTCTGCTCGTAGAGTAATCGCTTCCTTGCCCATGTATCCATCAACAGTTGAATTAAAGCTTTATCGTAACCTTTATGTTAGCTTATTGTTAGAGTATGAATTACAAACCGCCAGTAAAAGAAGTATTGTTGTGATAGATGAGTCACTGAAGAAAAGAAAAAGAGGGACCACGCCCCCACCTCTTAAACAAGCATTACTTCCGTTAAAAGCAGAATATGAAGCAAATAAAGCAGAATTATGTAAAATAATGTCAATACCTTTTGCACAACCCAGGCTAGAACGAGCAATTCAAATACGGAAACAAGTAAAATCCCGTTACATCGAGATATCTCCCCACTAATCACCTCTCGAAAAAGACTTTACATCATGATGAAAGATCCTATGTATGCTTATTTCTGTATGCCTGAATATCCACTGAACATGGGCGGGATAACAAAACAAAAAGAAAAGGGACCTGATTCAACTCCTAGTGGGGACTCGCTTGAGCATATTTTTATTCACAAGTTACATATATTATCTACATGATTATTTTTTACTGTATTTGTCTAATTGATAATAAAACGTTTAATAAGAAATAACTTGGGTAAAAGGAACATAGTTTCTTTAGTAGGTGAAGAAACCCAAAGTATAATTAAAAAAGTTAAAGTTTACTAATTAGTCTTTTTATATCACTTTGTGATTATTATTATTTTATGACTATGGCAAAAATAAAGAAGCTTAGAGGGTTTCAATAACAAAAAAAAAAAAAAAAACGTGACAAATAGTAATTTCTAACGCATGGATAGCTTGGTAGAAACAAAAAAAAAATGTGCTCCGTAGAGCTTCCTTCTCAGAGATTTAGTGTCATCCTTGTGCAGGGGCCATGCTAATCTTCTCTGTATCGTTCCAATTTTAATAAGTGTCAGAGGTCCGAAGACTTGACAATTTATAAATATGTTTTCGGCCCTTATAAAGGCGACCGAAAACTATACCTAGTCAAGTTGTGGTATAAAAATTTTTTCAATTTTTTTTAATTTTTTTAAAACATTGTTTTCTTGAATAAAAAGGTACTATTATATGTTAATATACCATTTATTTTATTTAAAATAATAATAAGACATCTTTCTTCAGCATATGACATTATTTTGAGCAAAAAATATTAATATTTGATGTAGTTATGGACCATTATAGATTTTTCCCCCCATGAAAAAAAAAGTTTTTTTGCTCGTTCAGACTTCAAACTTGGGATATTTGAAGTTAATAGCGTATAATTATATACTTTGTAAATATAAAACGTGTACATACTCTCAATAAATATATATACAGAATGCAATATCTTGATTTTTTCATTGCAAGGTGGATAAAATCAGCGTATTTCATTGACCGCTTTAGCTGAATTTTTTTGGAGTGTACATAGGCACCATGGCTAAAATTTTAACAGTTGAAATAAGGTATAATTAAAAACGATTCTTTTGCCCAAGTTGTATAATATAAACTAGTCCTTAGAAATATGTCTTTAATATAAAACATTGAAATCTGCTCGTTATTATATATTTTCTCTATTTTTTTCTACTTTTTTTTTTTCTGTTGGAGGAAGGACAATAAAGTGATCTTTTAGGCACTTCTAATGCATATAAATTTATATTTGTTCTTACTCAAGTTTTTGACTCTGCGTTTTTCTCGCTCAATTTTCGTTGTAGCATTTTCATTTATAAATAGTAAAAAAAAGACAATGTTATAACTAAAATAATAGTAGTAGATACCTCCTCACAAAGTCTTTGATCAATGATTTAGGCTCATTTCTTTTAGTCCTCTTTGTTTTTATTTTTATTTTCAACTCATTTTATTCAACTATAACTTTAATTTGCGCGAACTATATTTTACGCAATTACAAGCTTCACTTGAAATAAAAAAAAGTCAAAATGTCTGTGATTTTAGCCTTTTTAACTATTTCCTCTAATTACATTACTAGAAATAAGCACCGAAAATAATAATAATAATAATATAGCTTCACTTGTAATGAACCATGATTTTACAATTATATTATTATTGCTTTTTTTTTTTAAAAAAAAATGAAAGTACTATTTTATTTTATATTTAATGTTTATATGTATACTGTAATTTATGTCATCTCTTCAGCAAAGACAGGTGTAAGCACTTGAAATTGGGAACCATACTGATCCCATAACTCTTGTTTAGTAAATAGCTGAGTGTTTAATTTGTCAGCTGCAACTTGAGCATCCACGCCTTGAGCACTTCTTAAAATACTTTGCACACGAGACTGTAACTGAGCAACCTTAATACTTTCTTCTAAAATGGCATTGAGATTGGCAATATAATGAGTGGGACTAGATTGATCGGAAGCAGCAGCAAGTATATTAATTTTGGCAAAGGTTAAGTAGTGTGTACGTTCGGAAAGATCGATATCAGAAGTAGTGGAAGAAGCTAATTTGTACAGATATTCAGCTGCCATAGCAAACTCACCACGATTTCTATAATATCTCCATAGGAAATTGAAAGAATTCTTTTCATTATCCACATACTTTTGAAAGTAAGTGACCAAAAAGGATGCATTACTTGACATAAGTTCATTTTCCAAGTTATTGCGCATAAACCATTCATATAATTTGAAATGGAATAATTCGTCTTTACTTCCAAGTGCTGTATCAATTACCATTCGGAAATGTACGTTTGGATCTTCAATCGTTGTACGCTCAGCAGGTATAGGTTGATAAGCAAGACGGTAAGCATCATCAAGTGCTTGTAATGCAAAATCGTAAGATTCTAAGCGTGATTGTAATAAGCTGTTTTTAACGGAATCTGAATTATGTGGAGATTCAAATGCTGAGAATCCAAAATTTTGTGGATCTACTTTTTGTGCTCGTTCAAGTGCTAATTCAACAATACCAACATGGAATGCATATACCAAGTAAGTGTTGCAGATACCAGACATCTTTTTAACGCTTATTGCTCCGGCTGCCATTTTAAAATACTCCAAAGACTTACTTATAGATACGTTTCGCTCATAATCAGCTTCACTGCATAAGGCACGTCTTAAATATTCCATACCCTATTTATGCGTATTAGAATTATTCGTTTTCATCTTTCTCTATCTCTTTCTTTTTTCTTACCTTAAAAAATTGAATATCATCTGGCGTAAAGTACGAATTACAATTATTATTTAATTGGTTGCTTACAATATCAAAGTTGGTATGTGAGTCACTGGCAGCATACTTTCCAATAGTTGCAATAACAAGTTCTCGAGACAGTTCTCTTCCAGAAGGTGTAGTAAGCATTGTATCAACATCTAAATCAAGTAAATCTCGAACGTACGCTTCTTGTAAACTAGTATATATTAGAAACCTTCCTCCTTTTTAAAAAATAAATAAATATACATACCCATCGTTGATTAAAATGTTTTGTAAGCTAGAATCCAAAAGAAATTCTATAAAGTATACAACATCATTACACTGCGATAATAACAAGTACAGCTCGCGAACTGATTTTTGTTCAGATAAGTCCAATTCAAGTCTTTTAGGATCTGTTGCTTGGAATCGAGGATCTAATATATTAGCACAATCATGGAATCTGGGGTTACTGTCATAAAAAAAAAAAATGAGTTTTTTATCTTATATAAAATTTGTGTTGTTGATATTTACTTTGCCATAAATCGCTTTAAACTCTCCAAATTACATCTAGTTTCATATAATAAAGTTTGTGATTTTGCGTACAAAACTGTCGTATTAGGGTTTCGACTATCGCTAAATAAATAAAAAGTTTTTAAAAAAAAGGAAGGGTTTAAAGCTACATTATAAAAGTATTATCCTTACCAATTGGCAAACACTTTTAATTTCCAGATAGGAGTAACCATACGAGCAAAATATAACAGGAAACCATCATGTTTTCCACTAAAATTAACACCAGTTTGACCAGATACTTGGCCTAAATGATTTCCAGGTATCTGGGCGGTATTAGCAGAGGTAGGCACACCACCAAAATCAAAAAAAACTTTAGTGGCCTTTGCAACCACCTCATTCGAATCCATGTTACAAATAATTGAAAGACACATGGCACACGATTCGGTTTGACCATATCTATCAAAGAATGCTTGAAACTCTTTTTGTTCATCAGCAGCTACTCTATTTTTTTTGATAAGTAATTTAAACAATACATCAACCGGTCTTAATTTGTTATAGAACACGATCCATCTTGTTGTTAAAACCATAAATTGTCTAGGGGGTTCTGATAATTGTTGTGAAAGTTCCTTCATTGCACGCTTTCCTCTTAATTCAGATCTTGATTCAGCTAACGTTAAAGCTTTTGCTTTCGTATCAACTATATCTACCGATTCGTAGTAGACAGGTCGAGACGAAATAAAGTTGGGGTAGGTGTTTTGTTGGGGAGTTGGAACAAGGCTAGAGGCAGCCGCAGTGACAACAAGTGAGTCGATTTCATCATTTTTGGTTTTTATAGATAAACATATGCCGCAATCATAATATGTACCACGTACTAAAACGTTCGTTTGAGGTGCAGATTCGTTAATAGGAGGAATACGGATATGTCCAAATTCTAATGCGTTCGGTATATTGGATGTTGTCATGCCTATCATCGTATTTCTGAATCCATCTCTAAATAAACTAAAATACAGTCGGAACCCTGCTGAAGTCATGGCCATTAAATGAATTCGCTTGGATTCAGCTTCTGAAATAACATGAAGTGATTCTAATTCAAATGCGTCTGAGTTATACATTCTTGAGTGTTGACGACACATTTGAATGGCAGTTTCAATAATCGTTGTGTTTTTGGCGATAGGTTTGTAGTTATTAGACTTATCACCAATATAAATTGCCTACAATATAATTTAGTTTTACACCCCCTCTTTTTTTTTTAAAAAAATAAAATAAAAAATTACCTCAATAGATGAACTACCCAATAAATATAATACTTTACGCTCATTATCGATAGCTAATGACTTGATGTTGGTAGTACTATCTTTTATTATGAATCGAGGGAGGAATTTCAGGTAGGGTGATAAAGTCTTGCATTCAAGGTAACATTTACCACCAAACCAATTGTCAGGGTGCTAATATAAACGTTAGTCTTTATATAAAGTTACTATGACATAATACTTACATTATATATAAACTCGTAAACATTAGAATCGTTTCCAATCATAAAGAATCTACCATCTTCAGTTCCTGTAATTGACGTCATTTGAACATCGTCAGCAGATACATTCATGTCGGTAGCAAAAACAGTGAGTTTATTTGACTCTGTAGATAAACCAAGAGCAATTACTTGAAGAGGTGTTGCGAATACAAGAAGGTAACTTATTTGGTTACTAAATATATCTACAAGTAGAAAAAATAAAAATTCATTAGTCTTCCATTTTTTTTTTTTTCGTTTTGTAACATTACCACGCTTAGGTTTAGCAATACCAACACTAGAAATGATCTGGTCTTGGTCTTTATATTCAAAAATTTCCCTTCTGATAATTTTTTTTAGTATACATATAAAACTATATGCAAAGTTGTACACTCACGGATTGGTATAACTCCAAATGAAAAGACGATGGTCAATTGTTAACCAAGCTCTTCCAATCTCTGGAAACAAACCCATAAAACAACGACATTGTATACCTAAAAATACATGTCTATTCTATCAATGACCTGATAATAAATATAAAAGAGACAAAGAAAAAAAAAAAAAAAAAGAGAGATAAAAAGAAGAAGAAACTTTACCTTCCATTTGTGAAAGAATTGAAGGTGGAATGGGAACTGTATTGGTTTCCACAAACTCTTCATCGGGACTAAGAAGTGGTTTAATATATGTATCTGAGGTAGCTCCTAATGATTATTACGCGCTATTAGTATTTATATGTACGTATATATATATATATATATAGCGTTTCGGTTGTACCAGTTAAAACATCGCCAAGATCAACATAGGTTTTCTCTAATGTTATAACTTTTTCTATAGCTTTTCCAGCATTGGCAAGAAAATCAGCGTCAGAAGTATTGTTATTACTGGCACTTGTTGAACTCTGCATGACGAGAATATAATGAACAAGTGGGTTCTTTTCCTTTTTTTACAGAAAAAAAAAAAAAAAAAAAGAAGAGAGGAAAAAAAAGAGAATTGGGTGCAAATAAACAAGTCTTTCATTTTGGGGGGGCAATGATAAAACGCGCGCGACAATAATGGGAATTCAAAAATATTTTGGGACTAGTACTTACAGCAGTCCTATTTTTTTTGTTTTTATTATGTGTATAGTTTATATTTTTTTTTTATGATATATGTGGGGGGGAGGGGGGTGGCAATATACAAGTTGTTTGTTTTATATGTTTCTACTTATTTTTTGAAGCTATTATGTAAACCGATACTTTCATTATCGGTACTAGAAGCCTTTTCATCCTCATCTTTACGTTCACCTTCAATATAGTTGAAATAATTCTCATCTACATCTTTGGTAATATATTCACCATCAAATACAGAGGTATCAAATGATTTAACAGCAGGGTTAAAACGACGGACGGATTCAACAAGGTCATGTAAATCTTCAAAAATCACTTTATCAGCTCCAATCTCTTCTGCAATTTGTTCATCAGTACGACCATAAGCAACCAATTCTTTACGAGTAGGCATATCAATACCATAAACATTAGGGTATCGAATAGCAGGAGCACAAGAGGCAAAATAAACCTTCTTGGCACCAGCTTCACGAGCCATAACAATAATCTCTTTGGATGTAGTACCTCTTACAATAGAATCGTCAACCAATAAAACATTTTTGCCGTGGAATTCTAAAGCCATTGCATTTAATTTACGACGAACGTTCTTACGACGTACTTGTTGACCAGGCATAATGAATGTTCTACCAACATATCTGTTCTTATTGAAACCTTCACGATAAGTAATGTTTAACTTGCGAGAACATTGAAGTGCAGCTGCACGACTCGTATCGGGAACCTAATAAAACACAAAAAAGCGTAAATAAATAAAATTAATACACCGACAAGAAACTTACAGGAATAACAACATCAATATCCAAGTCATCACCAAATGCTTTGACAACTTGATCAGCTAAAGCTTCACCCATAGCAAGACGTGCCTTATAGACAGAGATACCATCAATAATACTATCTTGACGGGCAAAGTAAACGTACTCAAAGACACAAGGAGCCAACTTTTCTTCGACAACTAAGCGACGACGAGAGACTTGATCACGAGTAATAATAATAGCCTCACCAGCGTTGACGTCTTCAAAGTCAGTAAATCCAAGAGCTTCTAAAACAACACTTTCAGAAGCAAACATGTAATCATAACCAGCAGCAGTTTGACGACGACCAAAGATTAAAGGACGAATACCATGAGGATCACGGAAACCGATGATACCGAAGCCAGCAATCATGCCTACACAAGCATAGGCTCCCTTACATTGATGATATAAATCTTTAATAGCAGTAAAGATATCTTCTTCATTCACTCTAGATCAAAAAAAAAAAAAAAAAAAAAAATAGATTAGATGTATGACCCACCTGTGACCTGTTTTTTTTTAATACCTGAATTTTCCTGTCTTTTGTAAATTATCAGCTAAAATATTCAATAATAATTCGGAATCGGAATCGGTGTTGATGTGTCTATGAGCTACTTTATCGAGGAAAGTTCTTAATTCACGAGCATTTGTCAAGTTACCGTTCTAAAAGAAAAAAGGGTTCTTTTTTTTAAATGGTGATACAATAGCAAGAAAAAAAAAAAAACTTACGTGAGCAAAAGTGATACCGTAAGGTGAGTTGACATAAAAAGGTTGAGCTTCTGACATGGAAGAAGAACCAGCGGTAGGATAACGAACTATATATAGAAAAAAAAAGTGCCATCAGTTTTTTTTTTCATGTACACTTTGAAAGAGTTTCTCTCTCTTTTTTTTTTTATGTACTTACCATGACCAATACCAAGACTACCAACAAGACCAGATAACTGTTGTTCGTTGAAAACATCTCTTACCATACCATTTCCTTTACATTGATAGAAACGACCTTTGGCAGCACAAGTGACAATACCAGCGGCATCCTATTTTTAAAACATCTGATAAGTACATTTTGTTTATTGCCCTTCTTTTGTTTACTTACTTGACCACGATGTTGCAAGAGACCTAAACTCTCAAATAAATCTGCACAAGCGGCACCGTTGCTATCAGCTAAAATAAGAGCTGAAATTCCACACATATCAAGATATACAAAGATAAAAGAAAGAGAAAATAAAAAAAAGGGAAAAAGGGGGAGGAAAAAAGAAAATAAAAGTAGATGAAAGGAAAACCACGAGTGTCACATTTTTTAGGGTCCGAACCATAAAAAGCTATAAGTGAAGTTTCTTAATCTTTAAAAAAAAAAAGGGTTTGCCTTCATGGATTGGTAAACAAATAAATGGTCCAAGTGGCTTATGTTTTAAATAACTATATATAAAAAAAAAGGTGTTATCATGTGATGAAAAAAGATATATTACACCTGTCAAATAAACACTTGTGAAAAAGCCTCTCTTTTTCCCACCCAATCAGTTGGAATATTCCAGCAGAAAATTATAATGAATCATGCCAGATTTAGAAATGCGATGAGCGCAGGACGATAGATTTTTAAATTTTTTTTTAAAAAAAAGATTTAAAATGTTTGATACTTTAGGGTACCTTTTACTTGATAAGAAGGGGAGGGGGTTCAATCAAACTAACAAGTACCTGTCTTGTTACAGTTAACCGTGATGCAATCTGCTTAAAAAGATATTTTTCAATCTATAAATTTGTAACCGGAAAATAAATCCCGATGTTTTTTATATGAATCAATTGGTTACTTGGATACCACCAAGTTGCTAGGAGACTAACCAAGTCACTAGGAGACGCAGAAAACTTAATTGTCCAGGCAAATAAAGTGTTTCTTTTTATGTGTTTCTTTTTATGTGTTGCCCATGCAACGCATATGTATATATTGCCAAGGTGTTCGTAATATTACGTAATACTTTCCCCCGCATAAAATAGATCGTATACGACGCATTTAATGTAAAAAGATAATCACACAGTAGTTTTTTCTTATAAAAAAAAGTTGAATTGAACACTGTAAAAAAAAAAAGGAGGGCGTCTAATAGTAAGAGCTCACCCAGCACCAAATAATATACATGTATAAACTTGTTTATATCTGGCAGTGATAATTGACTTTGTTAGCAATTACTATAAGCACCTGCCAAAGATTCAAGTGCTAATGATATAATGCTATAAAGAAAAAGCAGGGGTACTAAGTTTGTGCACGCCCTCATGCAAGATGAAAAAAAACCCTGTTCTTTTTCCCATAGAAAAAGGGTCATGTTGATTGTAAGAAACAACAAAGAGATTTAGTATGACTCGTCATTTTTATCTAGGTGAAATCCCTCCTCTCCCCCCTTTTTTTTGCATAGATAAATTCTCTGTTTATGGAAATAAAGAAGTGCTAAAAAGTATCATTTTGCCGGTTGTTTTACCGAAGCAAAATCCGGGGTTTCTAACTTACATTTAAAAAAAAAGAGAGAGAGACATGTTTTACCATGGCATATGGTCTCTTATGTCGATCAAAATATATCATAAGGCTGTAGGAGAGATGCATGAGTTAAATGATTGTTATAAAAGGGTTTACTAAGACAAGTAAAACCGTATCTACAAATAAATAAATATACATATATTTAGTAAAAGCCTTCAAAAAAAATATAGTAATCTATTATTAACAATCCGAAACAAAAATAGTAAAAAGAACGGAATTTAGAAAGCTTTTTTTACAGCTATCGATACGTTTTAACTTATTTTATTTTTTTTACTATGTACGCTGTGTCACTATTACAATTTCTATATTTGGAATCAGCACGCGATACCAGGCATGTCTCTTCTCATTTGTTTAACTAATTTTTATTTACTCCTGAACAATCGTACGTTGAATACGAAGAGAGTGTTAAATAGGATTCATATTATATAAGATTCTTGTAATAGAGCTGAGAAAAGATGAATTCTAATTTTTCTATTTTTTTTTCCTTTTTTTTTTTTTTTTTTTTTTTTTTTTTTTTTTTTTTCCTTATAAATAGGAGTAAGGTCTCGTTTTATTTTACTAATTTCTGTTGTTTCTTTTACTCTTTTCCTTTTTCTTTTTTTTCTAAATAATTTATTTATTTTATATTTTTTTATAATGACTGTTACTTTATTGTCTGATGCTGCTCAAGTTGGAACTGCTGTTGTTGCAGAAAAGAAGGTCAAGAAGCCAATTCGTCAAGTAAGTTTTTTTTTTTTTTTTTTTTTTTTTTTAAAAAAAAAAGTGAGTGAGTGATATTGATCTATGTTATCAATAGGCTGTTGGTGGTATTGTGATTGATACAAAAACCAACAAGGCTTTAATGCTTTCAAGTCGTAAGGAAGAGGGAGCTTATCGTCTTCCCCGTGGTAATTGTGATGAGAATGAAACCCCTGAACAAGCCGTGGTTCGTGTCCTTCATGATGAAGCTGGTGTTAAAGTAGAAACACTTGGTAGTAGAGTAGGTACTTATACTGAAGCAAATAAGAAGGGTAAAATTGTTGGTCATCATTGGATTTTTGAAGTTACAGACCATGTTCTTCTTGACTCTTGGCCAGCATTGGATCGTAAACGTGTTTGGGTAAAGTGTTTTTTTTTTTGGTCATACAAATATCGACTGACATTTTTATCTCTCTTTCTTTTTTGTAGCTTACTTTTGAGGAAGCTATTGCTGCATGTGCTGACCGCCACATTTCTCGCTTAGCTCTTAATAATAGTACTTTAAGACAATAATTTTATTCTTTTTTTTTCGCATCATCATTTTTTACATATTCCCTTTTTTTTTATAAATAAAATGTTATATTTATTTCAATATATTGTTAGCGTAATTCATTTACTAAAGTTGTCATCTGAAAGGATTGTACAAGATATGGTTTTTCAGAAACGATATTCAAGACTTCTTCCAAAGTGAACTATAAATAGATATTCACGTCAGAAAAATATAATAATATATGTATTTAAATCTTACCCATCTTCTATCTCTCTTCTTTCTTCCAGGCCATTTCTTTATTAATTCATCAATTTGAAGTTCGTATACTTTAATATGTGATTTAGGTTTTCCTTTCTTTGAACATTCGTAAAATGATCCAACAAGTCCTACAATCTGACCTCGTACACCCACTATTTTTTTTTTTGGTCAAATAAAATAAATCACTCAAGATGTGGGAACTTCTTACCTTGTTCATATGTTTCTCTGTGTACATCTGCGTCTTGGTTTTCATGACTCTCTGCTTCACATTTTGCCTATTATATACATTTATTCAGTTGGTAACTTGCAAAAAAAAAAAAAAAAAAAAAAAAAAAAAAGTTTTTACCAAAACCCAGTCTTCGTCTTCACCTTTAAGGCTGGAAGTAAGCATCACTCGGTTGGTACGAGGATCTGTAGGTAAAACATATATGATCTATACACAAAAAATATCAACTGCTGTATAATTTTCCTCCCCACCTCCTTCTTCTTCTACCTGTCTTAACTCGTCCTCGTCTACTTCATCAACAAGAGTAGGGATAGGTTTTTGTTTTGTTGGGTTTAACATATATGAGTCCTTTTTTTAAAAAATTTGAATAAAATAAAAAAAAAAGGGAAAAAGAGAGAAAATTTAAAAAAGCCTATTAAAATATTTAGAGTGCTTTATGTATGTGTTACTACGACCTAAATAATAAAAAAAAAAAAAAAAAAGAGGGAAAAGAAAAAAAAAAAGGGAGGGGGCTAGAGCTGCTGTAACTGCAGTTTTCCCGGAGTGTTAAAATAAGTGTTCCTTTATTTCCATTACGGAGAGCTTTTCATAGGTGACGCCATTACACAAAAAAAAAAAAAAAAAAAAAAAGAAGGAATATACAATATAAGGGTAAGGAATTGAAGAGCAAGCAAAAAATAAAATAAAAAATGAAAGAGAGGTTTTTTTTTTGAAAGATAAACTACATAATATTCCAAAGATCTTCAAAGGCACAACATACTTTACCGCATGCAACAGATGCTGATAATGCAAAACTAGAAATACCTATTTTATAATGTCAGCCGGGTCTCTCTCTCTCTCTCTCTCTCTTCGTTTCTTTATACCTATTTTTTCATCTGTATATTCATCAGCAAACGTATCAGGTCCTTTAGCCATAGCACCTACGGAAACAACAACAGGTTGTCCTTCAGGTAAATCCTTAAAATATTTATACAAACGAACTTGAGGTGCATTCCAAGAAAGTGCTATATGTAAAACGTTTAGAAAACCTTATTTTTATATTATTACAAAAACCTTACCGATTCTTTTAGCATTTTTAGGTAAATATAGAGAAACAGGAGGTGGCACAATTTCTAAAAGTTTTGTATTTCCTTCAACGTCACCTGAAATACTACCTCTTTCTAATAATTGAACTATATATTTTTTTTTTTAAAAAAAAAAGTCTTAGACACACACAAATATACATTTAAAAAAGAAAACTCACCCATTAATCCTGAGAAACGTTTAATAGTTCTAGGTATACGACAAGCAGGGTTGATGCGAATTACAACACCTTTAGCTGTGTGAATATAAACCTAATTTCGATTTAATATCACACGCTTCCATATATAATACCTTTCCTTCATACTTACTTCCAAGTGTCCTGACTTATTTAAAGGACTATCTAATAAAGTCAACAAACACTAGAAAAAAAAATAAGTTACCAAAAAAAAAAAAAATAACAATAAATTAAAAAAATTACCTGGTGAACAATATCAGGTCTAGCGTCCGCAATATCTCTGCCAAGTCTCTTTAAAATGGACTGATGTTCATCACAATTTAACAATTGCATTTTGCTTTCTTGACGGTAAGGGTGTAAACGTGCAGCTTCTAACGAAGCGTTCTCAAGAACTACTACTACTTTACGACTTTGGGGTACAACAGGTTGTCCTTGTGTAGGGGCTTCGTGCCAGGAGGAGTCTTCTGACATTTTTGTAAATAAATATATATATATATTACTGCAAAAGAATAAAAAAAGAAGGTTTTTTTTCTATATGTAAAAAAAGTTTTTAAAAAGGTTTTTTTTTTTTTTTTTTTTTTTTTTGTTATTAGATGGCAGATGTTAGTTAGAAATAACAGTCCCAAAGATGTGAAACGAATTGTATCTTTTTTTTTTTTTTTTATTCTTTCGCATTACAATAATATATAACTTATTTCAATTTCGTACAACCAATATAAATAAATAAAAAATATAATAATATTCAATGTATTATCTAACAAGATTTTTTTTTTCCGGCTAAAAAGTTTGATCTTGTTTGACAGATAATGTCAAGGAATTATATGCATTTTGATTGGTGTACCTTTCGACATTAACTACGTGATACCAATGAAATCTCACCACGATACGTAATTCGCTATAAAAACCATCTACATCTTTTTTTTTTTTTTAAAAAAAAAAAAGTTTTACTTTTTATAACTCTTTACTCTTTCTATCTATAAGTTATCTATACCAATAGGTACATAAAGTATTTTATATTGAAAGATAATAGTTAATATCTACAGTGTAATTGCTATCTCTTTTTTTTTTTTTTTCGGTATTGATTGATCTCGGTATGGTATAATTCTGCTTTTGACAGGTTTATATAGGTATCTCGATAAGATTGCGCATATCTGATACTGTGCATTTACAATGGCCATTCAAGGCTTTAAAAAACCCCTTTTTTTTTGTCTGCGTATATAGCTGTACAGTCTTTAACTTTATACGAAACAGAAAAAAAAATAATAGATTATGGATAAAGATAAGGGAAATTTGAATATCAGCGATACGTAATATCGTATATTGAAATACCAATGCCAGCAGAATTAGCATTAATCGCAATATAAACAGAATCATATTGCTCTAGTAGCGATTTATTAATTCAATTATACCGGTTTTCATTCTAATTAAGCACAAGCAAATACAAAAAAAATAAAATAAACGCGTGTTTTATTCAGGATGCAAAAGAACATATTCTCTAGTACTACTACCGAATTTAAGGACATCTTTTGCTTTTAATTCAACAAAACGAGTGCTAGGAATTTGTTCTCCATTGAGAAAAGTACCATTGGTAGCTTCCAAGTCGATAATAAAAGGTCTACAAAAGAAAATATTGTTAAAAAGGGAAAGCATTTTTTTTTTGTAATGTATTAAACTTACTTGACAACTTTTTTTGGTTTGGCAGTATCTGCGTCTTCAGTCATTAATCTATATTGTATCACAGCGTGTTGTTTAGAGCAAGAAGGGTGGTCAACAGGAATATCGACAACCTAAAAAAAAATACAATTTAAATAAAAATACTAGCTATCTTGATTATTACTATAATTATTTTACCACACGATCACGTCCAATCAAGTAAGAACTTTGTCTATGAATATGTAATAAATCTAACGATTTTTTAATTTATGCATTATACAATTACAATTATTATATGTTTTACCTATTTGTTCATCGCCTTTAAATACATAAAGTCTCCACTTAGTCTTTGGTACAGCAGCTTCCGAAGGTTCGTTATATTTCAATTCAACACCTTTAACAGTATTGGTTTCTGCAGCTAATTTTCCAGATAGTCCAAAATTAGGTTCAATCTTTTCGACCTCTTCTTCTTCGATTTTAACGTTATCTTCAGGTCTACCCCATTCATGCTTTACAGCTACTTTCTCTCGTCTGTCTTTTTTATCATGTCGTTTAGGTAATGAATCACGTTTACGTCTAGGTGGTGAACGAGAATCTCGTCTGCGTCTAGGTGGTGAACGAGAGTAACGTCTGGCTGGTGAACGAGAGTAGCGTCTAGGTGGTGAACGTGAGCGAGAGTAACGTCTGGTTGGTGAACGAGAGCGAGAGTAACGTCTTGGTGGTGACCTTGAGCGAGAGTAAAGACTTGATCTAGATCTAGATCTTTTTGGTGAATTATCGTATCGTGATGGTGAACCCATTTTATATGAGAAATAACAAAAAAAAAAAAAAAAAAAAAAAAAAAATAGTTAAACGTTTACGGTCACAGTAAACGGTCTAGGTACACTTTATTTTTTAAAACAATAATTTTTTTTTATTGATAGATTGTCTCCCAGTTTCGTTTGGTTTGTTGAGACAGTCTACAGACGAAAAAGTCTCGGACCTTGCTATCTTTTTTGTTTCGGTTTCAAAAGCATTGTTTCCATACTTTTTCTTACATTTGTCGAGAAGATTTAGCCCCTTCATTGGCTCAGAATTTGTCTGTTGTCAATTCTGGGTTATTGAAATAAAATAACTAAACACGCGCTATTGTTTGTAATAAGTTCTGTATCATAGGCAATACTTTACGTCCGTACAAACATATACTGTTCAAAGAGAGAATAATATAACATATAGTTAAGCTCCTTTAAAAGGTGCGCATATAAAAGAAATACTTACTGGTACATGTAAATAGAAAAAAAAAATATATATAGAATAAATACTCATTAGGTTCGTTACAACTTCGTTCCCAACTTGTTTCATGCAAGAATTTCAAAAAAAAAATCTATGTACACTACATTTACATTTACGGATACGAAAATCGTTCAATTTCGGGTGTGAAACGCTTAGACCATATTTGAAGTTTTTGACCAAATGTATAAAAAAACGTATTTTTTTTTATTTATAATTATCTCTGTTCAAGTAATATTTCTATGGAAATAGTAATTCATAGTTATTTTATCATAATTGTATCATTTTATTCTTTTTTTTTTTTAGAGCGGAATTATATATAAAAAAAAAAACGTTTTTTTTTTGCCACGGTAATCTAAACCCCTCATATTGATCACCTTTGCCTCAAAATAGCAATAAAATAGATAACCATTGAACTTTAGGAGTGATATATGCAACCAAAACCTTAAATTTTATAACAACTTCTTATCAACTTACATATCTTTTTTTTCTTTTTTTTTGTGATAATTGCAACGGTTGTCTCTCCACATATAAGCTTTTTTATTATTATTAAAACGTAACCTTAGAAACAGAACAAATATAAAAGTGAGGCACTTAAAAAATGTTTTAAAAAAAACAAATAAGTGTTCCCTTTTAGCGTGCGAGTTATTCCAGCAGTACTATTGGAAGAGTTTTTACTTCGGATCGTTAAAAAAAGACAACAAAGAAATTGTAAAAATCTATTTTCGGGAACCGCGTGTAAAAAAACTTTCTCTCCCCCATTTAACCGAGGCATTGTACTCGGTTCCTTTCAAAGGACTACTTAACATTGACTTTTTTGTCATAAAGTTTATATATATAATATATGTATATAATTCAATTGTTTATAATAGAATTATAAATAATAATAAAAAAAATGTGAAGAATTAATATAATATATATATAAAAAAAAAGCTGTCCGCTTTTCTAAGTATTCTATATATTTCGAAGAGTGAACTGTGCCAGGTAGTACATTTAGAAAAGAAAGCTCCAATTGTTTATTATGAATTGGAAATGATTTATAATAAAGTTCATAATTATTCCTATTATATTATTTTCTACGATTTTGATTGACGGGAATTGGACTTTTTTTTTTCTTAAATGAAAAAGAAACCTTCTATTGAAGAAAAAGGATATACAATTTTAAACGTCCGAATAGAATAGAAAAAGGCAGTTCTAATAGTTCATTGTGAGTCATTGGGGGTCTATTGGATTACAGTGTTACAAAATTTATAAAGAAGTATGTTATTCTACTCAATACAGAAAAAAAAAACATGTATCTAGACGATCTTTTATAATTGCGTTTTTTCTCTTGTCCGATTTTTGCATGTAGAAATTGATATGATTTCGGTAAGGGATTTATGCATAGAACATATATATTTCCTCTCCCCTCCCCCTTTTTTTATTGTTGGGCTAAGCGATAATAATATAAAGAATATGTACCAAAAATTTTTTTTTCTGTCGATTCTTTTCTTGAAGACTAGACTAAAAAAAAAAAAATGAATAAATAGAAATAGCAAATTAAATCACAGCTTCCATTTTTTGTACGTAAAAAGAATTGGTTATTTTTATGTAAAAAGAATACAGGACATTGCAACATATTCAGAATAAAGCCCTACGATTGGGTCTATTTCAACTTCATAGCCAATCAATGCAAGTCATTTAAAACCTCCTACTACCCTTTTTTTCTTTTTTTTTTTTTTAAAAAAAAACGTATAAATAGGTTGAATTTAAAAAAAAAAAAAAATAGTAAAAATTTCTTCTTTCATATTAAGTTATTTTTTCTTAAATAGACCCTTTTTTATTTTTTTAAAAAAAAAAATGTCTGATAAAGAAAAGGTGATGGTACAACCTGCTTACCATACGCAATCGATAGAACAGGTTGCGAAGCATTTTGACACTAGTATAGAAGCAGGTCTTTCTACACAAGAGATCGATGCTAGACATATCAAATACGGTTTCAATGAGTTATCGGCCGACGGTGGACCTGCTTGGGTTAAAGTCATGATCGGTCAACTACTTGATGTAATGAATTGGATTTTTATTGCCCTGGCTATTGCATCTTACTGTTTAGCAGATTATATCACTGGATCCTTATTAATGTTTATTGCTATTTTGAATTTATACCTTGGTTTCTCGCAAGAATATGCTGCAGAACAAACTTTAGCTGCTCTTCGTAACTTATCTTCTCCTACCGCTGATGTCATTCGTGATGGTGTCGAACAATCAATTCCTAGTCGCGAAGTCGTACCCGGTGATATTTTGTTGGTCAAAGAAGGTGATTCTGTTGGTGCTGACGCTAGATTGATTTATGTTTCTAACTTGGAGTCTGACGAAGCTTTATTGACGGGTGAATCTCTTCCCGTTGCTAAACAGTTAGTTGTTCTTGAAAAGCCAGGTAAGACAAAAAAAAAGACTAAATATATAAATACTTTTTTTTTTTCTTGAAAAAAAAAAAACTAACTTTTAACTGCTGTCATTAGATGAACCTCTCGGTGATCGTATTAATATGCTTTATTCTTCTACTATTATTTCTAAAGGTAGAGGTCAAGCTATTGTTACTGCTACCGGTATGCACACCGAAATTGGTAAAGTTGCTTCCAAATTAAGTGATGGCAGTGACAGCGATCGTACCCGTCTTCAAAAGAGTCTTGACAAGATGTATTTCTTGTTACTGGTTGCCTCTGTAGTCTCTGTTATTATCGTGTTGGCTTCTGTTAAATTTAAGGCTGATTATGATACTGGCATGTACGCCATGACTGCGGCTCTTTCTGTTTTACCTGCTGGTTTAACCACCGTCATGACTGTTACACTTGTCTTGGGTGGTAAAGAAATGACGAGACAAAAGGCCATTGTTCGTAAATTAAAATGTCTTGAAACTCTTGGTTCAGTTACCAATATTTTCTCGGATAAGACTGGTACCTTGACTATGGCTAAAATGGTGGTCGTTCGCTTCTGGACTCCCTTGGAAGGCTTCTTTTATGTAACTCCTAATGGTTTAGCTCCTACCGGAGATGTGTATCGTACCCACGACCGTTTATGTGACAAGATCAGTGATGATGTTGATGCCGAGTACGTCGATAAGAAGAGTTTGTCGCCTGATGTTGCTCATTTAGTCCGTTGTGCGGCTCTCTGTAACATGTCTAGTATCTACCCTCGTGAGAATGACGAGGTTGTTATTGAAGACGATAAAAAGACGCCTTTAGATGAAACCAAAGAATCTGACTCTGATGACTGGGTTGCTAGTGGTGCCCCTACTGAAGTTGCTTTACAAGTGTTTGCTCATAAGTTCGGTATGGGTAAACCTGAATTGGCTGCTAACGGTTGGGAACTTCTTGCTGAATACCAATTTGATTCTACTATTAAACGTATGTCTACCATCTGTTTAGACAAGAACACTGGCTTGGTTTACGTCTTTACGAAAGGTGCTGCTGAACGTGTGATTGAACTCTGTAATAACTTGCCTACTGAAAAAGACCGCCAAAACGTCTTGGAGAACGTCAATTCTTTGGCCTCTAAGGGTTTGCGTGTCATGGGTATGTCTTACCGCAAATTGGATTTGCCCGCCGATGTTACTGCCGAAGAACTTCAACAAGGTAGTCGCGATGACGTTGAGCGTGATCTTATCTTCCTTGGTCTCACCGGTATTTATGATCCTCCTAGAAAGGAATCTAGACAAGCTGTAAGTGAAGCTCATCGTGCCGGTATCTCTGTTCATATGCTCACTGGTGATCATGAAATTACTGCTACTGCTATTGCTAAAGAAATCAATATCTTGAAAAAGAGCATGTCCGATGCCGAAATCAAACGTCTTGTTATGACCGGTACTGCTTTCGATGCTATGACGGATGAAGAAATTGATAACCTTATTGATTTACCTCTTGTTGTCGCACGTTGTTCTCCTGAAACCAAAGTTAAGATGATTCAAGCTTCTGCTCGTCGTAACAATATTGCTGCCATGACTGGTGACGGTGTCAATGATTCTCCTTCTCTTCGTATTGCTGATGTTGGTATCGCTATGGGTAAAAACGGTAGTGATGTTGCTAAGCAAGCCTCTGATATTATCTTGACTGATGATAACTTTGCTACCATTATTCGTGCTATTGCCGAAGGTCGTCGTATCTACCAAAACATGCAACGTTTCCTTTTGTACTACTGGATTTTGTTGTTTGGTTTGGCTATTGTCGTTTTAGTCTGCTTGGCTGTCCGTGATCCCGCTGGTCGTAGTGCCGCACCCATGTCTACTCTTCAAATGATTTATATCTATGTCACTATTACTCCTCCCGCTGGTGCTCTTAGTACTCAACCTGCCTCTAGAACCGTTATGAAGGAACCCCCTCGTCCTCCTACTGAAAGTATCTTTAACAGAGAAATTATTATGGACACCATTGCTTATTCTATTGGTATTGCTATTGTTTGTATGGTCGCTTTCTTCGTACCTCTTTATACCTTGGGTAATGGTGTTGGTGGTATCAACTGTGATTCCGACTATGTCGCTGGCGCTTGTGATTCCTTCTATAGAGGTCGTACTTCTCTCTTGGTCGCTTTCACTTTCTCTTCTTTAATTGTTATGGTTCATTGTCGTAGTTATCGTAACTGCGAATGGAATAAGGCCGGTATTGCTGAAACTCTTCGCTCCAAGACTTTCACTTATACTTTCTTGTTTGATATTGTTACCCTTTGTCTCTTTATCTATATCCCTCAAGTCGCTATTGATGGCTTCCGTATGCTCGCTATTTCGTGGGAGGTATGTACTCTTAAATTTTTTATTTTATATACAATATACTAATTTTTTTTTTATATAGTGGGGTCTTGACATCGGTTTGATTCTCTTTATTATTGTTTACGGTGAGGCTTTCAAATTAGCCAAACGTACTTTCTTGAAACCTATGGATTCTGGTGCTATCGAAGACGATGAATATGAACTTCAGCATAATGACGACTAGAAAAAAAAAAAAAAAAAAGACACAAATTACTATTTATTTTTAATATCTCTCTACTATTTACTTTTTTTAATCTTCCTTTTTTTCTCTTCTGTATTCTAATGCTTTTTTTCATTTACCCCCATCTTCATTTTGTTATAATATACGCACTTTTTCATAGATTTTTTTTTTTAAAATAAATTTTTATAGATTTTTTTTTTTCTTTTTAAAATTATTGTCTCGATTATCGTTGTAGTACGGGTAAATATAATACTCGGGAGGGGGAGTCTCGAAGCGCGTTCCTGAATATCCTATTTTTAACAAAAGTAAAGTGCGACAGCCATATTTTGGCATGCATTTTAATCTACGCGTAAGCTTCGCCAATGATCCTTTACTTCTTTACTTTTATGACTAATTTTGCAGTTTATAATATACTCTGAGAATTAAATGTCTTATTTTCTTATGTCAGCTTTTTTTTTTTTTGAAAAACTATATGCATCATCTATATATATTTTTTTAGTTGTGAATTATGCATAGATACACATGAGGTAATAAAAAAAAAAACTACATGAACAAATATATTTTCTTATTTACAGAAAACCCTTTTTTTTTTTCTTTGGTAGAAAGAATTTGAAATGAAACTATTTTTATATGAAATATGACTAAATTGCTTGATCACTTGTCTACTCTTGATAATGCTCTCATTTCGAAATGAAGCGAAATAAAGTAAATAACTATCGAAGTTTCGGTCAACTGCTACTCTCTGCATATTCCCCTAAAAAAAAGCCCTACATTTACCAGCAATCCCTTTTGTAAGTCACTTCCGAAGTATCTTCTCGGGAGAAATGAAAATCAGGTCATACGTCGTTACTAAATTACCAAACCGCGATCTATGTCATTATCAAGTCCGAATAATATACCGAATAACGTGTAAATAAAGAAACGGGATCAAAGATTCTATTGTTTATCAGTTAATGTGCTATTATTTATTTATTATGACGTAAAGCGTACAGCATGTCGATCTTTTTTTGTTATTTTGTGTCCTACCAAAAAGCTCAACACGATTTTTTTTTTTTAACCAGCGATATATGTCGATTTCTTTAAAGTAGTTGCTGTGTACTCTTTAATCCTTCAAGTTTTCTCTCTCCCCTTTTCTTTTATAATTAAAAAATATATGCGTTAGCTGCAAGTAACATTACCATGTATCAAAAATATTAAGACAGATGCACTTTTTTTTTTCAATGTCGTTAATATATCTCATTTTAAAATATGTATAGTGCGCTTTTTTTAAGGGCAAAGTTTAAATTCATATCATCTGTTTATCAGGAAATAAAAGAGGTTCTCTTTGCAATTATATTTACTGCTGTCATTTCAATAGTTGTTCTTATTTTACCTTGCCATTTCTGATCAAGCTATAAGTATAAGGTCTAGCGCCAATGGTTCAAATGGTTTCCTTCTTTTAGCATGAAAAATTACCATGACAAAAAAAAAAAAAAGTTCTGAAATGCAAATTAATGCCGCTCTACATCGATTTTTTTTTGTTACTATAACGTAATGTTTTTGAAAATATGATCTTTAGAAACGCATTAGACAGGTTAGAGCATAAGGGCCGCCTTTTTTCTTTATAAAAAAACTATTCTGTCATATAGCATTATTTTTACGTAACTAGTAACAAAATATTAACCTAAAAAAAGTAGTTTATTTTGTAGCATTTTTTTCGATGGAAATAAAAAATAGAAATTTTGATGTTGTACCAAATAGGCTTTTACATGTATATTTGTACACAGAATGTATCGCTTGTCGTTATATCTAAAGGTACTACCATCATGTCTAACTGCAACAATCCTGTATTATTATCCCATTTCCAATTTACACCAGGGTCCAAAATTTGGCCGTCCAATACGACTTGATTAGGCTTTGTGTTTATCCAGAATGCGCAGCAGCTACTTCTGTGCGTCAAATACGCTTCGTAACATTGTTGTAATATTGTTTGCGATATAGAAACCGTTCCGTTGAACTTATCAATCAATCCTAAGCAAGCAACTGAAGTATTTCCTAACGATTGAATTGTACTGATAGATACTAAACAGGATTCAAATCCTTTTACCCGTACGCTCATCACACATGGTGCATTATTATCAGTTATATCTATGCTCTGTACGTCATTGTTACCCAAGTTCAACCGAACTAGTTTTCCCTTCTCCTGCCCACTCACCACATATGCTATAGCTTGAGCCATAGATAATCCTTTACTCCTTGCCACAACACCCAAAAGGTCATGAGGTCCGGGGTTCCAAAACCCACACACGCCATACACCAGTTCATTGTCCTTTTCACGATGTAAGTTGTACAAACCAATAACACATTCTTTTTCCATTGGATTTCCAAATACCGTATCAAATGTTGCGTGCGGTGATTGTTTAGATAGAAGAACATTATATCCACAGTGTCTTGTTTGTCCAACTAATTTATAAATAAGTTTGGTATTGTGTTCGTTAGGTATATCTGTAATATATATAGGACCTCCAGATATAGCCCGACTAATTGTATTCAATTAGTTTTTTTTTTTTTACAAAAAAAAAAAATAGAAGTTATGTGGTACCTTGTTGCATGATACTCGGCGAACAAATGGCGTGACTGAAACATATCCCAATCACCAACAAGGGCAGGTGTTTTCCATAAAGTATTTAAAGCATTTGCATAAATATGCCACGCATGGCTTTCATCTTCATTGGGAAAGAAATCATCACTATTCCTATTATGTAAGTTAATATACCGTCTTATATAGCTTTCTCTTTTTCAGGTACCGAAATATAGATTTATGATTTTGTGATAGAATCGGGTTCAATAAAATATGTGGTGTGAGTGCCATACTGTGTACAATATTGCCTTTTAAAAATTGTTCGGCACTTTCTATCATGGCCTGTCGATAAGAATCCCACACAGATATTTTATCTTTTATCATAAGATCTTGAAAGCTGCCTTGATTATCTACTTTAACAAAATCGATACCGGCGTCGCTCAAAAAACTATAGAATTCGTAGTAGAATTTTTTAGGGTTACCGATAAGACCAATCTTGTTTTTTTTACTGTCTGTCACTGAATAGTAGTCATAATCTTTACCGAACGTTTCATCTATACCATTCCAATAACCCCACAATGCCTACACGTATTTTAAATATATATCAGTATCGAGAAATAAATAACAGGAACTTATATTTACATGCCACACTCCCACAGATTCAACAAACGGGTACTTGGACTTAATTTCGGATACAGTCTCTTTTAGACCGCCGGGAAACTTTTCTTTACATGCATCCATTGACGTTATTCTTTCATATGAGGTTTCTTGCCACCCATCATCTATGATTACATATCTGACAGGTATATTATTTGACTGCAAGCTATTTAACGAATCAAACAATTTTTCTTTATCGATTGATTTTCCAAACGCATTCCAAGTACAATACCCCAAATTTTGTAACATGGGTATATTTTTATATTCAATCTTTTCAGACTGTTTCTTTATAAACTGTTTGTAATAATTTAAAGTCGTTTCAACCAAATGATAGAAATTATCTGTTGTTGTTGAGGCAATCAATAAATGAGTCTCACTAGCTTTACTTAAACTATAGTGAAAATCAACTGTATTGTTAATCCCTGGCGATAGCCAAGCCTCTGATGTTTGTGCTACGGGTAACCACAGATGAATATTCCCTTGTTCCTTGTACAATAGTAACTGCCATTGTTGATTTGTATCATGTTTAAATTTGGTCATACCACCAATCGGTGTCAACCAGCATGACCTAATGATATGATTAATAATTTGTACTTACATATAATTATGATAAATTTACCCTTTTTTGATACATGCAACGTAAGCATCTTGATCTATTTTCCCAAGCGAAATAGGCGCATTTTGAATTAACGGCGCTTTAAAACACCTCAGATGCATAGATTCTATCACTTTTTCTGCCATCAAAAAAAGTTGGGGCATTACTGGCGTTGTAACTGACAACAAAGGAACAATATACACTTGCCCGTTTTTGTTAGGTGATCCATACCATGACCAAGGCTCGTTTCCTTTCTTAAAGCGTAGTGTGAACTCGTAATCGCCTGGTTTTAAATGTTGCGTACTGATCGCTAAATGGTAATCTTGTAATCTCGTGAACTGAAAGGCGATCCAATTTTTTTGCACAGTAAGATTAGACCACAATTCAATAGTGTATTCTTGTTCTGCTTGACAACAGAATATAAGCTCATTATTTTGCTTGGTAATCGTTCTAGAATGTATCCCTGGGTACAATATCAGTGATTGGTTTCTAGTCATGATATGTTTTTTTCGGTATGGCACAAAAAAAAAAAAATCCCCTTTTTCCGCTTAATGACTTCATGTGTATGAAATAGGCTGAGCTAAAAAAAAAATCGTTGACAAATGTCTTTTTTTAATATTTATATTTCATAATAGGAAAGAGTCTGTCACAGTATTAGAGGTACAGTTAAATCAGAGTTACTATACCCGAGTATAATTTAGTTTACGCGAGTGTATGAGCCACATCTACTGAATTAAGGCGTCAAAAAAAAAAAAAAAATAGATCTAGATCAGCCAAAAAGTTCGAAAGCACGTCTAAAGGGGTATACTAATCTAAAGAAAAAAGTATAAACCCTAAAATTTGTATTCTGCATTATAATACAAAATCCCCCAGTTAAATATGCAACCGATAAGGTGGTTCGTTTATGTAGGATAGAGTAAAGTACACATAAATATACTTTATTACACCCAAAAGACGTACAATAAGGGGAAAATAATAAAATCAATTGAAGTGAACGCAATTGCAAATAGTAGACATATTACACTATATATATACGTCTTAGTTTCTGTTTATAAAGCTGTGACAATACATAATAAAGTATTAGCTCTATAAAAAAAAACAAATATAATGGTCGTGAGATGAATAAATGAAACGAAGACAAAATAGAAATGCAGAAAGTTTTTCTAAACTCTAAAATATCTATTCTTGTAATATCAAAAAGCTTATATATTTTATTGGCAACGAGGTAGTCAGCAGGGTTGTTTTGCAGTTGAAAATTTCGTCATAGTTACCATCATTGGGAGTACTATACTTTTTGTCAATCATTAGAAAAGCCATCATAGAACAGCTAGCTTTGAATCAAAATTAAAACCGAAGAGTTTTTTTTGTTGTATTTTGAGTTGTAAAAATATACCAGCCACATATTTTTTGTCTGAGCGTGTAAATAGAGCACGTACCAAGAATTACCCAATAAATTAGATTATTTGTTCTCCTAAATCTAGGTAAAAAGAAAGTGAAATAATAACACCTATGGTTTAATCTACCGATATTATATTTTACTTACGCATTAGAAGCATCATTTTTAATTATATGGGCGATTGGAGCAGCATCACCAAGACAGCGAACAAGCATTAACTTTGGTCGTATGGTTCCTCTTAAAGCTATAGTAATAGCCGGAATATTTTTGAATGATGTCTAGGCCTTTTTAAATGATTATTCATAAGGTATCTCATATAATATATTTTATAAAGGCCTATTGCCATATCACACTTTTAACGACATTTGTAGACTGTATTACTTTCACATACATATATCAATTAAAATCTATATACCTTACTCGTCATATTTGTCATCGGAAGTAAAGACGTAGAAACCCCCACTTTCTACATTTCCAGAATTGTCATGATTCACATGAGGTTCTTATTCTAAATGGATAAAAGTTACCCTTATTAATCGGAAATCATAATTGTATTAGCAGCCATCATTTATAATATTAAATGCAATAGAGGATGGAAGTGAATAGTTCTCGATATATAACATCGTATATAAACTAATACACCATAACGTTCCATATTCTTTATTGAAAAGTATAACTTTCGGTACTAAAATAATTAAAGTTCATCATACACAAAGAAATGTGAAGCGAAGCTACACAATTACTCATTCTATAAACTTTCCCCCTAAATGTTTGAATAGAGACCCTTTGTAATATAGTTGACCAAGAATTGGTTAAATTGATTTGTTAAAATTAGTTGATTTATTCGCACAAATGTCCAAAAAGTGGGCGGGGTTTTCAAAAAGTCAGTAAATTGATTAGAAGCACTGTACTACTGCGCTTTATGTGGGAACTGTAGTTCAAATGACAGAGAGGACTGGGGGACAATTATCTAAATAAAGAATAACGCTCTGACGTTCCCAATT
Organism: Thamnidium elegans; assembly: GCA_025201345.1. Lineage (NCBI taxonomy): Eukaryota > Fungi > Mucoromycota > Mucoromycetes > Mucorales > Mucoraceae > Thamnidium > Thamnidium elegans. Next base: position 325,690 of record JAIXMG010000011.1, on the reverse strand, counting down.
GAGAGTAGATTATAATTTACTCTAGAAATGACGTACATATCTAAAAAGGTACATTAAATATTATTCTACAGTGATTTACCTCTTTTATTCATGACTATAAGCGCTTTCTGATAGAAATTCGGAATGCGCGTTTAATGGATTACAGTGTTTCTAATAGAATAAGTTTTAACAGGTACAGAAATTATACAGCCGAAAAAAAAAAAAAAGATTAATTCGAAATTATTTGTAATAATTTTTCTTATTCGAATAAGTTTGTTAAACATTTAATTTGCTCAGCTTTCGACAGATTACTTTTCTCAGCTAGTAGACGCGGTAGTAAATCACCTTGCTTTTGAATTTATTTAAATATTATCGAAACAGTTTCATATTTGCTTTTGAGATAACGGCAATTATCCGTATGATCTTCTTTTTTATTAAGTCAGGCCGCCCCACTAGCATCAACAATAAGTTCTACAGCGGAGCTAGTGCTATCCTGAGTCGCATTTTGGCGTTTTCATCCAAGCGTGACCTTTAAAACACTACTCCTGCAATTTCCTATCTAGAATATTTGCAGAGTTGCGAAAACTCCTTTTTAATAAAGGCGTTGGGGGGGGGGGTTTGTTTAAAAGGACTGAGACGTTTATTTGAAAAGTTTGTAAAAGATAGTAAAAAAAAAACAAAAAAAAAGTGAAAAGAAGTTTATTCTTAATCTAAAACGTCATTGTATAGAGTATTACAAAAGTCACACAATCTATTTCTTGTGAGGATAAATCCCGCTACTTCGTGTCATATTTAACCTCTAACTGGAATGACTAGCTAGATTTGGAAACATAAGAAAAAATTGCTTTGGTGCGACACATATTGTAAGAGTTATTGGCCATAGAAAACCTATTCTTTTTCATTTAGCGATAATTCTGGACTCTTTTCTTCTATTCTTTTTTCTTTTTTTTGATAGAAAAAATATAAAAGAAAGTAGTAACAGTACCTTAAAAACAAACTAAAAAGAAGGAATAGAAGGGATAGAAGAAGAAAAAAAGTAAAAAAGATATATATTCATGTATACAATATATATATATATATTTTTTTTTTAGTTCATTTTTTTATAATAATCGCTCCTTCTCCTAAAATTTTTTTTTTAAATCTTTTTAAATCTTTTTTTTTTTTCTTCTTCCGTTCTCTTTTTTTATACAATTATTTCACTCTTTCTTTCACTTATTCTACCTTATACAAACTTTTTATACTACGCGTTGATACTCTAATCAAGACAAGGAACATATATGACGAGCGATGCCAGATTTGCATCCATTCCGCCATTACCACTTCAACATATATTTTCCTTTCTTAATCGTTCAGACCTTTTAAAGACGTCCTTGGTATCTAAAGACTGGCACACTATTTCTTCTAAAAAGCTTTGGTCCAACTTTAAATTTGTTAGAGAAAGAGATTTTGAACGGATATTTCATATTTTGTCTAGAAGTAATTTAACTGCTCGGTATGGAAATTTTATTACTTCACTTGAACTGGTCCACTCAGATAGAGATTTTTGTATAAATTCAAATCATATTTTCCTAATTACAATGTTATGTCCGAATCTTTTATCTATCTCAATTACATTTCATCATACCCGGCCAGTTGCGCCACCTCATTTGTTGGCTAATAATAATAATAATCTTAATAATAATCTTAATAATAATACTAGAAGGCTACCACCACCCCAACTTATGATGGCAAGACAGCAACAGCAACAACAACCATCACAGCCACAACTCCAACAGCCACAAAAACAGCAACAGTTAAACGGGTTACCACAGCAACAATTAAATGCATTACCGCAACAGCAATTAAATGCTTTACCACGGCAACAATTAAATGTGTTACCACAACAGCCACCTTTACCAGGTCACACACATGTCCTACCTTTAGCACATTTTGCCCATAACTGTCCAAAACTAAAATCCATCCGACTTGTTTCTTATTTGCCAAAAACCGATGATTCAGTATATGAAATGGCCAAATATTTGAAATCAGGTTGCCTAGAATCAATTACATTTATTAATTGCTCGACTATACAAAGTTCTACACTATGTAAATTAGCTATGATGAACCCACAGCTTAAAAGCGTAGAAATTATGGGTACTACCCCAATTAGCGACTCTAGTTTAGCTACAATTGCAGATCGATGTGGACAATCATTAGAGTATCTCAGTATCGGAAATGCATGTCAATTGACAGATAAATCAATACGTTATATTCCAGCACGATGTAAAAAACTATTACAACTATGTATATTTAATAATAATATAGAGAAAATATCACAAAATACCCTTACATCGATTGTTCATCATTGTACACGTTTACAAATGATGAGTATCAGTGATTCACGTACACTTGGCTCTGTATTTTTTGATGTTGTAGTACAACGTGTAAATAATGAAATTGAAAAAATCAACACAAATCAAGCAGACGGTGCCAGTGGATTACAAACGTTATGTTTAGGTGGCGTGAAACGAGAAATTGTAACAAGTAAATATGTAAAATATTTAGTTGACTGTAGTGCAAGTAAACATGACCTTGACCAAAATGAACAAGAACAAGATTTAGACATGTCAGATCAATTAACTCATTTAAACAAGACTAGCAAATTCACGCCAAAATCTACGGTAATTCGTGGAAATACAATTTGGTGGCAAAGACGTCGTATTCCTAAAAGAACCTAAATTTATTTTTTTCAGTGTAATAATAATCGTGTAAATAATAAAGACATTAAGACAAAAATTTTTTAATAGACAATAATATTATATTTAGACTTCAAAGTTGGAGGGGTTAGTGCCTTCTTCTCTTTGAGTATCCCACTTTTCAATCTATAATGGGTTGTCAAGAAAAAAGAAAAAGATCATTAGTATAATGTCACTCTTTTTTTAAAAAAAAAATCCCTTTCTCCTTTTCTTTCTCTCTCCCTTACCCATTCATTAGGACACAAAGCATTGTAAGCTCTGAAGAATTGCTTGCAAGGTGCAAAGTCTTCACCACGAGCGTTGATACACTTGTAGTAATCAACATAATTCTGCCAGCAGCTATTTTTAAAAAAAAAAATCAAAAAAAAATCAGCGCTCTTGTTACTTTCAAAGTAAAGTGTTTACACGTACTGCTTAGTTTGGTTGGTGTTGGGGAAACTATATATATAAAAATAAAACAGGTTAATATTAAAAAGTTTATGAATTCAATATTTTGAATTCATAAAAAAAACACGTTACCGAGCATCGAAACCAGCTAAAAAAAAAAAGAAATTAGACCCATTAGTACTTTTTTAAAATGCCATAAAATTCACTAGTAAACGTACCGGTGGATAACTTTGTAATTTCAGCAGCGTCAGACATGATTAATTTAATGAATAAATAAAGAGAGAGAAGGGTGTATTGAAAAAAAAAATTGTGTAAAAAGTACTATTCCACCGAACAAAAATTTGTGGGGAGGGCCTGGTTATGAACTCAAGTGAGTGATGTCATCTAGTGGTGGTGCGACATAGATTATCTAATTGATTGGTGGAAAGAAAAAAGAGGTGATTTATTTGAAGAAGTAAAAAAAAAGTTATTATAAAATAGATAGTGGGGATATACAATAGTTGAATAAAAATTATTAGGGTATGCTTAAAGGGGGAAGAGAGTTTTTTTTTTTTTTTTTTTTTTTTTTTTTACTCTTTGAAAATTCCATTTTCTTCGTCACGTTTGATTTGCTCCTTATCAACGGTGTAATTATCTTTAAAGGCCCATACTTGTCCCTTATTAAAAAGCTATAAAAAAAAATGTACATGTATTGATTTAGTATACTTTGCCTAAAAATAAGGTCTTTTTTTCTTACCTCGTCCATTTCTTCCAAAGAGCGACCTCTGGTCTCGGGTAATAATACGTATGTAAATACACCCATAATCACGGCACAAGAACCGAAAAAGAAATAAGTACCGTAGGTAATTTTTGCAATCATAATCGGTGTTACTTTAGCAATACACGCGTTCATAGCCCAGTTAAATGCGGTAGTGATAGAAAGTGACATGGCGCGAATACGAGTAGGATAGATTTCGGAACAAACAACCCAGACAATAGGTCCCCAAGAGAACTCGTAACCAACAGCAAAGATATAGATACATACCATAGCAACGTAACCCTTGGCTCCCACTTGAGCACCTGCTGCGGCGGAAAGAGTTCCACCATTGTCTTTTTGAATTCCTAAAATCATACCGCCGAGAATATAGAAAGAGGCCATCATAATTACTGACCCGATCATAAGTGTACGTCTACGACCCAGCTTGGTATCAACCATAAAGAATGAGATAAACACAAAGGCAACTTTGACAATACCGTAAACGCCTGTGGCAAGAATTTCAGTTTCGTTACTGTTAAGACCAATAGAGTGAAAGATTTCTGGCGCATAATAGTTCTAATAAAGGAAAAAATTAGAATCAAACAAAAAAGTTTTTTCTGTGTACAATAGTATTTACGATAGCGTTTGTTCCAGTCCATTGTTGAAAGATTTGAAGCATAACACCAATAAATAAACGATGAAGATTAGATCGACTGAACAATTCAGTCCATTTTCCTGATTTGGACTCTCTTTCGAATTCAGCAGCTAAATTGATCTCTTCAAGCTCTTCCATGATTTCTGGGTGATCTTCTGGTAATCCACGAAGTCTTAATAAGTTACTCTTGACATCATCCGAACGGCCCTTGATAGCAAGCCATCTTAATGACTCTGGTAAGAACATTTGACCTACACATAAAATTACACCGGGTACGAGTTGAATACCGAGAGGGACTCTCCATTGAGCGTGGCCTGTAGGCATGTTACGAAGACAAGCATAATCGATCCAGTAGGATATCATAATACCCAATACAATCAAAAATTGCCAAAGTGTACCTAATCGACCTCTCAATTTACGAGGAGAAATCTCTGCAATATACATGGGAACCAACATGGAACAGGCACCAATACCAGCTATAAACTAATTAGCGTCTTTTATATATATATATATTATTTTCTTTGCTAATTATATATTTACCACCGCCAAAGAAACGACCGGACATCATCATACCCATATTAGTTGCGACAACTTGAAGAATTGAACCAAAAAGAAAGATGATTGAACTTAAAACAATAGACCATTTACGACCGTATCGATCTATTATTATATGATTAGTTCTATTTTTTTTTTTTCATCTTGTGCTCAAATTGTACCTGCAAAGAAATTGATCAGTAATGCACCAACACAACAACCGGCTTGTAAAATGGAAACAACATCACCCTTGATTCTTGCTACTTCAGAAGCATCACCTACGATCCCAAAGTATTCAGGGAAAGTTGGCATAGCCAAGACACCAGAAATGACACCTTTTTATGAAATAATAATAATTAGTAATTTGAACTGTTTATAGGTTAAATGAATTAATTTACCAATATCATAACCGAATAAGAAGCCACCTATACAGGAGATGGTGGTAGCTATTAACGAAAGATGTTTCATAAATATATTATAAAAAAAGTTTTTTTTTGGTGAAAATAAAGAATAAAATGCAGGATAATGCAATCTTCTTTTTATACATTTATATAAGGGTACAAGAAATTTATTTTGATATACTTGATGCTTTTTCTTTATTTATTTTTTTGGTACACCCTAAAAGTGACCATAAACAGTTACCAAAAGTCATCTGGCAACTCCAAGTAAATTAAAAATTCTCCTCAACCAGTGTGTCCCAGCTAAAAAAAAATTCCGAAGTGACAGTAAAAAACTCCAGTGTCATCATCAACCCCACATTTTTTTATAGAATCAATTACTTGTTACTTTGTATACATATATATATATATATCGGTTTGTTAGTTACGATTTAACCTTTGGTTACAAATGAGTTTAGCTTCATCGTACACAAAGTCGAAGCTTCTTTTTTTTTTTTTATAAAAAAAAAACCTTGTTTTTTATAGTGGAGATCGTTATAATGATGTTATAGAATATATTGTAATACAGAAGTGAGCCTATTTTGATGTAGTAGATTCCTTTTAAAAGTATTACAAGTACAACACTCAATATCACCAGTTTTCCCACCCACTTTTGTCTGTGAGAAAACGCAAATTTTAACTTGACTGGATTTTTACTTTTTTTTTTTTTTTTTTTTTTTTTTTTTTTTTTTTTTTTTTTTTTTTTTTTTTTTTTTTGTTCTCACTCGGTAGCAGGTTCTTAAAGAATAAATAAAGATGAGACGATGTTTCTTTTATTATTATTATAATTTATTTCAATGTCAAGTACCAACTTTACCTTTTCTTTCAATAGGAGATCATCAGACTTCTTTCTTTTCTGTTCACATGTAACTATTCTAGGTTACAACTCTTTTTATAGGTAGATATAAGGAGCTGATCCACTTATTAAAATGACTACCAACTTAATTGTACGACTTTTTTTTTTTTTTTTTTTTTCATGCCAAATAAAAAAAACAGACTTGTACAATAAATTAGAATTCTATATGATCGTACTGCATTTGAAAAATAGTGTGTGTGTGTAAAAAACTGGATCAGCAGCAGAAAAAAAATGCATATGATTCGGAAAAAAAGAATACTTATTGTCCTATTACTACTTTTGGGATCCTTTATTTAAAAATAAAAAGGGATTTATATTATTTATACAAAAGTAGTTTCTTATTCCTGTTTGGTGGGTATTTTTTCAAAGCATCAATTGACATTCTCCGCTTACCGTGGGCACTGAATATAAGGTTTCCCGGTTCGATAAACCAATAGGTTGACTTTATTGTGTTGACTTAAAAATAAAATTTCAATCTCCAAGCTTTATAGAGTCAAGTTCTTTTTTAGAAAATGTTATATGTTCATTTTTCAATCAATTGATAAAGCGTGATGCTAAAAAAGAAAAAAAGAAAAGTACTTTTGTAGAAAAAATAAAAAGGCAGACAATAGTTATATATAGCCTTTTTTTTTTTTTTTTTTTTTTTTTTGTAGTATATTAAATGTATAAAACAGCAACATGAAATGATCGACAACTATAAAATTTCAGGGCTAAAATCTATCAACTAAAACCCAAACTTTGTTTTTTTTCAGCCCTGTTTTTGTTTTGTTTATGTAATACATTCAAATCATATGTTTTTTATACATATTTAAAATATTCGATAAAAACGTTATTTCAATTCAAAGTGTCATGCGTTTATATAATCGAATCCATGGCTAAAAGTACCCCCAATAAAACACGCCTTTTCTTTTTATTGCTGAAAAAATAATAATAATATATTTATGCGATGTATACCTTATATGTATAGAAATATAAGATGATTCCATAATTAAATGGCATGTTCGATTTCAATGAATCCAGTACCTTAAAATGTACTATTGTACATTATATATGTTGATAAAATTCTCAATTAAATTGTATAGATAATAATAAAGTACATGCTTGAATGTTTAATCGTTAAAGAATCGATGGAAGAATAAATAACATGCAATGGTTTACTTGTTCAAGAATTTTGAAAGAAATAAATTTTACTTTTTTTTCGCATATTCTGCTTTTCTTTTCTTTTTAGTGTAATAAGAAGATTATATCAGATTATTATTATTTATCAAACAAGTGTGCCGCAAAATATTACTCAGCAAATCAATTCTATAGCAATGCATGTTTCAGATGCACGGTTACTTAAAAGTATTTTTTATTAGACCGAATATATTTTAAAGTTACCAGTGAGATAAAAAAAAATACATAAAATAGGAGACACTAGATGGAGGCATGTAGTTTCGATTTCTGCGTGTGTGTAAGAAGAGTGATGTATACAAACAAGTATGTAGTAATTCCCTTTTTTTTTCTTAGAAAAAAAAAGGGTATATCGTACTACAACGTCAAATATAATACTATTTGTAGAGAATAGTGGGGTCATATATGTCAATCTGTATTTGATAAATAATGTAAATAAAAATTTGTACGCTATTGCTGAAAGTATATTGTAATAAGAGCGTACTTATAAGATTATCAGCCAAACTTCTCTTCTATTCGCAGAAATTAATTAATTATATGTAAGTCCAGACTAGTTAGATGGATTTGATAGAAGGATTTTTTTTTGTTAATCATATATATCTTAATTAAACTAAGTTATCGCGATAATATTTATTTTATATATTCAAGACACTAGATTATTATACATCTTTTTTTCGGTAAACACTCTCCTTTTTTTTGTTAACTAGTTATAGCGTAGTTACGAAACGCATATTAACAAAGCCCTCTTTACGAAACATAGATTTTTTTTTTGCAAAGACTTGCCGTGTAATATTTACACGTTGCTTCTGCAGGTGTTGCTGAGTACATGATACCATTTTATGTGATGTATATATAATTTTTCTATGAAGATGACATCTTCATATATAAAAGGAAGAAAGAAAATCCTAAAAAAAAATACGTAGAATCATTGTGTAAACTTTAAAAGGAACTGAGAATGTTTAGTATTTAATCTATTTATTAAATCTGATGGCATGTATAATTATTATTCAAAACAATACAAATGTTTGTGATATTTTTTGTTGTTGTTGTGGAAGGTGAGAGAAAAAAAGAAGAAATAATGCCGTCGAAATCCATTCTTTTTTTTGCAGTAAATGAGGGTGGTGAAACAATAATATTTCTCAAGTTCAAAAAACCCTTTTATCATGATTAAAGTAATCTATTTATTCCATTTTTTTTTTTTTGGCAGTGAATAAATTAATAGTTTTCTCTTTCCTTTTACAACAAAGGCTTGTGGTTTTGATCATGAATCAAAGCAATATCAAGGTCTTGTGAAAGCCGCCTTGCGGACAAGCAATCCGGAACCTTTTGGAATGTTAAGAAGTTATTACGGGTTGAGTAATATAAAAAAAAGATAAATAGCTTCAGTTGCTTGTCCATAGTTGGCTCTCAACTTTTATGTTAACTGCGAAGAATTATATAACAGTAAAAAGTCTATATATACCAAAAATTATTATGTACTATAATGGGAGGAGGTTCTTGTAATGAGAATGACGATCGGCAATATAGTATACTCAAGGTATGTTTTGCCTTAATTTAGTAAATATTGAATCGAGAATGAGCGATAGGTATTGGTTCCAGAAAAAAAAAAGACAATGAATGATGGCCAAGAAGGAAACCCTCTATTGCCTATATCAAGACATCTTGAATCACTCAACCATGGCTGAAAAAGTAAATTTTTCAGTAACCTTTTTTATATAAACAATACAGTTTTCCTTAATATGGTATACATTATGTTCTATTTATGTATCTGGTAAAACGGGGGAGGGGGGGGGGAGGGAAGGGATTTTAATATGAAATTTAAAGGTTGACACATGGTCGAGAGTAAGAATTTTCATAAACCTCTTTGGTTCCAAGAACTATGACAGACAATTAATTTTTAAAAATGACTTAAAAAAAGATACATGATTTCATTGTTAGCACCTCTCTGCAGCACGTACTCAGCCAAAAGTGTATAAACTCATATATATCTTTTTTTGCGCGTAAAACGTTGCAGAGATGCATGCCAAATTAACTCACCCGGGTTTGATTATTTACTATTCCAAAAATGAATAAACTAAAACCAAATGGAGTTATAAAAAAAAAGATTCTCAAAATAAAAATGTATACTTTTTTTTTGCATTGACCTTACAATTGCACATATAATATAAAGGTTAAAACCACATTGTGAAATCATTTTCTTTTAGCGTATTACGTACATTAAGCATTATCTTAACAGCACTCTAGTAAAAAAAAAAAAAAAGGAAAAAGAGTTCCTGACAAAACATTACTCATGCATTAGTCGAGCACCTTTTATCACAGATGATGAAATAACGCATCTTTTTATCAAAGCAATAAACAAATACGATTTACTCAGCGGTGCTGTGTCACTTATTGTACGGTATTAATAGACTTTTAATTTGAACAGTAGCACATGATATGTACTATGTTTTCAATAACTTGACCATTATTCCTTTTTACCTACTCGAACATCGGCTAAATTAAGTTCTTAACTTTTATACAAATTTATAACATGTACACAGTAAATAATATCATCAAGTTCAAAATATAATTTGATAAATACAGTATTGCTAAAATACTTTGCACCAAATTAAGTTATGAGTTTATTTTTTGTAAGACACAATATAAAAATCCGCTTTCGGGCGTTATGTTCACTGTATAATGCAATGTATTGAATCATATTACAACTCACCTTTATATATACTACATGTCAGGTTTCGTTACACAGGAAGGCTATAAAACTAATATAACTATCTCTCTCTCCCCCCATTGTTCTAATTATAGAGACATCTGATGGGAAGTTATATAAGTTGAATCCATGCAACCGTCAGTCATTTACAAAAAAAAAAAAAAAAAAAAAGAAAAAAAAAAAGAGTTACCTACATCCCTTTTATCCACATGTTGTCTCTCGTTATTTAGTTCCCGGGATAAGCTTCCGATGTTAAGGTCAGAAGTTCTCTCTCCACGCACGTGTATGAATAATATTGTTGTTGGTTATACGCATACATTATAGCAGTGAGGACCATATATAAAAAAAAACGGAGATGCAATAGTAAAACAGCAAGAGGTTGTAAATAAACTGGACGTTACTGTACCTTTCTGTGATAACAAATAAAACTATTACAGCGACGCACTTATTTTACAAGCAAAAAACAAATATATACATGTAGTCAATCGGAATTTGAATGCTGCATTAAAGAGAGTGTGTGTCCGCCAAAAGAAAAGAGAGAGTTGATATTGAATATATATTTAAAAAGGGTAAATATAAAAAAAAAGAGTAAAAGAAGGGGGAACAGTTAATTAATAAGCCAGGTTTAATCGATTTGCTCTCTGCTGGGCATAGGCATACGGTCATCATCACGACGGCGGTCTTCTCTCTGAGCGTAATCACGTCTATCACCACCACGGCCATCACGTCTATCGCCACGTCCACTATCGCGTCCACCATCACGTCCACCGTCACGTACATCTTCACGTCCACCTTCACGTCCGCCTTCACGTCCGCCTTCACGTCCGCCTTCACGTCCACCATCACGTCCACCATCACGTCCACCATCACGTCCATTATAGCCTCTGTTATCACGGAACTCACTACGGCGAGGCGATCTATCACGGTTACGGTCATCACGACGGTGATCAAAATCTCTACATAATTATAATAAAAAAATCGGGCCCCAAGGAAAATGAAAAGAGAGAGAGAAAGAGAAGGGTTTGTGTGTCAGAGAAAACAAAGCCAGATAATTATAAAATATTTTTTTTTTAAAAGACAGATTGAAAGCGTGTAATAAAACACGCACACTGGAGATATTGATTGACGGTAGAGAAAAAAAAAGCATACCTTCTGTCGCCACGATCGTTTCCACGTCTTGGTGATCTGTCACGTCCACCAAATCCACCTCCTCTTCCGCCACCTCTTCCACCTCCGTTTGATCTTTCACCGCCACCACCACCTCCACGACCATTTTCTTGGCAGTCTCTAGCCCAATGACCTAATTATAGAAATTTAGTTTCCATGGTTTTACCACCAATTTTTTTTTTCTTACCTTCTTTGCCACAATGGAAACACTCGTTTTCCCCAGGACGTTTACCGCCATTTTTAGCCCATTCAACAACAAGATCCTATTGGGTTAAACGAAGAAGGGGGGGGGGGTATTTTATTTTTAATTTAACCTGGTTTTTTTTTTTTAAAAAAAAAAAGAAAAATACTTACACCCTTAGTGTTTATAGCCTTGATGGCATCTTCAGCATCACGCTTATCATCGTATTCAACAAAACCGAATCCTACATTGCAAGTTAGAATAAAACGAGACAGTAGATGAGATTTTTTTTTTTTTTATTTTTTTTTTTTTACCTTTCTTTACATCAAGTCGAGTAATCTTGCCGTATTTTGAGAAAGTGTCCTCAAGATCACGCTAAAATAAAATATTAATAAAGTTATTCAAGTGCTTTGTCTTGTCTTGGTTACGTTATTCATGTCTCTTGGAATTCTTCCAATAAAAAGTGCCATTATAATAAAAAAAAATTAGTTTAGATGAGAAAAAAAGAAGATAAAAAAAAATAATATAATGTGACACGTAAAAGAGTTTTTTTTTTTTTTTACAAATAAAAAACTAGTCTCATGTTTAAATTTCTATTTTTTTTTCCTTTTCCCTTTTTTTTTTTTCACTTTCCTCTTTCTTGAAAAAAAGAGAGAATGATATCGATTGAAGGTTCAGTAAAAGGATGGATTATGGTATCTATTTCCTCATTGTCTTGTGTGTTAGGAGCTAGTATAGTTGTCATCCTCGGCGGTAAAAAAATAACGTCTAGTAAAAAGTTCTTATCGGCTTCAATGGCATTAGGTGGAGGTGTGCTGATCTTTAATTCGCTATACACTTTATTACCCGCTTCACACCAAAAGTTAGAATCCAATTTTTTTACGTTTCTATGCTTTTTCGGTGGTGTTTTATTTACAATGAGTTTAACATTACTGATTCAGTGGTTTACTCCTCATGCCATTCACACCTGCGATCCTATCGCTGCAGTGCAAAAAAATTCTACCGAACGAGAGCCTATTTTACAGAGTCACAATCATCATCACAACCATCACCATGACAACCAACAGCCGAGTTTAATAGAATATGGGTCAATTGTTGAAGAGGAAGAGGATGATAAAGACGATTACTTTCTTATAGGAATGCAAACTGCAATAGCTATTTGTATACACAAGTTCCCAGGTTAGGTCTTGTGACATACGAAAAAAAAAACAATAATAATAATATTTTTTTAGAGGGGCTAATTATGTTTGTATCGAATGAATCGTCAAATCAGTTAGGAATTAGTGTGGCAGCAGCAATGACAATACATAATTTTATTGAAGGATTTTTAATTGCTTTACCGTTATATTATGCTACAGGTAGTAGATTAGCGGCGTTTGGATATGCTTCATTTCTTGGAGGGATGTCACAGCCTTTAGGAGCAGTATTAGGATTATTGGCTATTAGGAATGTAGAAGCTTCACAAGAACAAATGTTATTTGGTATTATATTTGGAGTAGTTAGTGGTATGATGTGTTTAATATCGATACAGGTAAAATATATATAAAAGAGGAAGAGAGAGAGAGAGAGAGAGAGAAAGGGAAATTGATTTCTTTCTTTTGTGTGTGTGTGTGTGTGTGTGTGTGTATTTTAGAGTATGCTCCCTCAGGCTATTAGGGCAGATGCAAGCCATCGATGTGTTCCAGTATTTTTCTTTATTGGAATTTTTTTAGTTGGATTATCTTTGTTGCTTGAATCCATTTAAAAAGAGTTATCATACCCAGTCTTTTTGCATCCACCGTACATATCCTTGCAGTTAACAGACTTGTCCCTTTTATCTCACAACGGCCAAAAGAAAGAGACAGAAGGATTATTTTGCTCCCCCCAACCCCTTTTTTAGTGTATACCTTTTTTTGTAATTTTATATAAATATTTGTACCCAAATTTATACAATTTATATAAAAAAGTAAATTGTCTATATTTATACACGTCAAAAACCCTGAGTCACCTAAATATGGTCTAAAAATATATAATAGAAAAAATGATGATTTTTTTGCCTCCTTCTATATACTCCTCAGTCATCTTGCATAAAGAGAAAGTGGCGCCCAAGAAAGGTGACCCCCAAAACACTCCCACCCCCCAATAAGAAACTAATATAACTTGAGCATATGTATATATATATATATGTATATATATATATTTGTATTTTCTTTTTCTTTTTTTCCTTCTTCTTTCTCTCTCTCTCTCTCTCTCTCTCTTTTCTTTTCACTTTTTTTTTTTTGTGCCGGCACTTTTTTTTTTCAGTATTATATAACCATAATTATGGCATTCATGACTTATTTAGCACGTCACCATCACGAAACGATTCAATCAAATAAGCACACAAATAAACGATCACTTACTTTACCTACCGTATTAAAAAAAAAGAAGGAAATTGGAGATTATATCTTGTGTAGAACGATTGGCCGTGGTGCTTCGGGTAAGTTTAGTAATAAAAGATATCCCTTTTCTTTTTCCTTTTTTCATGATTTTTCCTATTTTGTTCCCCCCTTTTTTTTTAACCCCTTTTTTATTATTATTGGCTATCCACCCCCCCTTTTTATTTTGTATATAAAGTCTAAATATTAACCACATATTTATTAGGTCGTGTCAAGCTCGGTATTCATAAACAAACGGGCGAAAAGGTTGCAATCAAAATGATTTCTAGAAGTCAATTAACTGCTTCTTCTTCTACAGCTAAATCAGTACAAAGAGAATTAGCAGTATTACAGTTATTACATCATCCACATTTAATTGATTTACGTCAAGTATTACAAGATACGCAGTATGTTTATTTTGTAATGGAATACCTTGAAGGAGGAGAATTATTTCACGTTTTAGCAGAACGTGGTAGATTACATGAATCTGAAGCAAGACACTTATTTATTCAATTAATTACTGCTCTTACCTGGTGTCACGCTCATCAAATTAGTCACCGTGATCTTAAACCTGAAAATATCTTGCTGGACAAGGAAAAGAAAAATCTTAAAATTGCAGATTTTGGTATGGCAGCTATGCAACCATTAAATGCATTACTAAGAACAAGCTGTGGGTAAGTTTTATTTTTTATTTTTTTTATATTATTATTTTGTATTATAAAAATCTCACACACTTGTAGTTCTCCGCATTATGCAAGTCCTGAAATTGTAAGAGTAAGTTATAGATATATCAACATTGTAATAAATATAAATATTACACACTATAACATTCCTATTTATAATATTGACATATTTCCTATTATAATTAGGGTAAAAGATACGATGGTACTGCAACTGATGTATGGTCCTGTGGTGCTATTTTATATGCTATGATGACGGGTCATTTACCTTTTGATGATGAACACATGGGAAGACTATTGGCAAAGATTAAAACTGGTAGATACCGCAGTTTACCTGATTACCTTTCAACTGATGCGAGAGACTTGATTAAGCGTATGCTTGTTGTTGATCCAGCTAAAAGAATGACGGTACATAATCAAAATCTTATTTGAATTTATTTTATATACTCATATTTTTTTGTTTTTCCCTTTTTTAGATGGCAGAAATATTAAATCATCCTTGGTTAACAAATAAATCTTTTTTGGGTACTGAATTAAGATTTTTACAGCAACCTTCATTAGAGTTTGATCCCGTTAGTGATCCTCAGTTACAAAATCCATTAATAACAAGTTCTACTGATTTGGACGGTAGAATTTGGGAAACACTTAAAGTACTTTGGAGAGAAAAATCAGATGAAGAAATTATTAATTCTTTAACAACTCAAGGGTATTATTATTATTATTATTATTATTATTATTATTACAAAGTAATAATTAACTCATAATGTTTGTTTATACTTAGATGTAATGTACAGAAGTTGACATGCAAACTATTACAAGAAAGATCTTGGAGACTTGAAGTACAACAACAACAACAACAAGTAACTTCTGAAAATAATAGTAAGTTGTACTATTTTTTTTCTGGTTTTATTTATTTATACTTTATTTTAATAGGTTCAGTTAGTTTACCTCTGCGGAGATCTTCCGTCATAGCAGATGATGTACTGATGACCCCACCTCTTCGTTATATTCGTAACGGAAGTGATGATGTGGAATCTTATAACCTTTCTACACCATATGAATCTTCAGTTGATACCATGTCATGCTGCAGAACACTTGAATTACCACCTACACCAAAAAGTACTACTACCTTTCAACAATTAATTGATGCACCTTCCATGGACTTAAAAAAGAAAGTTTTGTGGGACCGTTTTATTGATCATAATGTAGATTCTTATTCAATGGTTCAACAATTACAGCAAAATAGACCTTCTAGTGGCCGTAGTTTATTGTCTACAGCTATTGCTCGTCATTGGATCCATGATGATGGCTTATTGGCCCAGACCGAAGAGACTCGAGGATCTAAAGCGGATGCGGCAGATTTATTTGTCATGACAAAACCGGTAGAGAGTACTTGTATTTCAATGCATGAGTCAAGAAGGAGTGCATGGTGGCTGTGTTCAAAAGATATGTCGGTTGAATTAAATTGGTTGGATAAAACTTTCAACTATTTTACTAAAAGAAATGATCCTGAAAAGGTATATATATATATATACACACATATTATAATTATATTAACCTTTTAATTACTCTTTAGGAGTTTGCAATTGAATGCTTTTCTAAACATGAGTGTGAAACAGCTGGTAAATTACATCAAGTACTTGAAGAGGTAAAAAAATAAAATAAATTATATATTTCTTTATCTGTTACTAATTTTTTTTTCCTTATGTGCAGTGTTACCATGGTAAACTAAGTGGAAGAATGTATCCTCATGGGAAAATCGTTTGGAGTGGTATCATGAAGAAGAATGAAGCAACGCTTTCATTTATATGCCATATGACAAAAATTACAAATCCTGTTGAACCAAAGATTCGAATTAATTTTATTCCCGTAGGACAAGGTAAAATACCTTTATTTATTATATGTACATGTTTAACTTATTATATTATAGTAGTAGATAACTTGGGTTATTACATGAAGGAGCTCCTTGATTGTCTCAACAAATATGAGATTGAATCGGACTGGGTAACAAAAACTAACGGTTGGATTCACCCAGAAATTATATAAATACTACCTTTTTTTTTTTTACTTTATACATATATACTTTTTCTTCTTCTTACCTCTTACCTCTTACTTATATCATCATGCATTATACATATATTCCCATTTCATAATAAAAGCATTACATTTTAATACACTTTATGTTTCTGGCACTAGTCTTTTTTTTATTATTATAAAAACATACACACAAAAAAGGTCCTATATTACTCTTTTACTTTTCTGTAAAATTAAACCCTGTAAACAAAAACAAAAAAAAAATATATAGATTGTTTACAAACAAGTTGCTATCCTGTGGAGACTTTCGTTTTCTGACTTTAATGTCTTATATTTTAATATTATGATAGTAGAATAAAGGAGACTAAGTTGATATCTCCTCTCTATCTTTTTTTTTCTGCCCCTAGAGTTCCTCTCCTCTTTACCCCCCCTTTCTCTCCCAAACATTTTGTATATCTTTTTTACGCTGCAATGATAAAATGAAGTACCAACCTAATTGGTAAAACAATGAATATACATTTTTTCGTTTGGAGTGTGTAATGTTTTTTTTTTGCACAAAATAGGTGCTTTTGTCAATCATAAGTGCTACATGATATCATGTTTACAAAACTAAATGTGATATGAATAGGTTTTTTTTTTGTTGTTGTTACACATACAAAAAAAAATCAGCATCGATCATGGTCTATAAAAACAATGTCATAGCGTTGTATAATGGAGTAGTCTTGTATTACGCCACTAGAATCTTATGTGTGTACTGACACAATTTCCTAATAGCTGACTATATATGGTCTTTTAGCGATTTACATATTTCAAGGACGGCTACATAATACAACACACATGTGTTTCTATTCTTCTCCTGGTGGGTTGTATATCATGCGAAATAGGGTGATTGATATTTCCTTTACGTTGCATATTTTATCTTCTATTTTGACCCTTTTTTGTTTTGTTTTATTTTGTTTTGTTTTTTTGATATAATTTTCTCTTATTAAATGTTTCCCCTCAAACCTCCCTCTTTTTGCGTGTATATATATCGTTCTGTATATACTCTTATTACTTTTTAAATTATACTTTTAACCATTGATCTCATTATGATGGGACGTATGATGACCTGTACGGGAGGTATGTTCTTTTTTTTTTAAAAAAAAAAGTGTACATGGCAGTAAAATTGAAAGTGAATGACAGAGAAATGATTTGTTTTGTTTTTGTCATATTAAATACTATGCTTATGATTTAATAATACGCTTTATATGATGTAATTTTTCTTAGTGAGATGTTGCAATGAAAAAAAAAAATAACCATTTATAGATAATATATTAAACTAATTCTTTCATTTCAAAAAAGCGTAAGCTTATAAGAAAATTAGGGGATGTATTTTCAGCGCTTATTATGCAGAAGTAAAGTGCATACTTTTTGCTATATCGAATTTATTTTAAAAAGAACCATATATCATCTATGTAGTATAATAAAGCGCATTACGCCAGCTATAATAAATACTCGCTTTAGAATATCTTGTCTGATAAAGGATAAAATATTATTTAAATAGGAGCGAAAAAGGAGACCCGTTACAAGTAGGATAGGAAAAGATTGACCACGTACATAATACAAAATGAATCAAAGAGCGAAAAGCCCTGGAACCCCCCAAACTATACAAAAGCAGGTTTTCCGTTGTATGCAATGCAGACTGTACAAAGTCAGTTACTAATACTTAATAGTATAATCTGTAATAAATATATACTTCTGATTTAAAATCATATATTTAAAATTATATTTTTATTTTTTTATTTTATTAAAAATAATGGTTACACTACTTACATCAATGACATTTCAATATTTACTACATACTTTCTAAATACTTTCTAAATACCTTTTTTTTTTTTTTTTTTTTTTTTTTTTTTTTGAGAAAGAAGTCCATGGCTTCATTCATCACCATCGAAGGAGAAGAAAGGGGAAGCGAGAAAGTGTGTACGCGTGTATATACAACAGTCTGTTTCAATTGAGTGTAATAATGATATAAATATCAATCCGAAAATATTAAATAGTACGCGAATTTTTTTTCTTTTTTTCTTTTCCCGTAGTATATTTCCATAGAGATTTTTTTGCATACCAAATTATATCATTTGAACGTAACCTTAAATTCGATACAATGATACGCATATACGCTTGTGACTTGAACAAGATTTTTTTTTTTAAAAAAAAAAAAAAAAAAAAAAAAAAGGCATGTATAAATGCTAAAAGAAAAGGTTAGCTAATCGGTAACTCAAGTATTTACCAGTGCACCCATAGATATTTTATTATTTGAGAGTGGGCCAGGTGTCATATGAGTACGAGACCAGGAATTTTTATCCTTGTAGACCCATGATCTCACACTTTTAAACAGAATGGAACTAGGTGTATGGTTTCGCACCAAAAAGAAAATGCATCTTGACCCAGTGCTAAAAATAAAGTACACCAACTCAGTATTAGGCAGTAAGGTTATAAAAGACATGTATTGATGTGCTTGTTGCATACTTGTGTACCGGATTACCTATTGATGTAAGACGGACTAGAGTCAATTTAATGGAAAGTGTATGCTAAAAAAGATTAAACTTCTTAAAGTATCAAAAAAAAAGAAAGAAAGACCTTGTAACTTATTCTACTGCGTATCTCTCTTTTTAACAATAATATTCTGTACTTGAAATGAATTATTTGTAGTAAACCATGTACATATTTTCTTTTTTGGCTAAATAAACACTTTTTTTTTTTTTTTTACACGAATAGATTGCTCTTTTTTTATATAAATATATATATATCATAATATCTCTTCAAGTATTATAATTTGTATATTACCAAAAGCTGAATTGTCGCGTTAAAATCAATTAGATTTTTAGGGACCCCCTTCTTTTTTGTACCATTATTTATGTATCTGAAGATTTACATAGCTTATATGCTTCACCCCTTTTTTTTCTCTCTCTCTCTCTTTCTCTCTGACAGTATGTACCAAAAAATGCTCATTAAAAAATATTTTAACGTCGTCCCCCCTTTTTTTTTCGCCCAAATGCGCCGGTCGCTATAAACCCCATCTAAAAATAGTTTCTCTATCATCTAAATAGTTGCAAAACATGCATAAGTACACTTATTAACAAAATTATTGTTTATTCATTATTGTATATACAATATATATAACAAATAGGAATTTAAGTCAGCAGATAGATATATAGATATAATTATAATAAAAAAACAAATAATAGGTGTGGCTCGCATGGTACAGAATCCGGGTTTTTGATGTATTTAGGTTTTTTGTGTGTGTTTTATAACACGCATGTAGCCAAGTACTATAATAATAAGTTAGTACACCTGTTTATATATATATATATATGTAAAATTATACCACAATAATTGTTTGATCATCACCATATACTTTCATCTTTTCTTGTAAATATCTTCTACCTCTTCGTTCGGTATAAGAAACACCGTCAGGTCCTACATCAGATAATTTTCTTAATCTGTGTTTACTACCGTGTCGACGGGCTGGCCTTGATTTCGGTTTTTCTTCTTCACTTGAACTATCGTCTTCATCGCTCTCATGAGCTTGACCAAAGTATTCTAAATCCTCAGCACCAAAGTTTAAAAATGACCTGTCTGTAGTGGGCGGTCTTCTTAAATCGTACCCTTCGTCATCACTGAGGTTTGGAGAGCTACCACTACTGATAGAAGATTCTCTGGTGTAAGTAGTAGAAATACTGTTACGCCTCAAATCTTGGTCGATGGTATGCGTGGTAGTACTGGCAGTTGCATTTGTAATGACGGGCTCATCCATTCCTGTGGCGCTGAACAAACCAACAATAGTTCTCGGTTTATCTTGTTGATTATTTTTTTGTAACAAGTTCTGCAGTGTAACGGTTGCTTGATTTTCTTCGGAATAGTCTTCATCATCCGTAGTTGTAGAGTCATGAACACTAGCGGTTGCGGCAGAAGAAGACCGCGAGGAGAGATCAGTTTCGGGGTCTTCCTGTTTTTTTAAATAGTTTAAGAGTCGTATACTCCATTTCCTGCTCAGTGTGCTAGACTCGGAGGCCTCCGAGGTATAACCTTTACTCACCACTGCTGTATCGGAAGCCGTTTCATCTAATTTAAATTCATCACATACGTAAAGATGGTGATACACAAATGCCTTGAGTGACATTGTCATGAACACGGTGTGTAAATAAGCAAGATAAGATTCATCTGACTACCAAAATAATAAAAAAAAATAAGTTCTTTTTTTTTTTTTTTTTTTCTTGAAATGTTTACCGAAAATAACATCATACGATCTAATAATTGATTAATCCATTGTCCTTCTACATAAACAGGACTTGAATTCAAGGAACCGTTTTTGGCATCGATATCTAGGACGCAACTGCCTTCGATATGTATACTAGCGTCCATATTTTCTTTAGCAATGCCTACTAATTTAATACTACCAATATGAGAGTCTGTAAATCGAGAGGTTTCAAACCAGTCAATAATTTGGTGCCTGTCACGGCTTTGACCAGGTACAAATACAGCAAGGGCGTGTACAACCTGTTGTACATTGTGCTTATTGGACACACTACCCTGGATCAAGACTGTTCTTCCTGTAAGTAATGAAAATATAACATCAACAATCAAGGACTGGTATTTTCGTAAAACTTGTAATAAATGTGTAGGAGCAGGATCTGGTTTCCATAATTGTAATGGAGCTTGAAGAACAGGGAAATAAAATTCATCATCATCCGTGTCTTGTGAAGAAGAAAGATTTCTAATCTCTTCTTTTTCGGTCTCGAGTGATGTTTCGTTTGGTAAGGTGGGCATTGCACTTTCATCCTAATATTAATATATTTTTAGCGCTATTTTTTTTTTTTTTTGTGTTCCTGATTTTTTTTTATACCTTTAAAGTAACGCTAGTTTCTTCCTTTTCTTCTCTACAATGAAAAAAAAAAAAAAAAAAAAAAAAAACGTCAGAAAAAAAAATTAATAAAAAGAGTGAAGCATTACTCTCTTGGTTGTGGATTATCCATGTTCAACATGAAAGTTCTTCCAAACGTAAGAGCAGAAGAAATAGGATTTATAAACAGTTCTTCTTCATCATCTACATCAAGCACCATACTACTTTTCCCCAAGTAACAGGTCATGTCTTGAATAGATTTAATAGCTTCAGAGTACATATCGTGCGTAATTGCATTAGAAAAAGTAGATCGTTCTTCAGTTTGCTGCTGCTGTTGTTGAGATTCAATAATGGAAAGCAGTGGTATCATGGTGGCTGTCTTTTGAGCTAAGCTCGATTGAGATTCTTCCTCATCAGGTTCTTGGCAAAGTTGAGCCAAAGATCTGAGTTTCCGTTCGAAATGTGGCACAGGGTATAACGTATCGATGCATTTTGGTTGATAATCTTTTGGTACGGTGGTATAACTAGATAATATAGGTTTGCTGCCCTTTAAAGATGTATTGTTCATTTGAGTTATGCTGGACTCCAATGTATCTATCATTAGTTTGGTGGCTGTAATAGCTTGTTTAATAGCTTGTAATGATAACGTAGGCTTTTGTTGTTGAGATACAGCGGATTCTGTAAACTCTAAATCGATCAATCTACATTTCAAATCAAGTGTAAAGTTGGAGTAGTTTCCTTTCTTCATTTTTACAGACACTTGGTTAAACTGTTCCATTAATTCCTCAAATCGAATCACTATTTTATCAGGATCTCTGGTGATGTAAGATAATGCGACCGGGTGAACATAACCTCTTGCATTAATATCGAATAGAGTGAGATGGTGCGTCTATAGAGCAGTTAGCACTATTGTATTCGTCTCTCATTGATAACTTACAAATGCAAAGAATTTATGCTCAGAGTCAGTAAAATAAACTTGTGTATCGTCTGGTATAGAAAATGTATTAGGGGGGGAATCGGCAAGGACAGAAGAAGGCGTTAACGGCTCTATTAAATCTTGGTCTATTTGTCTACATATACAAATAAATAAATAAAAGAGTATGACTTTTAAGGTTATATCTAAACCTTACTCATATTCTGTACTTCTATCTACCGATACGACTCTTAGAACAAACGCGTTAAAGTCAAAAGAATCTAGGCCGATTTTGCTTAATTCCTTTAAATGAGGATTGTTTGGACATTGCTTTTCTGTATAGTGCTTCAAGTCAATGTAAGATGAGTTTGCAACGACTGCTAACGGTAAAGGTCCTTCCAGCTCCGAAAACTCACTAATGAGTACAAAGTCTCGGTAAGATTGAGTTGTGTTTGGTTCTGCAGGTTGTAAAACCTCATCACTCCACCAACAGTTGTTAGGTTTGACTGAAGGTCTAGTAATAAAAAGGTGAATATACTTTTTTTTTTATATGCATATAAAAAGAAGCTTACAAAGTTGTTGATAGCTCCTCTTTTCTTTGTGTCATACTAGGCGTATATTAAAAAAAAAAAAAAAGTATGTATGTATAAAAAAAGAATGTTGTTTGTGTGTACAGTGTTTACGGCACCAAAGGTGATGATGACGGGTTTTTAAATTAAGAGGCAGTTTCGCCAGATCTTAAAGGGCGGTCACTATCCACAAGAAGGGATCATGAGGTTCGCTATCAAGACTCTTGGCAACCATAAAGGGTATAAAAGATCCAAGACGGTAAAAATATAAGGAACAGAGACAATAGTATTACAAAGTAAACACTTTCAAAGGATGTTTTTTAAAAGGTTACTTGTATAAACATTAGGATTAAAAATATATGTACTACTTCAGAAGGGCCGTTTTTATTGATAAATAAAATATCAGTGTGCGTATATTATAAATCATTTTTCGTGGGGATATATAGGGTTCTTCATCAGGGCCGCTGTAAGATGATGACGCAGAAAAAGGTTCATTTTCATAAATATAATTACAAAGTTGATCATGTTGGGTTTGCAACAAGTCTTAATAAAAAAGTTTTGAATTATTGCAGACTTACACTTATATATTTCTACATGTCTTACCATAAAAATTTTAAGGAACTACAAGGTTTAAGTGTTTGTAATAGCATAGGCCTTAAGTAGCGCATTAAATAGGTTGCTCCATTCATATATAAAAGACTAAATGGGGGGGGGAGTATAAAAGGATATAAGAGTTCTTCTTAAATGCATAACTACTCTTGTAAATGAAGTTTATCAACATACGCAGCAATCTTTAATATTCTGTTTCAGTATAAGTGGATGAATATACTTAGATTCATCGGCAAAAGGATCCTGTTGTCAACGTCAACTTAAGTTTAGAAACACTGTATACTTACAGGTTTATTGGTAAAGTTTTTTTTTTGTTCCTTCTACGAAATTATCATTTTCCGGTACACGTTGAAAAAAAAAGTGTGGCGTATTACTTTTTCACGTACCTTTATAAAGAGCCTAACGAAAAGTAGCTCGTAATAACTTGGCCTTGTGCTAGCGACGGTCCATTCAATTTTCTGCCCTGTCGATATCTAGACAGCGTCATAGTTGGGTGGCACTTTTGAGCAAGAAGCGCTCTTATGCCCGGCGATTGCTTTAGGAAGAACAGTATCCTTTTGTACGGACATAAAATAAAACAAAAATGCTAAACAGGATAATAATGAGAAGAAAAGTGATTTTATCCCAAGTAATTTTATCCCAAGTAATTTTATTATGATAAAATAGGCTCACGCGATCTATTTAATCATGTCTAAAAAAAACGTGCCTATTTTTGCCCATTGACGTTGGAACTAAAAAAAGATGCATTTAAGCCACAGCAGGTTCGGATTCCCAAACAAAAAAGAAGTTTTTAATGCCAGTGTGTTAACATGTGATCGTTCGTTTTAAATAAGTATTTTATTTTATTTGGGATATTTTATTTTTTTAATCGCTCTTGGTGGCAGCGGCAGTGAACTGAGAAGTGGCACTACCGAACTTGGCCTTTAATTTGTCAGCATGAGCGTCAATATCCTTTTCAGCATCAAGGAGATAAACACGTAAGAAACGGGTGTAAATAAGTTCAGCACCCTATTATAGTAAACACAATAAATAAACTTTTTTCACGTAACATTTGGGGGGTATCACTTTAAAAAATAAAAATAAAAACTTACTCTGAATTGAGGTAAAGCGAGATAGAGGACGAATAAGGTCTTGAAGAGGTAATAGAAGGGGAACCAGTAAAGGAGAATATCAGAAAAGTATTCAACCATTTGAACGAAACCAATAACGGTCCAATAAGTTAACCATTGTTTATCGTCTTCTTTGCTGGGAGATTCAATAGCCTTGAAAGAAGCGTAGGCTAAATATTTGTAACCGTGCATGTTAATATTTACCTATTTACCTTTTTGTATGTAATACAAACAACTTACCAGGATAGAGCCATGAGATACCGTTAGTCAAGAGTTGACCGGCCAAGTTGAAGAAAATCATCAAGAAAGCAATACCACCAGCACCGAGAGCAACATAGCTCTTGGAAACACCAGTTCTACGCTCAAATTCTTGAGCGTACTTGAACTGAGATAACTCGGCATCAAGACGGGCAAGAACTTCCTTTACCTTGGTTTGAACACCTTCTGCACTATAAGGACTAGCTGTAGTCATAATGTTTATATTTTGTTTTTTTTAAAAAAAGAAAAGAAAAAAGAGAGAAGAAGGGAATAGCCAAGAAAATCTATATTTATTTATATAAAAAAGGGAGTAAAAAAAAATTAAAAGAAAAGTCGCGTCACTGTATGTGTAACGTTTCTATTGCATTTTTAATAGATTTCATCAAAAGGTCTTGTATCTGCAAAACAAGACTCAAATACACTTGAAACAGCTCTTTCAGCTTCTTCTACATTTTTACAATTTGGGTTTTGTGTAACTGAAAGAACAGCCCTTCTTTTAACGCATACTTGATGTTGTTTGGTAAACGTAAAGAAACCTCTTTGCATCTCTCTTGTCCAACGACAATCTCCACTTAAACTAGCAGCTCTAACCTTATTTTTTTTTTTTTTTAGTTTAGTTTTTTTTAAATGTCATCATTTTTGTAACCATAGCAATAAATTATAAGCTTACTTCACTACACGCTTGATGTTTCAAATTACTCCAGTCTACGTTAAATTTATGGTGGTCGTACATATGAATCATTTCATGAACCATAGTATGTTCCTGATGTGTTTTTGAGCCAATTTTATTTGGACATAATAAAATACCATTCACGGGTGAAAATCCTCCGGATCTCATTTCGTCGCAAGGAATACATTGGAAATCGTCTTTGGTCATTTGTTTATCGACCTTTCTCAATTGTTCAATCATGAATCTTACGGGTGGACCTAAACTTTTTATATCAGTTTTTTTTTTTAAAAAAATAATAATAAAAGTTCATATATTATACAGACATATACTTTACTGTTCTTTAAGAGGTTATCCTTCCATACTTCACATTGATTGCATTGGTATTCTTCCAACTCCACATCGAGACGCTTTTTAAAATCTTTTCTTTCAGCTTCATCCATACCAAGTCCAGTAATATATTTCAAGGATTTCGTCCATTTTTCGAACTTTTTCATATCCTTCAAGGAAACGGCAGGTGTTTCTTCTTTATCGGCCATACTGTATTTGTTGCAAAAAGAACTAAAACAATTGAGAATTAAAGACCCCTGGCGCCAGTTAATGTAAAAAAAAAAAAAAAAAGCTCGCTGGGGTTTAATAATTCTAAGCGTTTTTTAATCTCGGTAATGCCTGCTTTCAAGATACAACAGCATCAATCTATACATAATTTGGCGTTTGATGGGCCTCTTAGTCTTCCTTACTTTTTTTTTTTTTTTACTAATAGAACTATGTTCAGACCAACTTATTGTTTGGTCAGATTAATTTTTGAGGGGATAAGTTATTATTAGTTACTTGTAACCCGAGCGATCAATAAATAGCAACGTAAAAGAGGGAGAGAAATAAAACACTTAATAGCTATAATTAAAGATATATATATTTTTTTACTAACAAGCCCAGGTAATTTATTTAACGTTTGTAAAATACTACGTCTCCTTCATCTTCTACGAAACGACAAGCTCTCCAATTATTCCATAATGCCGCAGCAATAGGAGTATCAAAACAAAGATAGTGTCTACCTAATGCTTTTTTTAAATGAAGAGTAGCCTCTTGCGCATGATAATGAGGTATGGTCGAAAAGAAATGATGAGCAACGTGAGTGTCTGATAAATGATGATGAAAATAATTGACTAGAAAGCCGTAAGATCGATCGACAGTAAGTGCGGCACCACGCTGGAAATTGAACACTCCGTTGCGATAGTGGGGAATCTTGGGGTCCGTATGATGCAAGTAAGTTACTAGAACGAGCCAAACATTGCAACCAGAGTAAGGTATGACATAGTGTTTTATTGCCGTAGACCACCCGAACATATAACCGCAATACATAACAATGGTCAGCGTTGTACTTACACCAATAGTAGAGAGAATAACGTTCCAATATTGCGTTTCTTTGTAAGCACTACACCTAGGTTTGAAACAGTTTGCCCCACCAGCGTATTTTTGACCAGTGTAAATCGTAAATAAATATACTGGATAACCTATCACCAATGTATAAGCTAAAACACAAAACGTTGCAAGAGAGGACTCATCAAAAATACTATGGGGTCCGTTGGGGTCGAGGTCTTGATTACGAGGAGGCAAAGTAGTTTCTGAACGAAGAGTTGGTATATGAGACTATTATATAAATATGTTATATTAGAACTTGACGCGTGATAAGTATAACGCATATATCATATATTGACTCACCTGTTCTCTCACCATGTGTCCTGTATTCTTGTGATGTTTAGCATGTATATATCTCCAAGAATAGTAAGGGGTTAAAATAGCGCTATGAAGCACAAACCCTACTATATGATTTATAGGCTAATAATATGAAACCAAATGTCAGTTGCGATATGTATTAGATTTAATATTTAATATTACGCTGTACGAGATTTATATACATTATATATATATATATATATATATACCTTTATAGGACTAAACGCTTGATGCCCACATTCATGACCTAGAGTCCAAATACCAAACCAAATAGTACTTTGAGAAAGCCAATATATGCACCATAAAGCGGCACGAGCGTAAATATTTGGCACTTTATTTATATAGCCCGATAGTGCTCCTAGTATTAATATGCAGGCCAGGTCATGAAAAACGTAGTAAAAGGATCGTAGCGTGTTTCGTTTAAAGCAATAGGAAGGGATGGCGTTGCGAATTTCCTTCATAGTAAAATCAGGAATTTCCCAGCCTCTTTCAACAGCCTCGTCTATTATGCCGGTATAATTTACATTGCTCTTGATTGCAGTCATTAATAAATATTCTCAAGAAGTTTTTCTAGAGCTTCTCTTTTAAAGCTTGATCTTTATATACATGTAGTTTTAAACAGCTGATCTAAAATAAACACACCGTTATAATTGTGAACAATACTTTTTGTATTGATGTACTCTTTAATTGGTATTATGCCGACGCTTTTGCTTCTAACAACTTACTTTCAATATTTGATGTACATCTCAAGCACAAGAAAACTTTCGTTATCCCTGCGACAGGGGAAAAGATCAATGCGCATAACTCGTATTATGACATTGCAATTAGATTGTTTATCGAACTGAAAGGAGCCGACGGATGTTAGAATATCAGAAGGTCCTTTTTTTTTAAGGATATTATAAAGGATATTTCGATTACCAACATGTAAAATCGCTGGTTTTCATCTTTACAAGCCAATTGCTACTTCTAGTGCTAAAGCATTTTCTTTATTATAGAAAATATAGTTTTGAAATATAACATCATGATTATTACCAAAAAAAGTAACACACTCAATTCTTTTTGCACGTTTATTTTGAACTCTTGGCACTGTAGAACTTAAACTACAGCTTCTTATTTTTTTAATGGACGACGAATGTAGTGACGGATAAACGGTGTGAGATATAAAACCGCGCGCTAGGAATATCAAGTATTTTTTTTTTACGTCCGTAAATTGGAGGTACTTATTCCAAGTACATATACGCAGAATCATTGTTAAAAGAGCTTATGACTAAGCAACTCAGTATAGCGTTTATGAAGAACTAGAATAACGTGACACCTGCATTTAATGGCTTGAAGAATTTTAAAGAGAATATTATGGTTTTATTGATAAAGTATATTCAATCCTGAGTTTTACCGAGATGTTTTATTTTAATTTTAATACACTTCTATCCGAAGACGGAAGTACATTGACATCAAAAAAAAAAAAAATTATCATCTAAGAAACATTCGTTTTTAAAAAATAAATAAAAACTACTCCAAACGGGATTCTCTGGGTATATACGAAGTTTCTTTCTTACTTCTAAATCATCTTTAAAGACAGTAGAATAAGCTAGACTGTTAAAGTCGACCATGCTCCCAATTCTTTTGTTTGGGTAAAAAATCTTGTATCATAAAAGTCTTAAATTCCATTACAGGAGCCGACTACTGCTTGTTGTTGCTATATTTTTCTCGATTTTTCTACTTTGGGCATTTTTGATCATTTGGGTGGATTTTTGTCACATATTTTTTTTTGCCTTTCTTTGTGAAAAAGACAATGACAATAAAGTACTCGTTTAAATGCTTCTAATCTATTTTAAATAATATTTTTAATGCAAAAATAAAGAAGGATATAGCAATAACGAGCAGTTTTCGATATTTGATATTAAAGAAAACGCCCTAAAGTTTATTACCATGCAACCTGGGTAAAATAATCGTTTCCTAGCTTTTAGTCCTACATAAATAATGGTGTGATAACAAAGAAAACAACAGTGATGTTTTGTAAGCACAAAGTTAAGTCTAACCATTGATATATGCTACAGCTACTTCAAAAAAAAAAAAAAAAATACAGTTTAAAAGGGGTAATCTATGAGTAAAGGTTGATTTTACCAATAGTGAAAGAAAGATGAATTTGCATAAAAAATTATGCCAACAAAATACAACATTAAACTTCTTTAAAGAAAAAGGGTATAACTCCTTTAAAATAACGTTTTTATTACCAATTACGCTGTTATAATTTATTTATTTTTCTGTACAATCACATTTTAAAAGAAAAACCACTTTTACAACTGTTGAGCACGCCAATCTTCTTCTTCACTATCACTCTCGTCGTCATCATCAAACATGGATTTAGTATGTTGAACGACTTTACTCTTTAACAACTGTCTTACACTAGACTTTAACCCCATATCATCATTTGTCTGTGTCTCATGATGTGGTAATTGACCTTGCTGACGCATTAATTTTAATTTCTCTACTCTTTGATCAAGCAGTGCTTGTTCTCTCGAGATATCTTCATGTCTCTCTAACCAAAATGTTTCATCATCTTGATCTTGTTCTTGTTTTGATTCTTTGGTGACATCAATCATAGCGTCATTAAACGCCTCTAAATCTTTTTCAAGGTTTACTTGTGCTTGTTCCTCTGGTGCTAAATGACCTTGAATACGTGCTTCTTCTTCTGGGTCGTCAAAGAAGCCTGTAGGAATCGATCCATTATTTTCTTGTTCTTCTTCCTCGTCTTCTTCAATAGGTTCTGCAGAATCGAAAAAATCGCTAGGCAAACCCATATCCTGGTCTTGGTCTTGGTCTTCTTCTTCTTCTTCGGAAGACTCCTGTTCATCAAGTTCAATTTCTTCCATGCGTGAACGTTTGGTATCTTGTTGTGGTGGTGATGGTGCTTTACGCTTTAAACTTTGTTGTTGTTGTTGTTGTTGCTGTTGTTGTTTTAAAGTTTTTAATTTTTGAATATTATCTCTGTGTACAGTAGACCCTAAATGAGCTTGCCAAACTGCTTGACTCTTAACTGGTGAATTACATACAATACAAATCAATCGGTTGGTTTCATCGTATTTAGCAAAAGGATGAGTTACTTTTGATTCTTTATTTCTTTCGGTTTGTTGTTTCTTTAATAAACGACGAACATCTGCTTTAGAAGACATGCTGAAAAAAGTTATATAAAGTAAAAGCTTCCCATCTCCACATACTTTCTGCAAAATGTACAGGTGGCTTATGTGACCGCCTTTCTCTCTTTTCTTTATTGAAATCAAGGTCCTTTTTTTTTTCTTTTTTTCTTTTTCTTTTTGTACACCTCTATTTTTTATATATATAAAGCAATATGGGAAAGACAGAAGCTAACGAAGTCGATGATAAGTTCGACGTACTTGCCGAGATCACGGAAATGAATGCTGACTCTGACGAAGAGGCTCGTCTTGCTGAAAAGGCTGAGCGTAAGAAGCTTCGTAAAGCAATGACACCTGAAGAAAAGGAAGCTCAACGTAAAATTAACAGAGAGAACAGAGAAAAGAAGAAGCTCAAGAAAGAATTAAACAAGAAGAGAAAGGTACATACTAAAAAAAAAAAAAATGCACGCAAAGAAGCTAATGAACTAATTAATTTATTATTATTTTTTTTTTTTGCGGATCAGAGAGGAGAATTAAGCGAAGCTGAAGAAGATGACGAGGAAGAAAAGGAACCAGTTCTTGATGCCGATGGTAATGTTGTTGAACCTAAGAAAAAGCTCGCCAAAGACGAAAAGAAAAAGAAGGAAATGGAATACGGTATCTGGGTTGGTAACCTTTCTTATGCTACCACATTAGCCAGTATCAAGGATTTCTTTAAAGATTGTGGCGAGATTACTCGTATTAAGTGTCCCAAGGGTAACGGTGCCAAGAATTACAACAAAGGGTAAGGGCACATAACAAAATAAAAAGTATAATCACTAACACTATATACAGTTTTGCATACATCTTCTTTGCTTCTCCTGAGGAAGCAGCAAAGGGTCTTGCTATGAACGAAAAGCAATTAGAAGGCAGATCACTTTTAATCAAGGATTCCGAGAATTTCGAAAGAGCTGATGGATCCAAAGCACCTACTGAAGCAGAAAAGAAGGAAATCAAAAAGCAAAAGAACCCTCCTTGTCCTACACTTTTCCTTGGTAATTTGAGTTTTGACACAACAGAGAAATCTATTCGTGAAAATTTTGAGTGGGCTGGTGATATTCGTAAAGTACGTGTTGCTACTTTTGAAGATTCTGGAAAATGTAAAGGGTGAGTTTTTTTTTATTTTTTTTTTTTTAAGAAAAAAAAAGAGAGAGATAGAATGGATGATTAATATATATATATATCTAGTTTTGCTTATGTTGATTACTATGTGGTCGAATCAGCTACAAAGGCTATTCGTGCCCCTGATAAGCACATGTTGGATGGACGTAAAGTACGTGTAGAATTCGGTAGTGCTGAAGCACATTTAAGATCAAAGCCTTGGTTAATGCGTGAAAAGCAAAAGGCCAGTGAACCTCGTAAACAAGAAGACACACCATCTACAGACTCTGCACAACCCGAACAATCTTATTCCAAGAGAGAGGGCGGTGAAGCGCCTTATCCCAGGAGAGAGGATGGTGGTGAAGCACCTTATCCCAAGAGACAAAAGGGTGATGCTGACTTTAGAGAAAGACGACCAAAGAAGCCTGTTAGTCATGAACGTGTTAAGCCTGGTCAAGCATTGTATGCTGCTCAAAGACAAAAGCCTTCTGTTCAAGAATTTACTGGTAGTAAGATTACATTTGATTAGAAAAATCACATGTACATGTATACATATAAAAAAAAAAAGGATATCAATAATAATAAAAAAATTGTGCATAAATCTGTCATGGTATTTAAAGGTGTAACATAAAAAAAAATGTAACCCAAATGATAACCTTATATCCAAGATATTTGAAAAAAAAAAGCCAAGTTTTGTGCTTGTATTTATCTATGCATACACTTGGATCCAATTAAATTAACCTTTTAATCCCTTAAAAAAAAGTTAATTACCCTTATTTAAACGGAGTCTTTCCAATTGCAAATACGCGCAACTTACAATTAAAAAGATAACTAATTTATTTCTATAGCAACCAATTGGAAAGTAAAGTTTGATACTCCTTGTTACCAAGTTCCTTCTCTCTCTTTTTTTTTCCCAACTGATAACCCGAATGTGCAACACAACAACACGAAAGTGATTAAAACACAGTTCTTTGGTGACGTCGAAAGCGTCGTCGATTTAAAAAAAAGGAAAAAGTTTTGACCCCTTTTTTTTTTCTTTCTTTTTCTTCTTCATCTTAAACTTTTCAACAAATGACATCTTCCGATAATACACTTGAGAGTATTCCTGCTGACCAACAAGGTAGTTTCTCTTCTTTCCTCAAGACTTTGGCTTCGTTCACGGGAGATCTTTCTAGCTTGACTTGTCCTTCTTTCTTGTTGGCACCCATCTCTTTATTAGAATATTCGTAAGTGTGTAAAAAGTAAACAAAAAAGGGAAAACAAAAAAAAACTTATATATCTATATAATAGTTCTTTCTGGGCTGATCAACCTGAACTTGTAAGTTAAATAAAATCGTTGGCAAAATAGAATAAAAAGGGAAAGTGTGTATATTGATATAATTTTTTTAGTTAAGATCAGTTGGTAAGTCAGATAATGCCGAAGAAAGATTTTACGCTGCCATGAAATGGTTTATTTCTTCATTAAATGGATCATTTAGTAGCCGTGTACCTAAAGGAGAATGGGAAAAGAAACCATTTAACCCTATTCTTGGTGAACAATTTATTTGTCAATGGCAAGATAATACCCGTATTGTTTGTGAACAAGTATCTCATCATCCTCCTGTATCTGGATTCTATATTGAAAACCAAGAAGCAGGTGTAGTAGTAAACGGACACGATGGTCAAAAGACTCGTTTTTCAGGTACTCAAATGTTGATTGATCAAATTGGTTACTGTACTTTAAAGTTGACTCAACGTGATGAAACTTATCTGTTCACATTACCTTCTGTTTCTGTCAATGGTATCTGGTACGCTGGTAAAGTATAAATTTTTTTTTTATTATTATTGTAATAAGCATGTGATACTAATAACTTTGTAGCACCTTATGTTGAACTTTATGGTACTTCATTCGTTCATTCTTCCAGTGGATTTTCAGCTGCTATTGAATATACGACAAAGGGTTGGATCTCAGGCGAAGTTCATCATTTCAAAGCAACTGTTAATCATGAAACACTCAGTTCACCTACTGTGATTGAAGGTCAATGGACTGGTAAATCCAATATCACCAAGAACAACAAGACAACTGAGTTCCTTGATTTAACTAAACTTGAAAAGCAAGCACCTACTGTTAAACCTCTTGAGGAACAATCCGAATTAGAATCTCGTCGTATTTGGAAAAAGGTATCTGAAGCATTAAAGGCAGGAGATTATGCTACTGCTTCTACTGAAAAATCTTTAATTGAAAATGAACAACGCGCACTTCGTAAAGAGCGTGCTAGTGCTAATCAAACTTGGGAACCTGCTCACTTTACAAAAGTATCGGGTGAAGCTATTTATGGTGATTTACGTGAAAAGATTGTTTCAAAGGCTGATTCAAAGTTTATAGATACTATGGGTGAAGGTGGCTGGATGTATAAGGCTTAAATTAATAAATAAAAAAAAAAAGAAAGAAAAAAAAAACCTGTTCTATATCGATTCACGTGCCTTGGTTTAGACAAGAGAAAGAGAGTGTGTTATAAAAAAATTTGTTTGACCACTTTTTAAGCTTTTTTTTTTTTTTTTTTTTACCCCCTTCTAATCAAGATTTTGCATGGTTAAAAATAGAAAGAAACAAGCAAGGCTATATAGTTATTTCGGTAAAGACACCAAAAAGGAAAACGATAGTAGACCAGCTGTCAAGGTTGAAAACGAAATGAAAGCCATGCCGTTAGAAGTGAAAGAGTATAGTTTTTTTTTCCTCTTCTAAATCTAGAGTTAAATCCGTATTAAACTTCATACTACCACTAGTGAGGTTGAAAGTAAACAAATGAATGACGAAGACATGGAAGAAGACAGCGAAGAAGAAGAGGAAGTGGTTACAAGAAAGAGAAAACGAATTATATCACTGGAAGAAAGCAGCGACAGTAGTGAAGATGAACCCTTACGACAACGTTTGACAAAGTTAAAGCAAGGTAAAAAAAAACCAAGAGTACAGCATATTAAAAAAGTACATATTAAAAAAACAAACTATTTTTAGTGGAGCAATGTGATGATATTCATGACGAAGAATTGAATTTTCTTGACAAGTCAGGTAAAATATTACAATATAATACCATAGATAAAACAAACAAGACAACAATTGAATGACTAATACTTGTAATAGATATATTGCAAGAGAGAACACGTGGAAAGAAAGTATCACGATATAGTGAGGCGTTAAAAAAGCTTGCTGGTGCGTAAATTAAACTGGTGTATTTTATTTGTATGCTGATCTGCTTTTTTTTTTTTTTTTTTTTTTTTTTACCTAGATAAAAAATCAAGGTTAGACAGTTATCGAGGTGAAAAAGGTCCCATTGACCACTTTATCAATGATGATGATAGTGATGATGATGATGAAAGTGAACAAGATGATTTCATAGTAGACGATGATATGATTGATGGTGAGAAAAATACGGACATTGAGTCCGAGATGAATAAGGTCGAAATGCCAGGTAATAAACAAATACTTGAATATTTGTATGTGAATATATTCATCAACTGATAACAAAAAAAACAAAAAAAAAGCTGAATTTTCTTCTGCGAGAACTCAATCGTTTAGTAAACAGTTGTCTCTTTACATTAAATATTTAGTTGAATTATCATTAAATCCAACCTATAATGTTTGTAAGTATTTTACTATAAAAAGCTGTTTGTTTATTATTGTTACCCTAATTTAGAAGTTTTTTTTTTTTTAGTGGTAACCAACAACAAATTTAAAATTGCAAAAAATGCCGTGATTAGACGAGTACAGAGTTATAAGGATTCAATGGTAACCAGTGATGTTTGGTTAACCTCGTTCAAGGTATGAAACACATTATACACATGATTTAAATAAATAACAAATCAACAATACAATAGGAAGCTATGGATAAATACCCAAACTGGATATTAAAACAAGTGTACGAAGACTCTCTTTTTCAATGTGACGCTTGTAGATCAAATAAGCCTGCTAGATACAAAGTAATACTCTGTTCGGATGAAATACCGAGTCAAGTAACATTACATATAGGAAGTGAGTGCTGTAGAAAAGGCCAAATGTACCACAGGTTTTATCATTTCGAGTTACACATGTACAATAAAGTAAAGAAACAAGTAGTAACTGAGATGATGTCCAAACGCTTCGATACCGAAACTATGTATGCACATCTAATTGAAACTGGATTTACAAAAAGGGTATAACCATATTTACTACTGGGGGAATTTTTTTTAAACCTTTTTTTTTAAAAAAACCTATTTTTTCAACCTTTTTTTTTTTTTACTAGCTTGTGAAGGAAATAAAAGACATGTTCAATAAGGTCAATCAATTATACAATATCAAATCTCAAAGAACAACTATAGCGGAAGATACAAGCAGTAGTAGCAATAGTAGTAGTAGTAGTAGTATTGAATATTCGTCATCTGAAGATTCATGAAACACACGTATTTTTTTTTTAGTGCTACCATGCTTTTAAATATATATATAATTTTTTAGTATTTAAATCCCCACTTGTTTTTTTTATTTATTTTACTTTACTTCTTTTTCTCTTTTATTATATATATATTTTTTTCATATTATATCTTTTTTTTTTTCCTTTTTTTTTTTTTTTTGCAGGAAACCCTATTTTGTTTATATTCTTTTATACTAAAAATGGGGGCAAACTCCAGTAAGAATAGTGATGATCGATGGATTCATAAGAGATCTAGTCATATAAGATCTGTACTATCAACAAAGAAAAAGGAAGAGCCATTAACAACGCAGCCAGTGATAGTTGAACCAACGAAACGAATTGCAGTTCTTTATGACCCACTTAAATCCAATAAACAAAGAAGAAAGACATCACCAAAAGTGATATCGGGTATCAGTAACACGAGCACGGATAATATGAGTAGTGGTTGGACAAGTTTATCGAATGATCCATTTTCACAGATTGAAGCAGTAAATACTTCAACATTTACTGAAATCACTGATCAATCTACCATATCTCGAAAGTCACTTTATCCAGTATTAGAATCTGATGACTATTTCTCTCCTTCAACTCACTCATTATTATCTCCTATGAAATCGCAAGATATTCTAAATCAACTTGTTCAACAACCAACGCATGCTTACCGTTTAATTAAAGATGCATATCAAAGAGCACAACAACAAAATGACCCTTATGATTGGAATCAATTCTATTTAGCTATGGAAGAATATACAACTAAATCAAATTCACCTGTAGCAATTGTTTATTTAGCTAAATGTTTAATATCTGGTCTTGGTGTTAAATCTGATACAAACAGAGGCTTTCAATTATTAAAATCAAATCCATCATGTGAGACCACTTATGCCCTTGGTCATTGTTACTTACAAAAAGGAGAAAAAAAAGCGGCCTTTGAATCATTTCAAACGGTTATGAATTACCCTATTCACAACCAATCTACACAATTTACTATTGCAGAAGCTCAATGTAATAGTGCTCGTATGTTATTTCAAGGTGAAGGCGTAGAACAAAATACGAAAAAGGCACTAGCTTTATTAATTAAAAGTGCTGAATATAATATGTAAATAAGATTATTTTAATGATTGGTGATATAATATTAATTTATTTTTAGGCGTGCACAGTTTTTTGTCGGTGTTCATTATGAAAGAGGGTCTGATTTAGCTCAAGATCTTGAAAAGGCAAAATATTATTATGGAAAGAGTGCGGACCAAGGCTATCCAGATGCACAAGCTGCATTAGGAAGCAGATTGATTGCTGACTCTAATTATGCAAAAGGAATTGAATGGCTTGAAAAATCTGTACACATGGTAAAATAAATAAATAAATATATGATATCACTATTACCAACCTATTATTCCTTTGTAATTTGTAGGGATGTAGTCGTGCGCACGTTCATCTAGGTATTTTATACGATAAAGGTGAAGGTATTGAACAAAGTGATGATATGGCTTTATTTCATTATAAAGCTGCTGTAGAAAATAACAACCATCCTGCTCAATATATTCTCGGTCTCGTATATTATTTTGGTAGATTAGGTCGACAAAAGAACCACAAAGAAGCAATTCGTTTAATTCGACTTGCTGCTATGGCTGGTTTACCTAACGCACAACGTGTTCTCGGTCAATTATATCAACAAGGTAGCATTATTGAAAACACGCAAGATCGAACACGTACCAAGAAAAACGAACGCGAAGCTATTCGTTGGTTCCGTCGTGCGGCGGCAGAAAAAGATGTTGTTGCTATGGGTATCCTAGGAAAATGTCATGAAAAGGGTACTGGTGTTGATATCGATTTTGAAAAAGCTTTGGGTTACTATGCTAAAGCATCGGAACAAGCAAGTCCGTTTGTAAATCATGCACAGATCGATCAAGCGTTGCTGTTACAGAGAATGGGTCGACACTCTGAAGCTTTTAAATTGTACTCGCAAGTATTGACAAAGGGTGTAGACGCTCAATCTATTCAAACTGCTCAATTATCCGTAGCTAGGTACCATCTCTACCATGACATTGATGGTGTCACTTATAACCCAAGTTTGGCTCATGCCATGTTTGTAGCACTGGTTGAAAAGACGAATGATCCTCACGCCCATTATTGGTTAGGCTCTATCTATGACGAAGGTATTTCTGGATTATTTGAAATCGATCGACAAAAGGCATTTCATCACTTCACTATTGCAGCCAATGGTGGAGATAACGATGCTACATTTTTGGTATATACTTAAAAATATATTTAATACGTAAATATTAAACACCTTTCTTTTCAACAGGTTGCATACATGTTGTCGAATCATGTCATTCCACTGAAGGGTCCCGCAGACGCATTCCCTTGGTACGAAAAGGCCGCAGCAAAAGGACATCGTATGTCCATGTACTCTGTCGGTCTTTGTCATTATAAAGGGATAGGAACTACAATCAACTTGAATATTGCATTAGAATGGTTCGAAAAATCAGCACGTTTAGGTGTATCGGATGCCATGTCGTATATGAGTCGCATCTACCTTCAACAAATGGTTTCCTGTCATGAACCGACACTGGTGCAACACTATTTTGTCAAGGCCTGTCATTGGTTAAAGAAAGGAGCTGAAAAAGACGATACCTATTCTCAACGTGAGCTTGGTAAAATCTATTTGACAGGCAAAGGTTTAACCACAGATTATGCTCTTGCTTTTGATTTACTGCAAAAGGCTTCTTTAAAAGATGATGCTGAAGCAATTACTTTTTTGGGTGATTGTTATCATAAAGGAACTGGTACTGAAAAAGATTTAAATGTTGCGGTTGAACATTATTTACGTGCTGCTTCGTTAGGTTATCCCTTGTAAGTTTGTTTATAAAAAAAAGAAAAAAAAAGCGTTTTATAATCTAAAAATATTTATTTTTTGTTAGTGCATATTCTGCAGCAGCTGAATTATACTATGAAATTGGTAATTTGGAACTTGCATACGATTACTATTTACTTGCTTCTAAACAACCAAAACTTGTCAGCAACAAGATTGGTAAGATGGCACGTATGATGGTAGCTCGTCTCTCGCTTGGTCTTGTACCACCTATTCAATCAAACTTATTACAACCTTTAACTATACCAACCATCACTGAACATGAATCATTTGAAATTCTTTCGCAACTTTCTATTCAAGATCAATTTCCTCAAGCATTTCAACCCTTAGGTTGTTGTTATTTAAATGGTACAGGTACTGAACTTAATCCTTTACAAGCTATTTTCTGGTTCCGAAAAGCTGCGCACGAACTCAATGACAGTATTGCCTATTTCAACCTTGCTGATATTTACGGTAGCGGACTTGTTGCTGGTGTTCCGGTCGATATTCCTTTAGCTTTATCTTACCTCGGCCAAAGTGCAGATATGGGATATACTGAAGCTCAGTATCGTATGGGTATGATTTACCTTCATGGTGAATATGGTGTTGCTGTCAACCAACGTACGGCGGCCAACTGGTTTAAACTGGCTGCTACTAAATTACATGTCAATAGTATCTGGACACTTTCACAAATGGCAGGGCTTATCAACCAGTCTGAACTTGAATTACAATACCAAAAGAAGGCAGCTTCCCTCGGTCATGTTATTGCTATGCGAGTGATTGGAGAGAAATATCTTAAAGAACTCGAGGTTCCATTTTTAAATGCATTAATGCAACAAGAATATCTTGAAGAAGCTCTTAAATATTTACATATGGCAGGAGATGCTGGGGATACGGAATCTCTCGTGCTTTTAGGAAAGGCTTATAATAATTGTACAAAGACGCGAGTTAAATTTTCTGGGTCACCTCAACAACATCATTTACCAACCCCAAGTGATTTTGATGATGACGAAGAAGAAGAATCAAGGTTTCAATGTGAAGAAGATGAAAAGAATTTAGCTATTGAATGCTTTGAACGTGCTTCTGTTTTAGGTGATATTGAGGCAACAGTTTATGCTGCTGAAGCTTGGTATGAACAAAAACAGTATGCTGCTGCTTTAGAATTTTTTGAAAAGGCTGCAAGCCAAGGTAATGTACTTGCACGTTTCTTTTGTGCACGTTACTGTATTGAAGGTTATGGTGGTAGTCAATTAAATCCCGAAAAAGGTTTTCAGGTTTGTTTATTATTTACGAAAAAACCTTAGTGTTGTGGTACTAATTCTATTTATAGGAGCTTTTGATATGCGCTAATGAATTAAATTGCGTCCATGCGTATAACAATTTGGGACAATGTTACGAAAATGGAATTGGTACAGCTAAAAATGATCAGCTTGCATACGAATGGTATTGTCGCGCAGCCGAAATGACGCGTGATGCCGAAGCCTTTTATCGTATTGGTCAAATGTATATTCAAGATAGAATTGCTACTTGTTTAAACAAAGATTTAGAAGCTTGTAAAGTATTTGAGCTAGCAGTAAATGCTACACCTGATAATCATGGTATGGCATCTTATCAACTTGGTCTTTACTATTTAAATGGTATCAAGGAACAAGAAAAATTTGTATTAGCACCTGATATTTGTTTGTCGATCGAGTACTTTAGAACAGCATCTGACTTGAACGTAAAAGAAGCCATGTTCCAATTAGGTATCTTGTTCTTGAATGACGATTATTCTCTTGAAGAGCAAGAAGAAGGTTTAACTAGATTAAGTACTGCATCTGAACTTGGTTTAAAAGAAGCACAATTTGAACTTGGTTTATTTTATCATCGTGGTAAAGAAATTATTCTTAATGAACAAGAACAAGAAGAAGAAGAAGAAGAAGAATGTATTCTTGTTCCTCAAGACTTTGAAAAAGCCTATGATTTATTCTGTAGATCAGCAGCACAAAAGCATCCAACAGCTACTTATTACCTTGGTATATATCATCAACATGGTATATTTGTTGCTCCAGATCTTTCTATCGCTTTAGAACAATATGAACTATCAGTTGACTTATTTGAAAAATATGATAGTCCAGATCGTTGGCAAGCAGAATTTAATCTTGCTCGTATCTTGCATCAAGATTTATCAAGTCGTGCTCATGCATACGAACTATTCCAATCCTCTCATTTACATGCGCCTGATCAATTCAAGTTTCTTTCTCAAATTATGATTGCCCGTTATCACCTTTATGGATGGGCCGATGTAAATATTCAAGCTGAAGAAGCAGCTGCTACTTTAATTCGATTTGCACAAGAAGAATTTGGATATCGTGTTTATTTACAGGTTGCTCAATGCTATGAACAAGGGCTAGGTGTCACACAAGATTTAACTCTAGCGTTTCATTGGTATGGTCAAGTCGTAAACAAATCTCAAACAGATAGTTTTGATCCTGCTATGGTGATGGATGAAGAAATTGAAGAAGATGAAGCTTGTGCCATGTTTAAATTAGCTGAATTTTATCGTAAAGGAATTGTTGTAACAAAAGATGAACAAAAGGCTGAAAACTTGTATAACTTGGCCGCTAGAAAGGGGTCTCAAGACGCTCAAGATTATTTATCAATTATGCTCGAAAAAACTACTTTATATGATTAACTGTAACAACGCACACAAAACTTTTTTTTTTTTTTACATTCGTTTTCTCCCTCCCCCCACTGTATATACAATAACTTATTATTAACCCCACTCCACACACACACACACACACAATGCTATCTATCATTTATCTTTTTTGTATTTATATATATCTACTTATCATATTCTAAAAGAATTATCTAATAAAAATTAAAAAAAAAAAATTGACTATTCAAAAAAAATAATCAGTGTGTAACGCTTTTTAAAAAAAAATGTTGGGTTTTTTTCTTTTGTTTGTTTGCATATTTTTAGCGCCATCGTACAAAATAAGATTGACAAAAGAACTATATAAAAAAAAAACTGAAACAACGATCCCTGATGATTTAAAATAGTAATTTTTTTTTCTGTTTCAAATACAAACTGAGAATATTTCTTATTGTACCACGCTAAAAGAACAATGAACATATGTACTTTTTTCTTTGCAAATAATGACGATTTTATTATCTTTTTAAATAAAAAGTTAATATATACAAGTTTAGTAATACTTTGCATATCTATCATGTTTCAAAGAGATTTTCATCGTCATCTGACTGACGGCCTCACATTGATAGTATCCTGCCGATGGGGCCAACTGGGGATTTTTTATATGTAAATATTGCTACACCAAAAAAAAAACAACGTTTTTTTAGACTCCTTTAATCTAATGCAATAAACGCCATCATTATGCAAATAGACGCAAAAATGGGATTACAGGGTAACGCCAAAAAAGAAAAAAAAAAGTTCAGACTAAATAATAAAGATGTAGTTATTCGATGACCCTTATTGCTTAAAGCATGTCTTCTAAATATCTGCATCAAAAAGTATTTTATCTATTGGCTGGATGATCTCTCTCTCTCTCTCTCTCTTTTTTACGATCTATCTGAAAATATTTTTTATTGGTTCTGCGTGATTCGATCTAATACTTTTTTTTTTTTTTAAAAAAAAAAAAGGGATTGCTATAGCAACTCTTTAAGTAAATGCAAATACAATATTTGTTTTGATTTTACTGGGCTGATTGCGGCTTATACTTTCCTAAATTTGTAATTCCATTTTGGTTAAGCAAAACTTGACCGAAAACAAAATTTATGCGTGTATCAATTTGGCATATATTCTATATATACGAACGATATATA
This sequence comes from Thamnidium elegans, assembly GCA_025201345.1. Taxonomy (NCBI): domain Eukaryota; kingdom Fungi; phylum Mucoromycota; class Mucoromycetes; order Mucorales; family Mucoraceae; genus Thamnidium; species Thamnidium elegans. The sequence continues at coordinate 282,918 of JAIXMG010000011.1, read as the reverse complement.
TAGAATTAACATTCACTTTGAACTATGGTATCTGAAATATAAAACTCTTTCGGAACTAGTTCATAATAGGCATATAATTTATTAAATATTAAAAAAAAAGGGCATATTGATCATCATACTAGCGTCGAGAGGGCATGATGTATTTGTTATTGACTAATAAAAGTAGTAGATGAAATAGCGTCATAATGTTTAATACCTAACAAGTCAATTTGTTTCTGTATATTACGAATAATTTCCTTCACTTCTTGTTGAACACCGTACTTGTTATTTCTGTTATTCACAAACCACGAAATCAGGGCTTGATCAGTTTTTAAATCATAGCATTGTTTTACTAATGCAACTTCTGTATCTGACGGCAACCCGTACTCTCGACATTGTGTTGTAGAGTAACAATCCCTTTCTGTAGAAAACAGATCGAGCTTTCTTTTAGCATTAGCATAAATGTATTTTATCTCAATATCCCTTTCCAGGTCAATTTCATAAGGATCAGAGATGGTCCATTTAGCTTCTTGTTTTTTAACAACAGTAGATATAATGCCATTATAAAAATCAGGTTGATACTAATAAAATGTATGTAAGTCAAATCTAATTTGATAAAATAAAAATTTATATACAAACAGCTGAAGTTTGCCATCCGATATGTTCCATTCGAAGACATTCTGATAAAGTCATTTTAGACGCTTTTTTTAAATGTTCCAAAGTAAGTGCTACGGCTACAGGAGACCCTTTATTGATTTGATCAATTGCTTCTATCGAAAATGTGGACCCTTCTTTTTCTAAAGCTCGTGTAATTTCATTTACCGTATCATACTTGAAACATCTATTTATTTATTTTTAAACAGCTTCATATATTAAAATATAAATTCTATCAACTTACTGTTCAATAATCCTTCTATTTTGACCATATAAAGTATTACTAAAAGGAATATGACCAGGTTTAACAGAAAACTTTTCGATTGTAGTATTGATAGTATCTTGGGTTGGTTTAAAAAGATTTACTAGGTTATCTTCCAAATAGTCTAAACGGTTAGCAGGTACAAAATGTGTTGCTAATCCGGAGAACCTATTGTAAATAATTTAGCCGGGAGAAATTAAAAAGCGGTAAATATATTACAATGCATCCTCTGCTATCAGGGTTTTACCACACATGGCAATGTATCTTCCCAATTGTCCGTTTAATCGAGAAAGATAAAAACTGGAACCAGTGTCACAGAAATGACCAAACCGAGTCTCGGGCATACCCATCCTTGTATTTTCAGTCGCGATGCTAAAGTGAGCTAAAGCACTGATGCTACATCCGGTACCCGCTGATAGTTTCATTTTAGTACATGCTCAAAAACAGAAAAAAATAAATATATACCCGTAATTCCATTCATAAAAGAAACCAAAGGAGTTTGCATAGTACCGATAAAGTGTGTGATATCATGAAGTGTATCTACAAAGTAATCCAGTTCATACTTTCTAGAACGATTTTCGATTGCGCTAGCCACAACTATGAAGAATACTTTAGGAGGAAAAAAAAGAAAAAAAAAACTATTATTACATTTAAGATCACCGCCTGAACTCAATGCTCTTCCTCGACCTTTCAAAAGAATAACATTAACCTTATCGGAATTTTCCCATGCCTTTTTTTTTTTTTTTACATCAAACGATGTTAGATATTCTTACAGTAAAGAAAAAGTATTGTATAAAAAAAAAAAAAAAATACCTTGAGGCGAGGGAACATGATATCAAACATTGGGTTATTCATAGAGTTAAGTTGCTTAGGTCTATTGAGCACAATGGTACGGCTATATTTGTTTGACTCTACCAAGACAGGAGGCTCCTATTATATTATTAGTATATCTTTACAATGAAAGGTTAATTAATGACATTACTTCAACATTAGTACTATCAAGAGCGGTTTGAGAAACCTAATTTGGAGTGTACATATTACTAAGTAAAAAAGCTAGCTCTTTTTTTATATATAATTTAATGCTCACCGATCTTTTCTGAATAAATGAAAAAGACTGAAACGTGTATTGACGAATTATGACAGATCGAATCATTTATTAATATTATAATAAGGAAACTATTATTATGAAATGTTTCTTGCTACTAGGTATTTATACCTTGTTCTTTCATTGAACGTGTGATATATTTTACAGTAATGCAATATGAACAAACAGAGTATCTTAAATGTTACTATAATTCGAATTGGCTCTTTAAGTGTAATATATTAGTAGACGATATAAAGCGTAAACGGATAATTTCGTATATACGTCAAATAAGGTACTAGTTAGGATGCTGCATATTAGATAGGCTAAGGAGTACACACAAAAAAAAAAAAAAATACCCTTTTATGTAGTATATACGATTGGTAGTAAATGATCTTAATAATAAAAAAAGAGAGTGAAGGAGAGGTATACAACTTATATTTCGTTACTAGCTACATGGACGGACAAAAAAGAATAACCGAGCTATATCGTATAATACATCTCAGATAGTAGACTTTATAAATCACGGCTATGTAGTTTACAATAAACGAGCAACAGGATCGGCATTTACATCAAATCTGGAATAAAAGTTTTAGAATTAAAATATTTCTCATTAACTAGTTACCATTTATGCAATTAAACATATTTTAATATACGGAATTTCTTGAATTCAATGATGGCGGCATTTAATTTTGGTTTCCGATAAAAAAAAATAATAAACCTGATCTTTAATTGTAGTTTGGTAGATAAGACAACTTTATATCATTGGTGTCACTCGCCGAAAATCTATTAAACACACAAGGGTGTCTAACTAGCTTCTTTCATGCTAGTTCCCAACAAAAAAAAGTCTAGGTTATCAGTAGCGGAAAATTAATTAGGCACAACGAATGTTTACTGTCATAGTTACAGGGAATAATACACCAAGTTTCATTCACGTCCAACATGTACATTCATATTACATCCGCACGAGGTAATGTAAGTACGAATATCGTTGCCTATTAGGTAAGCGTAACAGTATCTGCACAATGATGATTATAATTAATTAGGCTAGTTTAATACATACACTAGCCAAAAAAGAAAAAAAGGGGGACATTATTGATTATATACATTATTATTTTTATTGCTAATTTCAATATAAATATACATTCTAATTTGTAGCATTCAATCCTTCAGCAGTACACCTATAAATATTGTAGTTTTTTACCATCTTCCACCACCACCGCCACCGTAGCCGCCACGGCCACCACCACGGCCTCCGCCACCTCTTCCACGGCCTCCACGCCATCCACCTCTTCCACCGCCACCACTACCACGTGATTGAACCATCATTTGGAGTCTGGGATCGACAGGTTGCTTGGTTTGGTTAAGGATATCAACCAACTCACGAGCTTGACGAGCGTTATCGGCAGTGAAGAAAGTGACAGAGTGACCAAAGTTACCACCACGACCGGTACGACCAACACGATGAACATAATCTTCAATATTTGTAGGGAAATCATAGTTGATAACAAATTTAACATCCTTGACATCTGTTTTTTTTAAAAAAAATAAGTAATTTGAAAATAAAACAAATTAGGTTAGCAAACAACAAAAGTTCATAATTTTTTTTTTTTTAAGAAAAAAAAAAAATGAAAAGAGAAAAAAAATAATATTTTTTCCATAATAACGTAGAAAGAAACCAGTTTCAACAAAATAAGAGTATTGATGATCTAAGAAAAAAAAAAAAAAAAAAAAAAAAGCATGTAAAAAAGAATATTCCTCCTCAAACGTAAAAAGAAATATAACTTGATAAATTGAGAAGGATCTTTTTGTTTCCATTTTTTTTTCTTTCTTCCTCTCGGTAATAGTAGATCATAAATACCTGTTTGGATTCTGTGTCTTTTTTTTTCTTTTCTTTTCGTGTGTAGAAAATACCATAATAAATAATAATAATAAAAAAAGTAAAAAGTATATATGGTATCTAAAGAGAGAAAAGAAAAAAGAAATTCACGTAATTACGAGAGAGATAGTAACAAAACCATTGCTCTACATCTTTTCGATTTTTTTTTTTTTTTTGTATAGTAAAAAATATAATAAAAAATACGTACCAATACCACGAGAAGCAACATCAGTGGCGACCATAATAGGATGTCCACCAGATCTGAATTGGTTCAAAACCCAATCACGTTCATTTTGTTGTTTATCACCATGAATAGCAAGAGCAGGGAAACCATCTTGACGAAGGAAACGAGTAATATCATCAGCAGTACGCTTAGTACTTGTGAAAATAATGGTCTTTCTTTCATTTTCAGGGTTTTCCATAATACGTTCCAATTGAGTGATTAATTTACCACGCTTTTCTTGATCAGTACAGATTTCAACAGTTTGGGTAACATTTTCAGAGGCACTAAGAGATAAAGAACCGACAGTGACTTGAATATAATCTTTAAGGTATTGTTGAGCTAAACGTTCAACGGTCTTGGGCCAAGTAGCGGACCACATAAGAGTTTGTCTATCAGGACGAATTTGGTTGATAATCTTTCTGATCTGAGGTTCGAAACCCATATCCAACATACGATCGGCTTCATCAAGAACAAGATAAGTAACACGCTTCAAGTTGGTCTTACCAGCTTCAAGCATATCAATTAAACGACCAGGAGTAGCAATACAAATTTCAACACCACGAGCTAAATCACGGATTTGAGGTCCACGAGGGGTACCACCATAAAGACAGGTGTTCTTAATTCTAGAGGTAGAACCAAACTTGACACATTCTTCACGAATTTGAACAGCTAATTCTCTGGTAGGAGCTAAAATAAGAACGATAGGTCCATCACCAGGTTGAAGCAAAGGTTGAGCATTGATATGAACAATAGCAGGTAAAGTATAAGCTAAAGTTTTACCAGAACCAGTCTCGGCAACACCGACAACATCACGACCACTCAAAGCCATAGGCCAACCTTGACATTGAATAGGTGTAGGGTTAGCAAAACCAAGCTTGGTGAGTTCATCCATAACATAAGTAGGGAAATTAGCTTCATCAAAAGTTTGAAGGGGTTTAGGTACATCATGACCAGTAACATTCATGGTAGCAGCAGCTCTGATAGCAGTAACTTCTTCAGGAGTACGGTTGGCAACATTAACGTGTTCAGTATAAAAGTTCTTTTCGAACTTGGGTAAGGCAGTTAAATCCCAATCGATATCTTTTAAACCGGCACCGTTAGCAGCACCTTGGCCTTGGCCATATTGACCTCCACCATAGCCACCAGAGCTTCCACCGTAACTGTTTCCACCACCGTAGCTGTTTCCACCACCATAGCCACCGCTGCTTCCACCGGCACTGTAGCCACCACCATAACCACCTTGGGCACCGCCAGCACTATAGCCACCTGAAGGACGGCTATCACCGCCAGAGCGATAAGAAGAGTAACCACGCTCTTCACCACCACGAGAAGATTGGTTATCATAAGTACTAAAAAAAAAAAGAGGTGAGTTTAATGTAAAAAGAAAAAAGATTAGATTAAAAAAAACTTACGGTCTGCTAGATCTTCTAGGAGAGGTGTCTCTGTTATCACGATAACTTCCACCACCACGGCTGCTAGAATAGCTACTACCACCACCGCCACCACCGGACGAGGATTGATAAGATGAAGAATATGAAGACATTATTGACTTTTTCTTTGATCTAAAGGAAAAAAGATTTTTTTTTTATTTTTTTTTTTTTTTTCTCCTTTTAAAAAGGGTGTAAAAACGTCGCAGTTATTTTTTAAAGCCAAAATCAGCCACCATTTTTAAATTGGTGACCAATTAAGGGAGTCTTTTACGTTCATATGGAATCCATTGATTGATTGGCTCGTTTCTTAGTGTATATTACACTAAAGGGAGAGAAAAAGGGTGTATCCCGTATTATTAAGTGACTGCCTTTCCTTTTTTGTTTTTTTTTCATTATCTTGGTTTCATAGAGGGTTGTCCATAGATTTGTAGTTTTGATACGATTTGATACTTGGCCAACCAAAAAAAAAATTGACATATCGGTAGTTTTTATCCTTTTTTTTTTTAAAAAAAAAAAAAAAGAAAGAAAAAGAGATTAAAAAAAGGTCATGGTTTTTTGTTGTTGTTGTTGCTGCTTAGAAATAGATAAAAGAAAGGATGTGCAAAGGGAAAAATCATAATGCGATTTGTATGTAAAAATTCAATCTAATTGAAAAAATTCTAGAAGATAACTGAGATTTAAAAAAGTTTAAAAGGCATGAATATGCAATTTTTTTTAGTTTTCCTTTTTATTCATGTAAAAATAGAATATACACCACTATGTCAGAATCTATGAATATGTTTGATAGACTGGCTTTGGGAGGTCAACATTATCCCGAGATTATTAAAGCAGCAATTATAACATCTTCTATATCTATTTTTGCATGTATATTAATCATCTTGTCATACATTTATCTAAAAGCTTATCATCCCAACAAAGCAAACCGAGTATCGCTACGTTGCGTATTTCTAGCAAGCATAATGAACTTGATAAACTCTATATTTAATATATTTATTCTACTACAGTCCGGTAATACGACATTATGCAAAGCAAGTTCTACCGTTACCATGTTTTCTCGTGTGATGGGTGATGCCTTTTTAACAATCGTTGGTATCAACTTGGTACTGGTTTTTGTTTTTAATGTTGCCTATACTGCTAATCAACTAGAATGGATTTACTATCCTGGTACTCTGATTTTTGGTCTTCTTACTTCTATTGTACCTATTGTTGATCTATTCCGAAGTCATGGTAGAACTGATTACGCTCATTACTATACTTGCTACTATTATACTTACTATCATCGACTATTTGATGAAAGTGACTTATTATGGGTAAGTTTAGATAAATAGATATGTATATAAACAGTTGTTAACCATTGTATTTTAATTCAGATTTGGTTTTACACATTTTTATTCTTTTGTATTTTTGTTGCGGCAGCATGCTCAGTTATTGCATCTATCAAGTTATTACGAGAGCATAATACACTTATCAAAAAATTCGCTAGTTCAAATATGATCCATGTCACATCTGACGCAGAAATCGAAAGATATATGCGTAACCAATCTAGCATTTTTAGAAAAGTTGTGTCCAGATGCGTTTTATATCCTTTAGGTAAAATACATATCACATGGTCTAGTTTTTGACATGTAAGACTAACACTTTTTTTTTTTTTTTAGTTCCATTAATCTCTAGTATTTGGGGTTTTTTAAATCAAATGGTTCTTTTAGATTCCAACGTAAGCTTTAATACTGGTTATACACTTTCCATATTGGATGCCATCTTTAGTAGTCTACAAGGTTTCTTTGTTGCTATTGTTTTCTTTAGTGATCCAGGTATGGTTGAAATCCTTACAACCACGTACAAAAACCGAAAAGAAAAGTTCCGTAAAATGCAAGGGCCTATTCGATTAAGTATCTCAAGACATCCTTTATTGGCTATTACTCGTTCTGATTCCAATGATTCTTCTTTCTTTGAAAAACCAGGTGAAGAAAGTTTAGAAGAGACAGTTGGTTCCGGCAGTACTCAATCCACTGCAGTTATATCTTCTTTATACAGTCAGAGTGATCAACAAGTGTTGCGACCCCCTAGTGCTTATTCTCCTAGACTACCGTATCGTAGTTCTGTTCAATTCCCTGTTGACCCAGAATCTGAGATCGGTAATGTAGTTTCTTAAATCCTGTCATTGTTTTTTTTTCCTATTGTTTTATGATACCTGTTTCTTCTTTTCATTACATACTTTTTTGTACTTTTTTTTTTTTCATAATTATTTGTTTGTTTGTTTATAGTAAATAAAATATAGTTTTATTATTATTATTATTAAACGTTATCTTCAACTAAAGGACCTTCAGTATCCCCATCATAACCTGATGAAGGAGTAGGTAAATCCTCTTTTTTCGAAAGTCGAGCAGAGACAGATGTATTTTGAATGTTTTTATAAAGTGGTGAAGTAAATTCAGTCCTTGGTATGACATGGTGGCGCTTTGTTGATACGTGAGGAATAGTCGCATTACTATCAGTGCTACTATTGCCACTGCTCATTCTACGATGACTAGTTTTACATTTTTTATAGTCAAGTATGTTACCAGGTAATGATTTTTTTGGTACCTCTTCCTCTTCCTCTTCTTCTTCTGCCATAGAAGAAGCGGATGCTTCCATACCTGACTCATAGTCATCTATAAAACCTATCGAAGTAGTACGAAGTGGTGAAAACGGTATTTGACTCACTCTATCGACCATAGCGTTTATTATATTTATAAGAAAAAATAGAAACGGAAAGGGAAAAAAAAAAAAGAAAAAAAAAAAGTAAATCAAAAATCTATAGGTCAGGTGGATCACACAGTCACTTTATGCATTTTTTTTCTCTTAAAAAGAGATGTTTCCTAAAAGTAAAAAGCCACGGCAGTGTTACACTCCCACAATATGCAAAAAGGCTATTTTAGAACAGGTAATATATTCCATATTCCATAGCCTGGGGGGAACGCTATTTGCAAACCCAAAATATATGCGTGATTCTTACAGGTACTTGATTTATCACGAATAGAATCTTCCAAGTCATTGATTAAAAGGTATATAAGGCAAAAAAGAATGTCGTTAAAAGTATTCTTTTTTTTTTTTTTTTTTTGCTCTCGTAACCGAAATATTTGATAGCTATAAGCTTATTATTCGAACAACAAAAAACTATATTCCCGACCTTAGCTACAATAATCAAATTTGCCTTTGGTATTAAAACATAGCAACCATCACTTTGTACAACGTCACGATGATCCTATTCTCGTTTAAATAACCGCTCGCTATGCAAAGTAACCTTAGTTTTTTGCACCAATCGAAAGAAAAAAAGGCTTTGTTTAAACTGCGCATGACATCACTGAACGGGTTTATAAGAACTCTCAAAACGTTTCTCCTTTTTTTTATCTTTTTTTTTCTTTTTCTAAAAAAAGTTGTTTTAAAAAATGCTCGATAATATGCTTTCCTATAGTGGTGGACTTGTTGGTCTTATCATTTTGATCCTTGATTTGATTGTTATCTTTGAAGTTATGAACTCTAACCGTGAAATTACTGGTAAACTTGGTTGGTCTCTTCTTGTCTTTTTCTTCCCCGTAGTTGGTTTGATTCTTTATTTGTAAGTATTATATATGTGCGAGTATAAACACGGAAAATATTAATCGTGTATTATGTAGCTTATTGAGTGGACGTAGCGAACATAACGCTAGATATGAAGCAATAGTCTAACACTATTGTTTTGTTGTTGTTTTTTTCCTCCCACTGTGGTATTAACGGTTATTATAAATAAAAAATAAAATAAAAAAAGTAAAATAACTAAATAATTATCAGACTAAGAATAGATTATTGTTTTTATTAATGAAAAAGTGTGTGCATTATATACATATTGTGGGTTGAATAAGCGCTTATCATTAATGTGAAACTTGGACAGTTTCAACAAGACGTTAATGAATGAGCAATTTGGAAAGTTAAGATTCTTAAGAAAGTCAATTACAATAGCAGCGATGCGTATTATAATTGGCTTCTTTAACAAAAGACATAAGGTAGAGGCCCGTCGATTATAAATAATGTGACAATTATTTATGTAAACCAGTTATCTTCTATTGTCATGAGTTTAAGCAGTCTTTTTAGTTTTATGACCAAAGCGATAGAACAGTAGAATGTATCTGAGATTAATTTGTAAAAAAATACTGTAATTTGTGTAAGTGACATATAAGGATATGACTGTTACAATAATATAAATTAGTATTATTGAAATATAATACGTAGATACAACACCCATAGAATCCTTAAAACACAAAGTTAGAATGTCATTCGTTCTTCTTTATTACTCTGATGAGATACTTTATAGGATTAAACAACGCTTGTAACATCTTTATAATTTCTATTAATCCTAATTACTAGTCCTAAAAAAATATTTTGAATTCATAGATTGTGGTAAAATCACACATAAAATACAATATAGAATAATCGATGAGTTCATCGATTATAAAACATAACATACGTTACGTATCAAAATGAACCTTATATTAAAAAAAGCACAGGATCTAGAAATCAAGATCCTCAGACTATAGAAGCCACTAAATGTAACAATCAATCACAATAGCGTGACAATTAAGACTTTTAATCTTATTTACCTTTTTTATTAACTTTTCTGTGTTAAATCAAAGTATTTCTCCACAAGCATGACAAATCTCATTCCCGAAAACATTAAAGATTTCAACTCAAGTAATATATAATGTAAATCGTATTGCCAACACTTGTACATTTCATATCATTGCAACTTGGGTTAATGACCCATCTAATGAACAACATATAAACGTGTCGTATCAAAACATTATTGCAGCCGGATCAGAAGTTGAAAGGCTTCAAATTGTAAGTTTTTACTAATTATGATATGTTAACTATATAAGCTACTTAATATTTTACGGGATAGTCTTTGTCCTTTGGCATCAACACCGGTAAGACATTTTTTATTTGTTTTTATTTTCGTTACACTAATAGCATGCCAGTTAAAAATGAGGTCAGATGCTATAAACAAATTTAAGAAAATTGAAGCCCATCAAAGGTCTAAACTTCGACATGAAGAATTGTAAGTAGAGCTATGGTCAACTACTATTTTTAAACACTTATTAATTATTTGTCAATGACAGAGCAACATCTGGTATAATGTGATTAGATAAATACAAGCTTATGAGTCATTTTTAAGAAATATATGCATCTTTAGGGTATTTTGTTTCGTTGTACATCATGTTTGAAGAGAAGGGAATATTTAGAATGTTGGAAGTATGCAACTTCTATTTCCCTGATTTCTCCCGTTTATCAAAAATGTTTACTTCATTAAAGTCATAATAAATAGAACTGTCACACTATTCACTTTCAAGAAATTTGTTTTTAAATGCACTATTTTCCTTTTGGTGTCACTATCCCCTATAAATTACAAATTACATTATTCTATTTTATTATTTTACTCCCCTCTTTCCCGAGTAATTTCCTCGTAGGGGTCTACGGGAGCCCATCTATACTTCCACATTGGTTACACTGTTTATTTAGCCGCATGATGGAGCACCATTTAGTTAATTTATAATAAGAAACACTGTCATATAAATATGTTATTTGTTGTAAATAACGGCGTACATAACGGCATACAAACCATGATGTTTCACCTTTTTTTATTTATTTTTTCTTTCATAATAAAAGTTATCAGTTTTAATTTTTTAATGTCAAGATTATCATCCGTCGAAGCAATACACTGAACAAAGAAGCACGGTCGATTCTGACATTCTCCGTATTGTTCCCGGAGCAATGGAACAAGTCTATTTTTTTTTCTTTAAATATTTTGTAAAGAAATAATTATTTAAATTATGTTCGCTTACCTGAAGTCATGTACTCTGTAAATTTCATACCAGAAAAAAAAAAGAAGATTTAAAGCACTATTCTTTTATAATTCCTCAGCCTTCTAATGCAAGATGAGGTATCTGCTGGGATGGAAAGTAAAAACAATATAGAGTTTGAGTCTTTTCCTATAAGCGAAGGTATCATAACCCCAAGAAAAACAGCCAGCCTATTAGTATTGTTCTGGTCGTTATAGTGTCCACCAGTTGCTACTATTTCAAATTTTGACACCAAAAACAAAGTTCGTACCACGACTCTTTAACTTCTTGGTGATTCTTCAATTTAATAAACAGTGCCTCATCCTTTTTATCGATCTGAGCAACATCATCTATTTTTTTTATCGTGATAGTATATTTCGACTTGCGTAATTAAGATCCAATTATTACTTTGGTATTTGTATAATTGAATGAGCATATTAAAAAGTATTAACTGTCATTTTTGAAGTTTGTAATACAATTCATATCTTCTTTAGCCCAATTATAGATTAAAAAATATATACTAAATAGTTGACTACTTTATGTATAGCTTCGCTTACAGTTCTTCAGGTGATTGCTTTAAAATTTTAAAAGCCATATAAAAAAAGGGGGGAAGATATTTTTTGGTTTTTCGTTCTTTTTTCACTCAATTTCTTGCGATACAATGGTGGATGTGGTTTTAGCTTGCCATTTGTGTAAGAACAATAAAACGTTCGTTACAAAACAAAAGGCCAGGAATCATTATTATAACTCTCACTCTATTACATTGATAACAAGTTTAAAAGGAAGGCCTCAAAATCACAGTCTACCGACCCAATAAATGAATATAAATTACAATGTCCTTGTTGTGAAGAACGTTTTGAAGACATTGACAAACTAGGTATTCATGTATACGTACATTTGAAAACCAAGGTTAAGTAAGTAGCGAATAAATATGTGATTCAAGCACTTTTTTTTTAATGAACTTGTTTATAGTGATAAAGAATAACAAAAAGATGATATAATAGAAAATACTGATAATGAAACGGAGTCTTCTTTAATTTCTGCTGAACCCACAATTTTAAACGATGTACAGTAGCGGCTCCATTTAAGGGTGAATTTCTCTAGAACTTCTTCGGTCCCCAGCTTTAACACCACTATCAGCACTATTCAATTTAAGGGTGGAATTCAATTACGAAAAACCGCTAAATAGATCTAAAAAATATAAACTAATATGAAGAATCAATATTATACGCATGTCAACAATGCGATAAAGACCATAATGAGCAGAAAAAACCTCTTTGGATAATCAATAATCTTGGACTCGTAATGGCCTTGAACAAAATGCGTTAGGTCATAAAAATTTATTACAAGATATAACAGAACCACATTTGAAAAATACCTGTGAGCCTACACCTTTGCCAATGAAACGAAAATAGGACACCGAAACTAATCAAAGTAATACTCCCAGGGGCTACTCATATGATTCCAATACGAAATTTCGACATTTAATTCAAAGCTCTCCATATAAAAAATTATTATCAAACCGCCAGTATATTGAATTAAATGTAGAAATTTGTGGTTTATTAAATCAAGATTGGGACATACGTGTCGTGATCTAGCACATAATTAATAAAACATAGCTTACATCATTATCAATGACCAGTGTAAAATATACAAACTAAACAATAAAGTAAAAGTCTTTATATAAATTACATCATAAAATGATAAAATGTAAAAGTCACTGATATAGTTTATTCTAAATTACTAGTCTATTTGGTAAAAGCGTATAAATACAACTTTAGAAAGGATTCTTATAATCCTTAGATCTCTTTTGATTAATAAAAACACTTTTATCCGGTCTCACAGTATTCATATTTGGCTCTATCTTTTATTTTTTACCCATTTACCACAATACGTCCACAAATGAAATTTGCTAATAGTCAATTATTAACCAATGCCATTATCTATAATAATATCAGCAAAGAAGTTATACTAATTAATACTGTCGAAGTTTATGGACGAAGAAAGTCTACCGATAGCCATAGAAAATCTTTTAAAAACCAAAAAAGGAGAGCCGCCCATTTCTACTAAATACTCAAATGTTCGGCCTACCATAATTCACGATAAAGACGGGAAGAAGTTAGTCATTGGAACCCAAACATTTAATGCTTTGATTACTTCGTCTTTGGACCTATTATATCAATGAATCTCAACACATCAATATCTACTTGGACAAAGAATCAATCGATAAGGCAATCACATTAAGTAAAGATAAACACTGTAGATATATTGAAGGCTTTAACATGTTGTACCAATTGCAATACGTTCGTATCAAATTCCATCTTCCTTCAACATATATTCTTTGTAGAGCGTCTGGAAGTTGGTGTTACCAAGTGTAACCAATGATATTGGTAAAGTTGATGTTTTCATATGCATGTTTCAAATAAAATAAATAATACCAAAAAAAAAGAAACATATATTTATGTTTATTCAATACGACAACGATCAATACGAACAGTATCCTTAGGGCTACCAAAGAGTAAAAAAAAAAATCAATACATACACACTCGATAAAAGTTAATTATATACTATCTTACCGATCTGTTCCATCAGTTCTAACCAAACCCATTCTCTTGACAACATTCATACCATCACTCACTCTACCAAAGATAGTGTGTTTACCTATTCATCCTATATTTAGCCATAATTTCCTTTCTAAAAATAATATGTATTACCATCTAACCAGGGTGTAGGTGCTAATGTGATAAAAAACTATAGCAGTATGCTAAATTTAATATATTTCTCTCTCTTTCTCTCTCTTTCTCTCTCTTTCTCTTTCTTTCTCTTTCTTTTTTTTCTTTACCTGAGAACCATTGGTATTAGGTCCAGAATTAGCCATACTGAGAATACCTGCGCCGGTATGCTTAAGTGCAGGATGAATCTCATCTGCAAACTTCTCTCTACATGTATAAAACGCTTAAATATAAAACTCTTTACTAAATCCCCGTTCTAAAAACTTTACCCGTAGATAGAAGCGCCACCACGACCTGTGCCAGTAGGATCACCACCTAGAAAAATTTAAATTAGATTAGTTGATATTGTTACTTGCAATTATTATTGTATAAATTATTTGCCTTGAATCATGAAATCCTAATATAAAAAAAAAATGGAAACTTGTTTAATAAAACTTGTCAACTTTTTGAATTGATTTTTTTTTGTTTTTGTTTTAACTCACTGCAATAATACGATGAAACTAGAGAGAAATAAGAGTTAGCGATCTATATGCATAAAAGAAAAAGAAAAATAATAATTACTTACACTGACGCCGTCATAATAACCACGCTTAGCCTATCATTCAGAGTATGTTAGTAATGACTTTGGTTAATTATTATATCGCATGTACATTACAAGCTCTAAAAAGTTTTTACAAGTTCTATTTCGAAAAGAAAAAAAAATCAATTAACTAGTACAATAAATATATAATGTCGTCTTCTTTTTTTCTTCTTTTTCTACCTTGGTGCATGATCCCAATAGAGTTCGACATGGATAGAACCCATGGAAGTGTCAAGAATGACGTTTTCTCTACTCTCTGACATGTTAATAGTATTTATATAAGAGCGAAAAAAAAAAAAAAAAAAAAAATGTAATAAAATTTTCAGCTAAAGCTAGGCGCCAGTTATGATTCAACCAATGGAGACGCGTCGGTTCGCGAAGCTTTCGATATGGTACAAATAAACAACAATTTTATAAGTAATGCAATTGGAAGTAAATTATCAAAGCGTTTAGCAAGTGTACAATATTATTTCCCAATAAAAAGACAGTTCGTATTAGAACAATTAACTACAATATTTGTGCCTGTCGTATTTAGAAGTTCTACTGAAGTATATCTTTGAGTTTATATCTTTTTTAATTATATCCTTTTTCACTCAGCAATTGTCTTTTTCTTAACAACTAATACATAAGCTACACTATATTTTTCTTGTATCAATATACGTATTAACCAAGATTATTTATGGTCTGAGCAGATCTTATAGGCTTAATATTTGATCATCTCGAGAATACACTACAAGATCTCTTCTTTTTAAATGTTAACTTACATGAGCTCAAGAACAACTTATAATACTATGATCCTTTATTAATCCATCGTTGCTCTTTAAGATGCTGGTTTTCAAGCGACCACTGAGAAAATTGAGCTGCTGGTATACATGTATTTAAAAGCGACACCTTTAAGCTATAAAGAAAGCCGTCAAAATATAGATGAAGGCAATTTAAATGATTTAATTCGATGTAGGAATAATAATACTAGTATGTTTTTAAACAGGTAAAATTTACAGCAACTGTGTAGGGTTAGAAAGCTGTGATTTCTCACTTAGTTAATCATTTTTAGATACTTATCGTTCCAAAACTATTAGTTTAAAAACAAGACACTAGTTTTATTTTTCAGGAAGATGAAGCAACCCTTCATACCAGTGCTTAGTCGATAGTATGAAAGATATATACCAAGTAGTAATCGAGGTTAAAAGTGGCCCAACCAAGTATTACAGTTTTTTTTTTATTTTTTAACAACATTACACAAAAAAAAAAAAATGCACACACCTCTTTTTTCTTTTTCTTTTTTTCTTTGGGCATGCAAAAATAATAAATCTTTATCGAATCTATTCCACTTGATAAATATTTGATATGACATTCGGATAACGATAGTTGGCTTTAAACATAGTGATACTGCATATATCTTATAGTATTAATAAACTAATGGTAAAATAAAAAAAAATATCTTTTTCATTAACCGCGAGATTTTTTTGTATCACAAACCTAACGAAAACAGGGCAAACCCGAGCGACTTGTTTAGTATAAAGAAAGAAGTTATATAGACAAAAAAAAAAATTTTTTATCAAAGGTTTATATTAGCCGAAAAAAAACAAAGAATATAAGAAACGTACGTTATAACTTGGTACCTGAATATCTATTATAGGAAGTGATTCACATGGTAAACTACGGTCATTATTCGGCGGGAAAAAATGAATGAGGTTAAAGGACCATACCAACAAAGAATAAACTAGTTAGAATACCCTTCCCTTGTTCCTATTCCTATATTGATGTTTGGTAAACAAATTGCTGTTATGAGCCAAAAACGCAAGAATGGGTGAAGCAGTAATACGATATAAATCATTATCACGTGCATTCAATGAGAGAGAAAAAGAGAAAGTACTGGGCGCCGTTTTATAAAATATATAAAAAATAAACAAAATAAACAAAAAAATCTTTTTTTTTCTTGTTAATGAATAGAGAAAAAACTATTAAACATGGTGTTAATGGTTAGGTCTTTTAGGAGCACCCTTAATTTACTACAATGGGTGTCTTTTTGTATTATTATATTATTATCCATGTTTGCAATTTATTGTGTTGAATCAAAAGCTTCGTTTTCAACAGACCTCACCTATTATCAAAAACGACATTTATTATTGGATTCCAATCAAAAAGAAGCAAAAGAAAGAAGCGGTTCCTCTGGAAACGATTTATTACCGACCAACCTAGTGCTTGTATCAACGCTCGACGGTTCTATTCGAGGTATTGACCGGTTTGAGGGAAGAGTACATTGGACTTTGAAAGGAGGACCTGGAAGTTCACTTATCAAGTCCAACTCTCATTTTGAAACTCACAAGTTTTATAAACAAGGTTCAGCTGGTAGTGTACACTCTGCTGAAGAAGACGAACATGATAAATTATTTGTAGATACTTTAAATACTATGGATACTGATGAGGATTCTACTACTGACGACGAATTGGACGAATTTAACCTCGACCAACATCCTTGGGAAGATTCTGAAGATTCTGAAGAGCAAGATATTTATTATATTATTGAGCCTCAAGATGGTGGAAGTCTTTATATTTATGGAGATGGCAGACCTTTAGAAGTAATATATCCTTCTATTACTAATACAAAGCACATATTAATTAAATCATTTATAGAAACTACCCTTTTCTGTTAAAGAAATTGTAAATAACTCACCTTTTCGAACACCAGATGGAACTACTTATATAGGTAGAAAAAATACACTTATGATTGAAATAGATCCAAGAAATGGAAAGATTTTACAACAAATTGACTTGAATAAAGCTGATAATCAATATCGTATGGCAACTCAATATCCGCCAAGAACTATATTTCTTGGTAGAAATGGTAAAAAAAAAAAAAAAAAAAAAAAAAAAAAAATTAGCTTGTGTACCTGTACTAAGCCTTTCCTTTTTCTTTTATCATTTATATGTAAAAAGAATACAAAGTAGCTATTTACGACAATAATAAAAAATGGTGGAATGTAACTTATAGCGAATATATACCAAACAAGTTCGACTGGGATGTACCAACAAATACAGTTCCTTCCGACATTTACGTAGCACCTGATGCTACATTAGCTATTACCGGGATTAACGTTCGTAATGGAGAGTTAATTTGGTCTCGAGATTTGCCTCACCCTGTTGTTAGCGTATTTGACGTTTATCGTCGAGAAGATTATACAATTGCCTTATCTAAACAAGTTCCACCTCCAACACTTACTAAAGGAGACGTTGGTGATTTACTTAGTTTAATGACTCGAAAGAACAATGTTACATCAGCCTACGTTGGTGTACATGAAGGCAGTTTATATGCTCTCTCGACCAAAAACTATCCTTTGGTTCAAATTTCACCTTGGGCTTCCATGTATACAGGCAGAAAGCCTGGAGATACCAGTCAATTAATCGGTGGTTCAAGTACCAGTGATGCCAATGCAACTGGGTTTGAATGGACTCAAAAACCTCATGAAATGTGTTGTCATGGTTGCGAGT
Organism: Thamnidium elegans; assembly: GCA_025201345.1. Taxonomy (NCBI): domain Eukaryota; kingdom Fungi; phylum Mucoromycota; class Mucoromycetes; order Mucorales; family Mucoraceae; genus Thamnidium; species Thamnidium elegans. The sequence continues at coordinate 264,754 of JAIXMG010000011.1, read as the reverse complement.
ATCATATTGATTGTATGATTGGTCAACATGTTGTTCAATCGGTTGTGGACGAGATTGTAGAAGAAGATCACATCTTTCGTTATAAACTTTCATTACCTTCTGCCTCATCATCTTCATTACCTACTGGATTACCACAATCTTTACCTACTAATATTCCTTTATATCATTTGGACTATGAAGAACGAAAGTCTAGTTTCTTTCAAGAAGGATTTGGTAGATTTTGGAAAAGTTATGTTTTAGTCTCTTCAGTGATTGTTTATGTCTATCGTGATCATATCATTACATTCTATGAAGTCAAGGTATTGCCTAAATGGAAGCAAATGTTAAAGAAACGTGCCAAAGCAAAAAAGACAAAGGCTAGAATTGCAGCAGCTGCTCGTGCTGAAAAAGAAATGATTAAAAGAGAACGAGCAGATTCTTTAACGTCAATTGGCAGCTTTGATGCAGATAGATATATTAAAGAAAAGATTGATGAACAAATTTATGAAAAAGAACAACAAATTAAGAAATTAAGAGAAGAAGAAGAGGCAATAGAAAAGCAAAAAAAGGCTGAAGAAGAAGCGAAAGCAAAAGCAGAAGAATTAATTGCAGCAGCAGCAAGAGAAGAAGAAGAAAGATTAAAGTCTTCAGGTCAAGTCGTTGTAGTAAAGCAGACATCCACTGGTTTGGATCTTGAAAGCTTTAAACAATCGAAATCCAGAGTTTTAGAAATATCTGACCATGTTCTTGGTGAGTATACCAATGTAATAACACTTGTAACAAATAACTAACCTGTTAATATGTGTAGGCTATGGTAGTCATGGTACAGTTGTATATAAAGGAAGTTTTGATGGTAGAAATGTTGCTGTCAAGCGATTATTACTTGACTTTTACGATGTTGCATTAAAAGAAGTAAAACTTTTACAAGAAAGTGATGATCATCCTAATGTTGTACGTTACTTTTATAAAGAAGAATCAGATCGTTTCTTATATATTGCACTTGAACTTTGTTATGGATCATTGAATGATTATATGGAAAGATCATTACCTATACCCGAAATGCAACTTTGCGATACAATGAATCCAGCAAATATATTGTCTCAATTTATATCTGGTTTACAATACCTTCACTCACTTAAGATCGTTCACAGAGATATTAAACCACACAACATCTTGTTAGCTCCAAGCAAACATCGCTATATTAAAGATTCTCCTGTCATGCGTATTTTGATATCCGATTTCGGACTCTGTAAAAAATTGGATGGAGAACAAAGTAGCTTCAATTACACTGCAGCTTCACCTGCAGGTACTTCTGGTTGGAGAGCTCCAGAGTTATTAGCTGGCGCTCTTGCTGCTACCTCCTCAGATACAAGTTTCAGTAGCACGCGTGAATCTTCTTCTGATGGTAGCAACATGATTGGCCGTGTCAAAGCTACTCGAGCAATTGATATCTTTTCAGCTGGTTGTGTATTTTATTATGTATTAAGTAGTGGTGATCATCCTTTTGGTAATCGATTTGGTCGTGAAAATAACATTTTAAATGGAATTTATAACCTGGATAAATTGGATTCTATGGGTGAAGATGGTGTTGAAGCCAAAGATTTAGTTGAAAGAATGATTTCTTCTGAGCCTAAATCAAGGTTAGTTTTATTTATTCATATGTACTTACTTTGACATATATTTCTAAAAATTACTTGCTTTTTATAGACCTACTGCAGATACTATTTTATCACATCCTTTCTTTTGGACAACGTCAAAGAGATTGGCATTTTTGCAAGATGCGTCTGATAGATTTGAAATTGAAGAACGTGAACCACCTTCTTTATTATTACGAGCACTTGAATCAGATGCTTCTACAGTAATTGGTACAGATTGGTATAAACGAATTGATCGTATTGTTGCAAATGATCTTGGAAAATATAGAAAGTATGATGGTAAAAGAGTGAGAGATTTGTTGAGAGCTCTTCGAAATAAGGTAATATTATTTCTATTGCTGTTATTATTGTAACTAACAGCTTTTTTTTTACATGTAGAAACATCATTGGCAAGATTTACCACCAGCTGTTAAATTAGTCTATGGTGAACCACCAAATCAATTCTTGTATTATTTCACTGCTCGTTTCCCTCATTTACTGTTACATACTTACTATGTTGTAGCAAGTCAACCCAGCTTGAGAAAGGAAGGTTCACTAGGACAATATTTTTAAACACATCCATACACACACACACACACACTCCTCACTCCATTTCAATTTATGCATTACCTTTTTTTTTCTTTTTTATATATCATTTTTTACCATTTAAATAAGCTTTTTTTGTCATTTAAATAAATCTATTACAAATTGACCGATTTTTTTTTATTGATTAACAACAGCATTACAATGAATCTTAACAACATCGCCCAAATTTTCCATATCATCTAAACACTTTTCGACCAATTCAATTGTATCCTTATCTTCAATCTCAACCGTACTTAAAGGAATGTAGGTTGCTTCAATCTCTTGTACTTCGTACTTGTGATCCATTAAAGCCTTTGATACTGTATTTAAATCGGAAAATTCACAAGTAACTTCAATCAAAGCCTCTTGAACATCTTCTTCAATATCCTCTGCACCACAATCGATAGCAACATCCATAATCTCTTCAAATGAATGGCCAGATTCTCCCGGTGTAAATACTACCTTTCCCTTTTTTTCAAATAAGTAGTTGACAGATGAAACTGAACCGCCTACTCTGTTTAAAACTTCCTTAACTTCCTTTACGGTACGTGATTTTTTATCCGTAAGTGCTTGACTATTTCCATTATCCAGTTAGTTTTTCTTTTATGTGTATGCTTTAAGAGAGAAATAAAAATATCTTACACAATTAATGCAATGCCTCCAGGACCAACACATTCATATAATACACTCTCAAGATCATCCTTATTTCTATCGCCACCCTTCTTTAATGCATTTTCTATACTTTCTTTAGCCATACTAGCTGCCTTTGCTCTGTTTAAAACAGCTTGCAATTTATTGTTGAGAGTAGGATCGGTACCACCAGCTTATTAATTTAAAAAAAAAAATTATCTGTCAAAAAAAACCATACCATTTAAAAAAAAATCTTTTTCGAAATTACCTCTTGCAGCAGAAACAATTTCTAATGATAACTTGGAAAACAATATACTCTTTTTGGCATCTTTAGCACCTTTAGTATGCTTTACTTTACTCCATTTATTATGACCCTATTCTATATCAATATAACAATATAACAAAAAAAAAACAAAAAACAAAAATTCTTACGGCAAAACGTTGTTGTTGTAAACAAATAGAAGTAGGCTTCCAAAGTGTTTGAGTTTTTGTAAAAGAACAAGGCTTTGTTAAAGCGATGGCGGAAATGCGACGAAACATGTTTTAAGAATGAAAGAAACAACGGGTTTAAATAATAATAATACACCCCCCTCGTTTTTAAAAAATTGTGCGAGTAACGCGCTAAATGCTCCCTAGAAAAGGCGGTCACCGTTAGTAGTACGAAATGAAGCATTGATTGACATTCATTTTTTACTATGTTGGTTGCCGACCAACTCTTAAATTAAAGAAGATTGATGTTTTAATGATGTAGTCTTCAGTGCTTATTCGACTGACTCTATTATTAAATGGTGGAGGTTCAACTCCAAATAGCAAAGTACTTAGACCAACGATGCTAATAGCAAGGGCCGACAATGCATCCCTTGACTTGATAACACGTTTATAGCGCACAGAAATACGAAGAGGGTTGGTGCACCAAAATGATCCTTTGGAAGTCCTGTTGAATTTTTGGTCGCCTTTTACAACTTGATGTATGGGATAAGTCAACTTCGAAAAACAGTATTAACAAGTTTGCGGTGTTAAATTTTCATTTGTAATACAGTCGTAGCTTCACCATGTATGTTCTCCTTCTAGCGTCCACCATACCTTCAAAAACCTTTGATTCTGGAATCCACGCCAGTTCCTTTATCCCCGATAAACATTATAAGTTTGGTTGGCTTCTTACTCTTGCCTACGTACAAAACACAAAATTATAAAAAAAAAAGCAACTAAAGCAGTGGATTTATTTTTCTCTTTTTAACAGAATAATTTTGAAATCTCGATTGAATACAATTTGTCTTTGATATAAGACGATTATCACGAATTAAAATTATTTATGAGTAAGGATAATATATTGTTGTGTGAGTAGTTATTTGGTCGCAAACCGAGACCGTCTTCCAAGCGTGTAAAACAGCTAATAAAAATAAGTAATAGCATGCACCCACTTTTTTTTTTTTTTTTTTTTTTTTTTTTTCACCCTGACTCCTGCAAGCCGGAATGGCTCAAGGTACTTCGGGTGAATGGTTTAATTGCAATGTCAATGAACATTGCTTCATCAGCCGCCAACAAACCAGATTCGTCTAAACCTTCATAGTTAAACATACTATATAGTATAGCCGTCAATACTTTTAAAATTATAGAAACGACAACACTTGAAATATTACATTGCTGTAATCAAAGATGCATACTCAAGCAACGGTTCAGGAACGGATTTCAAATAATTTTTGGTTTCATTGATATCTTTATTTGTGACCAGCTATTCAACCCATTAGACTCTTTCATCCATTTTTTTTTAAGATACCTACCATGTTAATTTGAGTGGTCAGATTGATTTCGTCCATGGAGACCGCAAATTTTTCCTCAATCGTATACAAGTTAGAGTAATTGTTAGTTAGGCTTTTCACACCATACACGTAGTTTAATGCCATTTTTTCTTGCGTGTTTAATGGCTTGTCGTAGTCGCGCTTGTCAACTGCTAAATTTCGATACGAGATTAGTTTTTGGCTAATATTTTCCCCATTTATACGCCATTACAGATAAATAAAAATTAGCTGTCATATACACGCTTAATAAAGCGTACCTGAGGTTCCATAACATTATCATTTTCAGCTGACGATGGATTATAGGTTGAAATTTGATTATCAACCTAGTTTTCCTAAAAAAAAATATATATATATTTATTCTGGCATTGATCGATTCTATGGAACATTACCTTTATCTTCTTGCATATTTTCTTGATTAGTTTTTTTATATTACGGCCGACAAGTTCCTACTGGCTAGTTAAAACCTCCATCTTCTATGCTATCAAAGCATATTTACTTATTTTGTTAAAACATCGCCGATAACAATGTCATACATCGCAATGTATCGGGTGCCCGTTCGCTCTGTTCGTCCTGTTCGCCCTGTTCGCCTCGTTCATTCCGCTCGCTCGTCCGATTTGCACGTCTTAAAAGTAGGATTTCTTGGTACACCGCTATTTGCACCACCTAGTGCCAGTTTAGGGAAATTCCTGCATCGACACCACCATATCGTAAGAAAGTCTCTTTTGAAATGTTTAGACATTTGATTATATAAAGGTACTTGCTTGTATATGAATTTATTGTTAAAAAAAAGGATGGCATAAACACGTTAATTTAATCATGATAAAAAGGATTTATTTAATCATATTTATATTACAATTTACTTTCTCATAAATTGGCACTGGTGATGCAAATAGTGGTGTGCCAAGAATTAACCCTTTTTATCCTTTTCATTTTTTCGGGACTCTCGATTTCGAGGCCCTTAGTTAGGCTCTGTTTTGTACGGGCTAAGGATGTACTGAAGACGGTTTGCGGCAGTTTCAAGCATCCCGAAAATTTATGAGCATACATTACCCACACACGTTCCTCTCCTAATACGTTTCCATAGAGATATTTTGCGTTGTTATTGGGGTTAGATTGAATCAATGATTAGCACCCCATCATGTCAGTCTTTTTTTTATAAAAAAGCATAGCCATGTCTTTATGATATTCAACCCCGTCACTTCACATCTTGTTTTCGTTATAGATATATATTCCAATGATTTTAGTACAGTATAACCCTTTTTATTAAAATAAATTACTAATTATAGGTTATTTATTTTTTGTAAAAGTAAAATCAAATAAAAAATTAAATAAAAAGATAGAACTTTAGCTGAATAGCTTATTCGATATTAGGATGAATGAAGTTAATGAGAGAGAATATTTGGGGTACAGTAGTGTTGAGGATGTGAGCCAGGAATAGGTTTGTATTTGTCATTCTATGGAGCCAGTGAACATTCCACACCTGTCAGAGGATGGTATATATTATAGAGAGAAAGTCCGGGTGCTTGAATGCCCAAAAGGGACGAAGTGAGGTATAAATCATCTCGGATGAAAATGTCAAGTGAGGGAAGTATTGAGATAATATACGTCTCCAGATCAATTGTCTGATAGGGTATGAAACCAGGAAATGACGAAAGGTTTCTTCAGAGGCCCCACAGAGGTTACAGACTGAAGTAGATACTGTCGTATTTGTGTAATCTACTTATAAGTAGATCAGGGAAATAAACTAAACATTATAATAGTTACAGCATGGAAAAAATATGCTGAATGGTGCATACAAAACAAATATCAGCCAGAAACATATGATTCACAACAAGTTATTAATTTCTTGATATCCTGCAAAGATTTAATACTATCAAAGTTGAACGGTTACAGGTCAGCTATTGTGTCAGTCTTAAATGTGTTTCATCCCAGTTGAAGAAGTATCTGATGTTAGTCAATTCTTTAAAGCTAAAAGGAGATTAACTGTAACTATTTCGAAGGAAAATCAGTTAGAAACATGGAATTTAGATATATTATCGAACTACATTTTAAAGTCTCTTGCTCCTACTCACCAATTGAACAGTTATGATCTGCAACATAAGACAATATTGTTACTCTGTATGCATACAATGTGGAGACCAAGAAGCGATATTAGGGGGATTCAATTTTGAGATGTACTTTTGAATTCAAAATTAGTCAAACTGACTGTAAAATTCACGTTCTTTTTTAAAAAAGTAAAGTCTCACAGACTTGTAAAAGTAGCGGCCCTAGGTCAAGACTCGTATGATATACATAGCTACATATCTCTTAGTTATACCTCCAGCAGCCTTACTAGGATTATACGATTAATAAAGTCTTCAAATTAAGAAAATACAAAAAAAAAAAAATTTAATGAACGAGAGAATAATCTCTTTCTAATTTATTATTTTTAACTTGTAAAATAAATGAAGTTTTTCATTCAACTATAAGTCACACCAAGTCTTACTTACACTTGCCGGTAAGGGTAGGGAGACCATTAATCCACCAACTGAATTGGAAATTGTCATTAGGCATGGTGATATCGACAGCAGTAGAGTAAAAGTAATCAAGGCCCATAGATCCATCCCCAATACAATTGACGGTATTTAACCAATGTTGTCTGGCACGTCTAGCAACACTTTGATAGTTCTTGGGATTAAATTCGGTACCAGTAATAGACTTCATAGAACCACAGGCACCCTTGATACAGAATTCATATTCTCTGTACTTTCCGGTAGGCAAGCCATTGTAGAAAACACTATTTACCTTATCCATAGTCATTCCGTAGATTTTAGTAGTTCCAGAGTCCCTGCATACCTTGACCTTGTCAGAGATAGTGTTACACTTCATAGAGTTACGCTTTACCATTTCAACAGAGGTAGGTTGAGCCGTACAAGTAGCAACGAAGGCCAATACTACAAGAGCTAAGGTAAGGAGTTGTTTAAGCATGATAGAAAGAAACCAAGAAAGCCGATAATTTTTTAAAAAGATTAGATTATTCTTTCCTCTTTTTATATACAAAAAAAAACTAGAATTCTTTTTTTTTATGTACTCCAAGGGTTTTTTTTTATAAAAAAACGGTGATACTGCCGTGTTAGATACATTTTTTTTTTTTTGTACGAGAGTCATGTAAGATTTTTTTTTGGAAGACACTTAGCAGTACTTGAAAGTTAAAAAAGGCAATTATTTATTTATTCATTTTTTGTTATAAACACAATTAGCTGGTACAAAGCATAAATTGCAGAACATTAAAAAGTTAAAGTAGTGCGACCATAGATTAAAAGTATGGTGTACACATTTTGGTGTGATATCAAGTTTGTTAATTTTTATCGGCTCTAGACCAAACCCATACTTCTTTTCGTATACTAGTTTTATTGAAATGCGATTCATTGTAACGTAAACGACTTATTATATTAATAAAAATGTGAGTTATGGTAGTAATTAAAGTAAAATAAAGGTGTGTTGTTTTTGATTAGCAGTAAATATATCTCGGTGGTAAGCGATATATTTAAAAAAAAGTTGTTAGTGGCTCTTTTCTTCACTCGCGGACTTACCATCACTCTGGCTATGTTGTATCACAAGTTACTATTTGGGTATTTTTTGTACTATCTCATTAGACAGGTAATCGGACCAAAATAATTTAACGTTGGCACCATGTATTTGATAGCGATTATGCTAATGGTTATAATTCCAACTTGTATATTACCACTATCGACCACACATAACATTTAGGTCTATAGCTGTTCACATGTTTTAATACTTTTATATAATTTGTAAATATAATAACCTTAGTAAATATTTTATGTTTGATAAAGTATTTTTATAGGCAGTATATTCTGTCGTGCACCTTACTTGGTAAACGTTACATGATGCAGTGTAAGTTACGTTATATTAATCACGATTATACACTCGGAGATGCAAAAACAAAGTAAGGAAAACGAGACATACCATTATGAGATATACTAACTTTGATGACAAATGATATGAAGATATTTTTACCGGTAAGATGGTATACAATGATGTACGACAGAATGTCTTTGGAAAAACGGAATCATTCGAAATTGAACATTAAGGTCGGGGATGGAATAAGACAGATGTACGAAAGTGTACCTGAGGGTTCCACTGCCAATTTAAGGATTTAGTGAAAAAAATTGCACGTAATCTTTGCTAATCAAAGTTCTTGGTGAAAGTACTGGTACCTCAACTGAACGGACGTCAACTAAATCAATTTGTAGTCTGTTCTCGAATATTTCATACGATGTTCGCGGGGAAGTGAAGGGTCCAATACAAATACACTGTTGGCATCCTTAGCTCTCTCTATATATACGAGCCTGCTAAATATCTCTCTTGCCTGGAAGTATGTGTATGAGAAGCCTCCTTTAATAAAATGGTCATAATATAATTCTTATCTGTCTTCTTACGAGCACGATGTTCTTCGAGCACCTTTTCCAACTTAGTATTAAAGATAATTTTAACAAATAAAAAGTCTAGAGTTGGGTTTTATCCAGTCTGAATTCCTAATAATGTTTTTTTTCTCACATTAGAAACTTACTCAAAAGAAGGTCTTGATGGTATCAATATGAGTAATACAAACAGTTAAAACTTCGAAAAATATCTACTGTAGCTTTTGTCATGCTTATTTAGTGACTCCACAATAAGAAGGGATAAAATCCCAAAGTATGGGTACTTGTTATTCTGATAGGAATGTAGCTATTTATTTTTCAAATAAGAAAGACATTTAAAACTTGTATGGAAAGGGATACATAATCGTGCGTAACTTCTTCAAACTCTTACAATCGATTTCGACACAAAGATTATTAGGTAATAGTTCTTCAAATTCTTTTTCGTCAACTACTAGTACGAGATTGTTGGAAAATACATAGAACGATATCTTTTTTTGTTTTCAATTTGATTAAAAGGTGCAAATTACCCATGTCGTCAAAATCATAAATGTCATATTTCTAGTTAAAAAAGTCGAGCGATGAATTGGGCAAACCAACTTTGATAACCGTAGGTTTATTTTCAGGCTGGTTATTATTATACTGCAAATGAACTTCTTTAAGTTTTGGTGAATAAAAAGAAATATGTTGAAGAAACTCGTAGTTTGGGTTGGGTTCAAGTTAGGTTTTAGTCAGTGTTTTTAGTTTAGTGTGCTGCTATACAAAGTTGTCATATAACAACATATCTTAGGACTACACAAAGTAAGTTTATGTAACGAGGGATATAGCTGAAAAATATCTAATAGAAAATCAAAGCAATTGATAGTATTGTAAAGAATACATTCTACGTTTTGATACATGTATTTACTCCATATATCTTCTATTTGAAGCGACCTAATTTTTCCACCAAAATTGAATAAAAATCCAGTATGAGAAAATACAATACTATCATTAGGCGCTGGAAAATTTATTTTTATGGAATTTTGCTCGATTTTTATTAGTGTTCTTTCAGACTCACCGTTGAAAGTCCAAAAAGACTTAAAGACTAGTTATTTACTTTGATCTGTTCTAATTATAAATTCGTTCCAAGCGTCAATAAATTTTGATCTTGGAACGGTCAACCCGGCTTTGCATACGGCTATAGACATCAAATAATCGAAGAATTGAGCTAGTACATCGGGTGCAGAATCACCGTCATGATAAACATACTCTGAGTACAGATCAAAGTTAATCTTTAAATGTTGAAGTTTGGTGAATTTTTGCATCGTGTATTTTAGTTGATCCATATTAATAGCGATTATAGTACTTTGACTTTTAAATATATGAATATCTGGGCGTGGATTGATCGGTATAACAGTTTTTAATTCAACGAGATCCATACCTACAAAGCACATGTTAATTTTTATCTTTTCTAGATGAGGACAATCTTCAATCAACCCATTCAAATAATTCAGTTGTCTGTGCATCAAGAACAAAATATCGAGGCGTCTCAGCCCGGTGAATTCACTAATATGTTGGCGCAATGCTATAAACACTCTAGCTAGTAAAAATACTTGACAAAAAAAAAAAGCCTTCTTTGTAGATATACAGACTTCGTAAAGATCTTGTAAAACATAAAGCTGTTTGAATACATGACTCGATGTTGAAATCAGTCCTTCTGTTTAGAAGCTGTATTTATGCATAATTAGTTGCTGCATTGATCTGTCAAAAAGAAAGCTACTCCTGAAATAGTTTAATTAAATATACACATAAAACGCAACTGTAAGCCTATGAGTTATATTATATCTTTAATAAAGAACCATTACTCTGTATGACTTTTAAAAAAAGAACAATTGCACACTTGTTTCCTCCTCTCTCCCTCCATGTATTTCTTGAAGCATATTTGTCATGAATTAGGGACTGCTCTTTTGTGACAGTGGTCTGGGTTTCGAGATGGCTTAAATCCAAAAGGAAAAAAAATATTTTAAGGTGTAAACGTTTTCTATTGTTATTACATAGACATAATGGCAGGAATCAGTATGTGTTTTTTTACCAGATAGAATAATAAATATGTCACTAACTTGGAGTACGTTTTCTTTGTATAGAAAACAAGAAGGGACGTAATGCCGATCGTTTGAATGGAGTCAGTAAGTAACTTTTTTGATCTCTTTTATTCATACGTATCTAAAATATATATATTATTATTAGAGGGAAAGAAAGACCCGGGAGTACCCAACTTTGCCAACTTTAAAAAGAAGGTGCAAAACAAGGAAGAACAAAAAAGGCTGAGAGTAAGAAATCAATACATAAAAGAAAAGAAATAGAAAAATGTTACTAATATAATAAACAATAGATTGCTGGTAATAAGGAACGTCAAGATTTAGCTCGTCAAAACTTGCAAAACAAGAATAGAAATTTGAATATATTTGATTTAGCAAAGAGTGCAGACAAGAGAAGTCAAGATTTTGATGAAATTGTTGGTGTAAACGATGATCCTAAAGAAATTAAAGACGCAGCAGCATCAGGACAAAAAGATAATTCCAAGAAGGCTTATTATAGAGAGTTTAGAAAGGTATTGGAAAGTGCCGATGTTATTTTGGAAGTTTTGGATGCTCGTGATCCTTTGGGTACACGTACACGTAGTGTAGAACGTATGGTTATGGATAGTGGTCTTGATAAGAAGATTATTCTTGTCTTGAATAAAATTGGTAAGACATAGCTAATAACATTTCTCTTTTTATTTTATCATTTAAACTGATAAGCTGGTTTATAGATTTGGTTCCTAAAGAAAATGTTGAACAATGGTTAAAGTATTTGCGTAACGAGTACCCTGCTATTGCTTTCAAAGCATCAACTCAAAGTCAACGTAACAACTTGAGTCAGTCCAACGTAGCAACAGATTCAGCCAGTACAAACATGTTGAATTCAGCTGAATGTTTGGGTGCCGATACTTTAATTCGATTATTGAAAAATTATTGTAGAAATGTCAACATTAAAACATCTATTACAGTTGGTATTGTTGGTTATCCTAATGTAGGTAAATCATCTGTGATCAATTCTCTCAAGAGATCAAAGGTCTGTGGTGTTGGTTCCACACCAGGTTTCACTAAAGTTGCTCAACAAATTACATTGGATAAAAATATTAAGTTGCTTGATTGTCCTGGTATTGTGTTTGCTCAACAAGGTCAAGATGGTCAAAATGCTGCTGAAATTACTTTGAGAAATTGTGTCAAGGTTGAATTATTAGATGATCCTATTACACCAGGTAAAAAGGCAAGAATACTTATATATGGACTGAAGCTTATATATTATTATTATTTATTTAGTGGAAGTTATTGTGTCCAGATGTACAACAGAACAGTTAATGAAAATGTATAATGTATCATACTTTAACAATGCGCATGAATTTTTGGTTTTATTGGCTCAACAACGTGGTAAACTTAAAAAGGTAAAACGAAAAAAATAGCATTAATTTTTTGTTTATATTAACATTTTTTAATAAAGGGTGGTGTTGCAGATACACATCAAGTTGCTCGCCACGTATTAACGGATTGGAATGGTGGAAAGATTCCTTATTATACTATACCTCCTTCATCAAAGCAAAGTCATATTGATGCTGCTGTTGTTAATGCTTGGGGTAAAGAATTGGATTTGGATCTTGAATCAACTGATGTTGTTTTATCAGGTTTGAAGTCTGCTAATGACTTTAGTTCTAGTGTTGTTATGGTAATTATTTGTCATTTTTATTATTTATCATGTACTAAAAAAAAGTTTAAAAATTTAGCAAGCTAATACCGATATCGATATGGCTCAAGATGCTGATATGGATGGGTAAGTCTTACTTGTCGGTGTATTTTTTTATTATTACTTTCTTACATATAAATATATATATGTAGTATGAGTACGGAAGCATCTAGTAGTATGGATATGTCAGAAAGCATGATGATAAGTGGAGAAGCAAAAACTACATCACAACCTGTAATTCAAGTTGATAAAATGTTATTGATGAAAAAGAAGAATGCTAATAGTAGACATCAACAAATTCTTACACCAGATGAAGAACAATTAAATCCTCAACTTAACCAACAATTAAAGAAACAACTGAAAGCTCAACAAAAGAAAGCCAGAAAGCAAGCAGAAGGTATTCACAATACATCAAATAATTTAATGGACGAAGACGATGATATGATGCAAGACGAGCCAGTTCAAAACTTCCAATTTAATATTGGTTTGGCATCCGCACCAATCCCTGATGAAGACGAAGAATTGTAAAGTGAGAAAATAAACTTTTAGACTCAAAAAAAAAATACCATTATTATCATTCGTTCAGATTCATTTCTTGATGCAGAAACATTATAAAAATAGTCCCACACACACACCATACGTTTTATATATAATATGTCTTATCCTAAGTTTCCTTTTTGTCTTTCTTTCTCTCTTTTCTTTTTTTATATATATATAAGATAGATGTTTACAAAGCTTTTAAACTCGATTCGTGATAGCATTACTCGTGGATCTGATAATTCCACAAGTGATAATAATAATAATACTGAAAAACAAGAAAATAATTCAAATGCAGACATTCGCAGAAGACCGTCTGTCACTGGCGAAATCATTCAAAATAATGATACACATAACGTATTTTCTGCCCAACCATTACCTGCTGAACGACTAGGAAGAAACCATTCTATCTCTGTCTCTAGACCCATAGCTATAAATGATAGTAAAGTGGGTGGTAAACCTAGAAGAGACTCTACATTGTTTGGTATTTCCAATGTCACTGCTGATGATTATGTTCAGAAAGATCTTATATCTAGTTCATGGAGCTAAATACTTGTACTTGTTTTATTGCTATTGATACCATAGCCAACAGTACTCTCCTTTAGAACGCACTTTTTCCCCCTCCTTCCCCTAGTACATATGATGCCTACTACCAGTTGGGCTAAACAATGTATATATTTCCCCCCTCCCTTTTACTATTTACTGGTTTTTTTTTATGTAAAAAAAAAAAGAAACGGGATGCCATTTATTCAAACTCTATATATTCACCTTTTTTTCTTTCTTGAGATAATAAATAAAAAAAATTAAAAAAAAAAAAAGGAATTTATTGTTTGTACATAAGACAGTAATCTCTCTCTTTCTTCCAGTAATGTCACTATTCTTTTAAAAAAATAGAATTCGGTTTATATTCGTCTCTTTTTGTTTCTTTTACATTTTCATAGGTTGAGGTTGACTTGATTCCTTCTCAAGTTCAGCACTGTATTATATTTTTATTAGTTTAATTTTTTTTTTTTTGGTTCGTACAAATTTCCTCTTTATTTTACCGTAATTGCTTTGAGAAATCATCCTCAACATCATCGTCATCCCAGTTATCTTCCCAGAAGTGAGCGTCGTTTTGATCTTCTTCATTCTCTCCCCAATCTATAACCATTTTATTTAAATTTCATTTGCTATATTTTTTTTTTTCTTTTAAAGTGTACCTTCAGCAGCAAACTCCTCAAACTCATCGTCTTCTTCAAGAGCTCCAAGTTGAGCCAAGTTTTTCTTGGATTGTTCTTCAGTCAATTTTTGTTGCTGTTGTTGTTGTTGTGCAGACATTATTTTAGTGATAAAAAGATATAAAGAAGTCGCTCTCTCGTTTTTCTTTTTTTTTTTTGGAACGCGTAGTCGGCCAGGTGACATGTCCCAAATAAAAATGGTCACATTTCAATTATCAAAACCATTTTATTTGAGTTCGCATGTTGACGTTGTTAGGGAGCGATTCAGTAGTTTGTTTTATTAAATCTCTATAGATTTTTTTGAAATCTATAATTGCCTTATTAAAAGTATCTGCAGTTGCGTAATCATTTTCATAGGAGATATTTACTGTGAGCAGGTTTTGAAGCTCTAATAGATTAGAAGATATTTTATTTTTAATATTATTAGTAGGATATGTTAACGGAGTAGAGTATATGACACCTTGTTAGCCATGTACATGTACCTCAAGCAGTTCGAAAACTAACCGTTGTACTGAAACTTTTCTTTTTCATTTAAACCTTCTTATTATACCCCCAAGTAACATCTTTTTTCTCTTTTTCTTTTGTTTAAAAGACTCTTTCTCTCTTTCTGTTTCGCTCAATCCGGTCCGGGAGGGTCTTTTAATAAATCATAAAATAAAAAACGACTAGGGGATACATTTATTTTGCACTCAAATACCTTCTATGGCAGAAATTAATGTAGACAGTAATAAAAGGCAAAAGATAGAGAATACACAAACTAGAGAAGTAGAAGATGAGCATATTACTTGTACTATTTGTTCGGAAGTTTGGACAAGTGGTGGGGGTCATTGCCTAGTTAGTTTGAAATGTGGTCATCTCTTTGGTAAAAGGTGAATGAGTGTATATATCTCCTTTTTTTTTTGCGTTTTAGAACTAAATAAAAGTTTACCCTATTAGTTGTATTACTCGATGGATTACTGAAAGAGCACATAAATTAGGCGATAAAAAAACCTTCTGTCCTATCTGCATGTAAGAAAAAAAAAGAGCTTTTCGTATAAACCAAAGTATGGTACTAACTTGACAACTTTTTTTTTTTTTAGGAAACCAGCTCGTTTAAATGATATTCGTATTGTGGTACCA
The DNA here is from genome assembly GCA_025201345.1 of Thamnidium elegans. Taxonomy (NCBI): domain Eukaryota; kingdom Fungi; phylum Mucoromycota; class Mucoromycetes; order Mucorales; family Mucoraceae; genus Thamnidium; species Thamnidium elegans. Next base: position 249,074 of record JAIXMG010000011.1, on the reverse strand, counting down.
ATTAAGTTAGTTGTCAAAGACACAGCCGAAATCAACATATTAAAAAAAGAAGTTGAAATGAAAAAATCTAAAATTTGTGAATATCGAAATGCGTTAGAATTAGCTCAGTTATCTCTAAGCTTGAGTAAAAGAGAACTAAAGAGAGCACAAGACACGCTCTTATAGTTTTATTTAAATAGTAATAAAACATATAAGTGGTTTGGCTGTATTTTTTCGAGATAATTATATGCAGTAATACCAGCAATAACTTAACATACTCTATTACTCTACTATACAGTTCTTAATATTTGTCTTTACCTCTGACATCTACCATCATGTATAGACCTTTTCCATTTTTACAAAAGTAAGAATAAAACAATTTCTAATGGTACCAACACCGAGAAAATTGGCCTGTTGTTATAAATATATTTAAAAGCAACACTTTTATAGCTATAAAGAATATCGTAAAAATATAGGCGAAGACAGTTTAAATGATTCAATTCGATATAATAATAGCAGATAGTAACATAACAAGTACGTACAATACATGTAGGATTTACGATAACTGCGTAGGGCTCGAGAAGTCTTTCCTATTTCTTAATGAATTATAAAAAAAAAACTTTATTTTTATATATAACTGCTGAAATCAAGCAGCGACTAGATCATTAGATACATAGCTGTAGCACTGTAAAATACTTAGTACTATTCAAAAACACTTCTAAATCATCAGCGTAACTTGGAATTTTGAAAAAAAAATCAGGTACATGTCCTATTATTGGATCAAATCTTAAAGTAGCTGGTGATGAGTAACAGATATTTATTTTTGTTCCAAAAAATAGCTTATCCAGGGTAGATACCAAACCTGGTGGAGAGAGAACACGGCCTATATATTCTGGATGTATCCTATCGTACGCTTTTTCTTGGTCAAGAAGAACTGCTACCAAAGGAGACTTTGTTTTTCTTGCATTAGCCATAAAAGTGTTGTTGATTCAACCATTATCAGAAATTAAACGATTCGGTAAAAAGCCGGTTTCATATGGGTTGAATAATCCCGGAAGCAGTCAATTGGTACGATTATCCAGTAAGTGATAAAAATAGTTTTTTATTCATTTTTAAAAAGTTTCTTTTTTTTTTCGTAATTGTAAAATATATTTACATTTTAATTAATATATCTCTTCCTAAATATATATCTCTATATGAAGTTATTTAGTTAGGGATTCTAAAATCTGCAACAGTTTAGGCTTGAGGGTTTTATCAGTAGTAAACATTGAACAACAACGCTAACGCTTTAGACAAGATCGCCTAGCCCTGCACGTTGTATCACGAAAAATTTAAACTAATCAAGTACAGGTATTGGTTGTATAAACGTATTTTACTTTATTAATATATAGTAACAGTTTAAAATCTACACAAGGACATGCATTCTCCATATTGTTCCGAAGACCCAAAACTGATCTTTTCACCAACAACATTTGCTGTGAAAAAAACTGAAGAGGTATAACCTTGGTGGTCTAAATATATGTTTACTGGTATATTATCACCCACTTTTAAATTGTGACTTTTCAGATCTATTATTTGATAACCATTCGAGTCTGGTATTTTATTTTTTGGTGATATTGCTCCATTGGACTCTAGATTTCCAAAGGCTTCAAATTTATGATAGCCTATTACGAAAAAAAAGGATTAATATAACTTATGTGTTATATAAGACGATTATCTCGAGTACTGCTATACCTATGAGGAAACTGGGGTTCCTAGCAATCTTTTGGGGATTTAAATAGAATAGTTTTGGTTTGAAAGCTCTTATTATGTCTCCTTTTTTTACAAGCGGGAACATGATAGATTTGCTTAAACTAATGTTTTCCGTATCAGTAATCTTGTTTTTATAGGAAAAATAGTCACCGTTTAAATATGAAGCGATTGAGAACCCATAGTTTCCACTAAACACTTGATATAATGTACCAATTGTAAACTCTTTAAATAAAAATGATTCCTGTTCCAGAACCGGTTTAAAAAGCTGGCTAGGTAATTCTGGTAAAACAGAAAATAATATATCAACTTCTTGTTCCTGGTTAAAATCGTCTGCTTCATCTTTAAGAATTTTGGCAAGAACATGCTGGAACCTCGAATTATGGTTGAAATATATCGCGCTAAAAAAGTATTCGACATCTGCATAATTACCGAATAGTAAGACGTTTATTAACGAAGCCGATATAGTAGAAGCAAGGTTTTGCAGAACGGGTCTAAAACAAATTTCTACAATGTCATCCACTGTTAAACTGACCTTGCAGTTGCAAACATTATTTAAACTTATGGTGTTTATATCAGCAGCATTCCAGTCCGCATTCTCTGACAGTATCTATCAGAGTATATTAGGCACTATATGATGAAATGTATAAACTAGGTATACTTGACTTACATGTTCTTTTATATACTCTTTAAAGCTACCAATAAAATTAGTTTTAGCTTTCAATGAAAGAATTTCTGAAACAACACAATCATCGCTTCCGTTATGTTTATCACATAATTTAATAAGATTAATGTTTTGTGTGATGCTATTCCACATAGTTAAGCCCAAAGCTTCGTATATATTCGGTACATCAAGTACTTTATCGCATAGAATGATTGCTTCCTGTTCTTCTTCTGAGTTAGCTTCAACTACCACTTGATTTATTGTTAACCATACATAATCTTCATGCAAATGAGCCAATACAAAAAAGCATTTTAGTGGAAAGTCTAGCCTAAAAGATTGCTGTATTACAGGTAATAGTCTTTCACCTTGTGTGATAATTCGCAACTTTGTAAAGTCATCACTCTTCTGTACCAGGCCACTTGTATATATAGTACTTTGCAAGTCCCTTTGGATAGATAGCATCTTTTCTAAGATAACAAAGTATCCAACTTTTGTAACACTTGTATTAGACTTTAAGTGTGCTGGTAATTTGGCTGATATCAGCTCTTTTATATAAGCTATGTACATCAATACGAATGCCTCGTGGTATTTCCTCTGTGTGGTAGATATGAATGCTTCATTACTAGGGCAGCGTCCATTTAATATAGTTTCAATTTTAGACATGATTTCTTTGTTTTTAGTGATGTGCTGATTAAAGCGGTAATCACACATCAAGTACTCGTCGGCAAAAGGAATAAACCTAAATAAAAGTTACTAATTCATTTCTTTACTGATTTGTTATAATATCATACTTACAAAGATATTACATTCAATGCGGTGAATTTTGTAATACTAAAGAAAGATCCCAGGGAAGGTAAACTAGAGTTAAATCAGTATGGATTCAAACCAATTTATATTTAAACATGTATTACCATTTATCCACTACAAAGTAATCATGATCAAATATCTCTTTGACTAAACCATTGCCATCCAAAATTAAAAGCGTTAACTTTGTATACGCAAATAAAATATCTGTCTATACGTTAGTACCGAACATACTAAGACATGATTAAGATTTGTGCTAGTACTACTTACCTATATGAAAGATGGCGTTTGGCTTTGAGTTTGAAAATAAAGTTAAAGACTGGGCTGAGTATTCGTCTAATAGCATACGCGGTTTGCAATGGATGTTTGCATTTTGAATAGCTTCTTGAGCAATTCTCTCAGTTCCAAACATGATACTATTTACGTCTACTCCATATGGAAATGAAGTAACTTTATTAATCAAAGTTAAGGAATTCAACTTGGTCAAATGCATTAACCATCGAACCAAAGGAGGCGCTAAAGTATTTCTTCGTTTAAGCGGAAATAAAATAGAACGTGATCTTGCTTCTGATGTAGGTCGATCCTCTAATATAAGAAACTCGTACTTCTTTACAAAATTATTAGAGATGATATATTTCACCTTTTCGAGCAAGTCTTTTCCAAATATGTCATGTATATCAAAAGTACATGTCGCTTTTATAAGTGTTTCGTGTTTTTTGTCTACATTGAACGGTGTATCTTCATCGTTACTAGTATCCTAAAAAAAAAAGTTAAAGAAAAAGGTTAAATTGGCTTTTTATTATATTACCATAATCCCCGGTAAACCGAAATAGTAAATGTCTTTCGTAATCATCCACATACAAACTGAATTACGTAATCGCTTTAACGTATTCCAACGTCCAACCGAGTCTTGTTCATGTTTTAAAAGTTTATTTTTTAAAGATTTTTTGATCTCGTCAGAAGTAATTAAAAGTGAATCAGAACGTACAACTTTAGGATAAAGAGAAGAATCAAAAAAATTGAATGTTGGGTTCATAGTTGATATTAAATCCAATTTAATTAACGCCGTATTCCTTCCAGATGGTATAATTCTACATAAAATCGTATTCTGTGCCTTCTTTAAATAACGTTTGTTAGGTATGTGATGGTTTAAATAACTGCATAAACATTCTACATCAGAAAAAAATAACAGTCTGTCTTTGTGATCCTCTGGTGATATTAAATTCGCTTTAATAAAAATAGGTCTAATCAGTTCTTCACGTATTTCCTCTCTCCAGTCAGATGGAACAATAAATATATAATGAAGCCTACAAAGTGAGGCTACTTTTGTTGCAAAAGATTCCATCGGTTCCATCATCTCTATAAATTCTGTCACCATTAAGTTTATGTAATCTGATACAGCCTTGATAAAGAATATATCATCTTCATTCCAGTCAATTTTTTCTTTTTCTGATATACGATATAATCCATCTTTAAAATTACTAATTCGTATGTGAGATCTTAATTCAAAGCTCGCACGGCCCCAACTTAAAACTTTTGTTTTCTGTTTGTTGTAATTAATACATGCGTCTTTTCTAAAACAAAAAGATACTTTAATAAAATGATACGATTACACGTTTATTTTATTATGTACGCACGTTGACCAATAGTCAAAACCGTCCCCGCGTCTATTCAAACCAGGCAAGACCTGAATATGTACTTCTCCGTTTCCTATGGCTATATATATAAGGTCAATAAATGAAAGCTAATAGTTTAACTAGTAATACCTACAAATATTTGCGCAATGGATGTGTTGGTGAAGATCATACACTTCTTCCATACTAATACACCCTTTTTTTTCCGGGTATTTAAACTAAAAACAGTAAAAGTAAAAGAGAAATAAAGAAATGAATATTTGTCCTACTATATTTTTATTTGAAACCACGTGTACTATAGTGGAACGAAACTATACATTAGGAATTTGCCTGAAGATATACTATATTATACCAGGTGGATGTAATGATTAAGGACTGAGATGTCAACCAACTACTATTTCAGAGAGTTATTTTTTTATACTTAAACGGATTAACTGGTTTTTTTAAAAGCAATACATTTTAAGTTTGAATGCTTTTTTCCACCAGTGATACAAGCTGGAAGAATAAAATAAATTCGACTTCACCATCCTTATTTCTTAATCTAGCAGTACCTACGGATTTTTTTTAAAAAAAAAATCGACATTGTTGATGTGATCAAACATATATATATATTCCCATATATATTTATACGATTATCTCACGCGTCTTTGTATATTTATTATTAATTCATATTTATTTTAACTAAGCCTTACCGACCTCTTCCAGTAATAATCGATGTCTGCGTAATGATTAGAGAATTGACTATAATTATGCACTTTGACCCAAAGTCAGATAATATAAGCATGGTATGAAAGTGTACAGCTGAAGAAAATAGGTTGGGCTACAAAAACTAATAGAAAAATAGGACATTTAAGACAGCAATTTGAAAAAAAAATCATATATTATGTGCTGTGTGTGTGTGTGTGTGTGTGTTTTAGTTAATCAGTATCTTGATTTCATTTTTTTTACAATCATTTTTCGCGATCTATGCGCCTTTGCCAGAACGATAATGAATGTCGTATCGAAGCACCCAAATTGCCTTCATCCATGTCACTACGAGTTTTTAAAATAACCGCTTGCATGCTATTTGCTGTAGCTTCCAATGAGTCCCGAAACATAAGAATATTTGATAATGATTTTAGGAACAATGGTAATTCGGAAAGACAACCATAAACTGATGGACGCATACGTGATACTGATACCTGGTGCCGTGGACATTATAAAAGCTGCATGATGGACCTGAAATTTGATTCACCCAAGAATATATACTGCTATTTTGTAAGACATTAAGGGTAACAGTTTGTATTACAATTTCCTTTCTTACGATATTAAAAAAAAAGTCGTTTTTACATCGAAGTGGGATTTTCATCGGAGGGTGAGGAGGTTCGAAAATAGCATCAGCACATTTATGCCATGATCTCCAGAAGATCTTGATATTGATAACTATATATATGTTTGATGCATATCCGTTTGAAATTTCCAATGGGTACAGTCCGGAAGCCAGCTTTCACTGTATGTACTTGCAATTCTAGGCCTAAAAATTAAAGCAAGAGTGTTACTTACGAAATTAACACCTCGAACATAACCAGGCGAAGTTTCATCATGCCATTCAACCCTTTCCGTTGTTGCTATAGCAAGGCTTTGGACGGACAGAGAGACTAGAACAGTTTTTTTTGAAATTGGCCTTAGTATTGTATTCTGAAATTTTATAACTGCTATATCACTTGGAATAAGCTTCTCAACTTAATTATCCAGCACTGTAAAAAAAAAAGAGTCTTTCTAAACCCAGTTTTTTTTTCTGGTATAAATATGAAGATACTTTTTCTTTGTGTTTCTTTTTTTAAAAAAAAAGATATAAATGGTCTCACAGGAACCAGTAACTAGTGGTCAGGCTTCGAGTACTATCACAACAGATACACTAAATAAAAGTTTACCGCCTGTACCTGCGTCAGATGAAGAAAGTACGCCTTCTACACAAAGTAGTCCTCACGCACTTCGAGAATTAGATATCCTGTTAAGAGATTCAAATTCACCTAATGGTCTAGAGGTATTTTTATTTTTATTTCTTTGAATTCCCTCATCTTTTTTTCTTTTTTTTATTCATTAACAAATAAAAAGGTAGACCACGATAATAACCAAGATAATTTATCTGATAGTGGCGATTCTTTGGATGAAGACATTGATTTCAACCAAATTACATTTGACGAAGTGGATGGTATACATAAAAAAAACCACCAAAAAACAAGCAAATTAATTATTTGTTTGTAGATCATTTATTGGCGTTTCAAGAGGATGAAATAGTAAGTCAGGCACTTGAAAATGAAATGGATTTACGTGAATATGCAAAACAAATTGCGCAAGAAAAAATATCAGTGCAGCGAGACTTGGAAAACAACTGTAAAGTGTCAAATTTGAATTATCTTTATTTTTTTTAAAAAAAAAAAACATTCTAAAACCTTTGGCCTAAATAGATCTTGAACATATTCAATCATTTGTCGATTTGCATACAGAAATACAGGTTTGTTACAATGGAACGTTTTTTTTTTTTTTTTAACCAAGCATGAATTATTATTTTCTTAGTCTTGTGATGAAGTTTTAGGTCGTATGGAAGAGTTGTTGAATGTGTTTCAAAGTGATCTGGGAAATATTAGTGGTGAAATTCAAAGTTTACAAGAACAGTCAACGTTTATGAGCGTTAAATTAAAGAATAGAAAGGTGCGTTTGTGTGTGTGGGATTATATCGTGTTGATTAATTATATCATATAGACTGTTGAAAATAGATTAGGTAAAGCGCTACAAGGAATGGTTATTCCACCCTATGTTATAAAGTAAGTATTTTATAGTGCACTTATAAAAATTACGTACTGAATTATACGCTAGAAAAATTACAGAAGGCGATGTGGATGAAGTATGGTTGGAATACTTGTTGACGATTAATAAACAAATGCGATTCGTAAAAGCAAACCAGCATCGACCTATTAAAGCTTTACGTAATGTGGGACCTGAATTAGAAAAGTTAAGACTTAAAGCAGCAGCTACCATTCGAGATTTCTTTATTTCGCGTATTCAACTTTTATGTGTACCTAATGCCAATATTCAAATTATGCAACAATCGGTGTTTCTAAAATACAAGGAATTGCACTTTTTTGTGCTGGAGAGACATCATGAGGCAGCAAGGGAGATTCGACAGACCTATATGAATTCTTTGAGATGGTATTTTAGTAATCATTTTGAAAGATACAGTAAAGGTTTAATTAAATCACAGGTAAAATGTGTATAAATATATGTAATTCATAAAGGAACTTTTACTTAATATACTCAATTAGACAACAATAGCTGATAAAACAGATTTGATCGGTATTGAAGAAAATGTTCGTAAAGGAGGATTATTCGGTACCAGTAAAGTGACATTAAAAGATAAAAGCAACTTATTTGCGTTAGGGGATCGAAGTGATACGCTTCGAATGCAAGATCCAGGTGTTATTTTGGTTCATGTAGCAGAAGCAAAGGAGCAAAAATATCAATTTGAACAATTGTTTAGAAGTTTTAATTTAACTTTAATTGATAATGCAAGTTCTGAATATTTATTTATTTATGAATTCTTTTCAAAAGATGCAAATACTGCAGCCGATAATGCGAAGAGTATCTTTCAATTTGTATTTGAACCTGCAGAGAAAGTTGGCATGGTAACGTAGATACATGTATATTGTTTAATTTAAATTAACTACTGACGTTTTTTATATATATATATATATGCATGTATAGAATTTTACTAAAAATTATGTTGAAAATTCTTATGATGCCGTGGGTCTTTTATTATGTATTCGTATTAACACGCAATTGGCTCTTGAACTTCAAAGAAGAAGAGTGCCTGCTTTGGAAGGATATACTAATGCGACAAATATGTTAATATGGCCTAGGTTTCAATATGTCATGTCACTACATATTGATAGTTTAAAGAAAATGTTTCAAAGTAAATCTGTTATGAGTGCTGTCAAGGATATTCATCCTCATTATGTAAGGTATCCCACTTCCTTTTGTAATTTACAGATAATCGATTATTAACTCTTTACTTCTACAAAAAAAAAATAGATTACTCGAAGATATTCTGAATTCGCTGCTTCGTTACTTGTATTGAATGATGGTTATGATGACCCAATTTTATCAAAAAGGTATACTGGTTACTCAACCGACGGAAAAAAATAATCATTTAGTAACATTGTTTTTCAATTAGTGTTCATAAAATGCGCGATGAATTTGAAGCAGTTCTTTCACGTATGTCTCACGAGTTCCCCGAGTCACCTAGACGTATTGCATTCCTGATCAATAATTATGACCTTATTGTCTCTGTATTCCAGGTAAAAAGAAATTTATTGTGAGGATAATTTATATAGATTAAAAAAAAAAACTTGTATAATAGGAAACCCACAGTCGAGCTGTTGATGGCGAATTAGAATACATGAAACAATTGTTATCGTTACAAACCAGTGCATTTGTAGACGAACAATTAAAACCTTATTTTGGAGCCATGATTGATTGTGTCAAGAAATCCGAACAACAACCTCACATGGTATTTGAGATACCGGATCTTGAAAGGATTTCGTCACATTTTGCTCAAACTTGGCGTCAATCTTTGAAATCGATCAATGCCTCTGTCATTCAGTATTTTTCAAACTTTAAAAATGGAACAACTGTGCTTCATGCTGTATTAGGCCAATTGATTGTTTACTATACCAAGTTTTTAGATATTCTAGAAAAGAGAAACTTACGCATTCATCCTGTTGGAGTACAAACTGTAATGGTTGAAATTAAGAAATTTAGAAGTACATTTTAAATAAAAAAAAAAAGACTATTTGAAATTTTCGGTGCAATTTTTAGAGGTCGGGGTAATCAATTAAGATAAAGAGAGAAGAATATCTTGTTTGATCTAGGCTTTTAACTAGAAGCCAGAATTGCCACGATAAAAAATAAAGCCCTTTGAGATTCTCGTACTTGTTCATAATATTAATCTGCAATTGTATTTTGTAAAAATCAAGCAACGTTTTTATTAAAAGCACAAATAGTTTTTTTTTTACGCATCTCACTAAATCCTTAAATTGGCCGTATTATTTATATGATTAGCGATTTTTCGTATAAGGTCCTACACGATCTCTTTCTTTCTTTGCTCTAACATCAACATTACGTTCTTTCCAAGTACTCTTACGCAACTTGATGGGTCTATTTCCAACATATTTACCTAACAAAAAGGAGAAAAATGTATGAGATATACATATTTTAGCAGAGTAAACCCTTTTTTTTTTTTACCGTTCATTTCTCTCCATGCTTTAACAAAATCATCAGGATCTTTAAAACTAATAAATCCAAATCCTTTCGACTTCATTGTACGAGTATCACGTACGACTCTAGTTCTTAACAAGCTAGGATATTTCGAAAACGCTTTATATAAAATTTCTTCAGTTACTTCGTTACCCAAATCACCAGCAAACAAACGAAAATCATTATCATCCCAATCTTCTAATGAATGATCTTCCCAAACTTCTCCACCAGCCGCTCTAACTACTTTCTTTACCTTCTTTTTAGTACCTGCTGCTGTTGCTGCTGTTGCTGCTGTTGTTGCTGCGGCTGCGGCTGCGGCTGCTGCTGATGATTCAGTTGTTGTAGAGGCAGTAGTGGGCCCAGAGTAGCCTGATTTGGTTATAATAATAGGTCCAATAGGGTTATTTGAATTAGCTGTGGAAGGGTAATATACTTTAGGTGCTTGGGCGGCAGGTGTGTTATAATTGGAGATAGTGGTATTGGCGTATTTACTAGACGCTGTAGCCGCTGATTGGATGGCAGTAACCGATTCGGGTAAAGGTGCTCCACTATTTGTCATTGTGCCATCACCAGCATAATATGACGGATCGTAATAAGCTTGTTGTGAATAATATTGATCGTAATTATAACCTGCATTAGGATCAGCTGTGGAGGCAGCAGTAGCAGCTGTATGTTCAATATAAGTTCCATTTGTATAGTCGTAATAGTACTGATTAGGATCATAGTACTGAGCGTTAGGATCTGAATAATCGTAGGCTTGTTGTGTATAATCTGTGGTTTCGGCGTACTCACTTCCGTCGGCGGTATAATAAGGAGTTGTGTAATCTGTTGGAACCGCATAGTCGTTTACTGCATATTGTTCTGCTGCATATTGCGGTTCTTCAGCTTCTACCTTTTTCTTTTCAGTTGGCATTAAAAAAAAAAGTATGGAATGAGAAAAGATCGAAAACAATGTCGAAAAAAAAAACTGATTAAGAAACATGTAAGGGGTGCGCTGATTGGTTAGAAAAAAAGGCAGACGCAATCGTACACACTGTGGAAAAAAAAAATAGGTTCATTTTATTTCAAATAAAATATGATTAGGTATGTATATGTAATAATAATAGATATAAAATAATAGGATGGGGGTGATAATGTATATATATAATAGATCAAAACAAGCTACTCTAAAGCAGCACTTAATTCTCTAATTTTAGCAGGATCCAATACTTGTAAGTTTCGACATTTTTCCAGCAAGATTCCATCAGCATCAAACGAATAACGCGTTGATAAACCTTGAAACGTCAAAACTCTCTTGATAACAGTAGCAATGACACGATGTTTTCTAAAGTTTACTAAAGGTTGGTCTAAACAAACAGGCATATTTCGTGTATTATTAGCACTATAAATTCTTTGGCTTTCCAAGTTTGGTTTTAAAAATCTAGGTTTTTCAGAATTAAAGACAAGATCAGAGAGATAGATACCAAGGAATGGAATACAGCCTCCAAAAGGAATCTTGATACGTGTCGTCTTTTTAAACTTTTGTTTGTTTGCTGTAGTACCAGGCATTTCAACTTGTACTTCTGCAGGTGAATTGCCATATTCTTCGGCTACTTCTGTCATACTATCACGAATGTTTTTCCAGTTCTTCATTGGAGATGTAAATTCTGTCAATTTGTTGAGTAATTTTTGACATTTAGCACTGACTTTAGACCAAGTTCTTTCAAGACGGGCAACAGCAGGTGATTGGAGACCTAAAAGGATCTGTACAAGTGTAGCATAATTGGAATACATTTTACATTTCTATTATTATTAAAATTAGTGATGAATACCCTTCTGCTTTAACTATATATAAATATATACCTTGGCTAATCGAATAAACTTTTCAATCAACTTTACACGCTCATTTATATTTCTTGTTCTTACAATTTCAGAAGAAACCCATAAACAGACTGTGTTAAATCTTAAGATGACCTGTTCAATACCTTGTTCCTCTGTACGTCTCATTTCTGATTGACGAGTATAATTAATCTTTTCTTCATCAACATGATTATCATCAAAATTATTTTCCTGGCCATAATTAGGGTTGATTTTACCACTGGCATCCATCTTTGTCCATTTACAATGAATTAATTCTTCCCATCCTACTTTAACCAATACATCACGTTCAATAAAACAAAGCTGACTAGCAATTTTACTGGTTCGGTAAGACATGATAAAACAACGACCGGTTGGTTTCATTCCATGATTGACTTGAATAGGTCTAGGTACAGATGATGGTGTTTCGGTTTGAGCTGTTAAAGTCTTTTCTAAATCTAAATGATTAGGTACTTCAGGGGGGATACCAAGCTCGATCATCTTGGATCGAGGCACAGGTGAAGTAGCATCTGAAATAAATGACATTCTAGCACGACTTGAACTTGCCTGTGCCTCTGTTCTGATAGATTTTTCAGAGGGAACAAAACTAACTGTACTATTATCATCATCGGAATTATCTGAATCGTGCATTGAGTGTTGATCGTCGTCGTGTAAAATATTTGATCCGATAATAGATCTTGCTTGTAAATGACCAAGATACACAGGCCCAGTCTTGGCATCCTTTCCATTCTTATGCTCTTTAGAGGCAGGTCCAAGATGGTTCATAAAATCATGATGATCCATATCAATGCTGGCGCCACGTTTACGTCTTAACTCAAAACTACGTCTACGTTCATCATCTGCAATTAACATAACGCTTAATCTTCTGCAGGTAATTGGACTATCATCTCTTCCGGAACATTTTGCGCAATCACAAGCATCTTCTGGTTCACTGTCATCTACACTATTCAATCTTAACCGTTGTGCAATTAAACTAACCAAATGGCCCCCTTGTTGCTTTTCTTGTTCAGCCTGAGCTGGTACTGATTCTATTTTAACTTGTGTATCAGAACTAGTTGTTGGTACTGGCTCTACTTTCATATCTTCCTTCGCTGTCTTTTCCTCTTGGTTGGGTTTAAAGACTCTCGACAGGGCTCTAGACAGTCTATGTTTAGGAACTGATTTATTCTCTGTATTACCATCCTCTTTTGGTTCATCCGGGCTCTTGGAGATTTTGGTAGCTTCATAAGGAATGGAAGCAAAAGTTTCTGCAATATTTTCCACTGGTAAAGATTCATCTGGATGAGAAATGTTTGATTTCTTTTTGGTTAATAAACTCTTCTTCTTTTTTAAAGGTTTACTACGGCTCTTGATACTAGTTCCACCACCACCACCAAACATATCTGGTGTTAAAGGAGGAAGTTCGGGTACATCTGGAATATCATGATCTGAGACTGCGCCTGTTAAATAAGGTGAAGTAGTAGCTGAGGAAGGCACAGATGACCAAACACCGTCTTGTAAACTACGTTCGCTCTTTCTTCGTTCGATACTCTTTTTGGATAATTTTCTAGATAGACCAATAGGTGTCTTGTGTTGTGCTTCATCTCCACTAAGCTCCTTTAACAGTTCATCCGGTAAGTTCTTGTTATGTTCGACATCCAATGGATGCTTATTTTGATAATCGTCAGTTTTGCACCATCGCTCGGAAGGTACGCGACGAATTTCTCTTGGAGTATTGTTTTCTTTCTTCACTTGTACTGTAGCATGTGTAGGAGTGGTAGGTGTAGAAGGTGTAGAATATTCACTCGTTAAATCAGCTTTATCCACTTGAGTAAATTCAGTTGGTATCTTGGGTCGTGTATGAAAAGCAGGAGCGATTAATTGAGTAGGCGAAACTGATATATCTTCTGCTACAATTAAGTCAGTCGATTCGGGCTGATCAAATGCGGTCTTGCCATTACCCAAGGCCTTAAAATAATTCAAGGTTTCTTGTTGCTCTTGCAACCAATGACGTTCGTGCTCATCGTACTCGACAAAGGAACCTTGTTGAATATGGGAATGCGTATCATCTTCTTCTTCTGATTCGTCAGGAATGGTTTCACCAGCACTTAGCTCACTTTCAAGAGAATCATCTGAAGCAACACTGATGATAGAACTAGCTTCATTTGCTCCACCGTTACTGGTACCACCTTCAGCAGCTAAATCGGAAGTTTCATGTACACTTTTATCGTAACGATGATGAACGGATGAACGAATGGTCTGAGTATCTTCTAACCCAGTGACTACGCTATTTTCTACTTCATGTGGTGCCGGTGCCGAATGCTGAGAAGGATATCTACGTAACTGTACAAACGATGTCTTATTGTTTTCTAAACCAGAATCTATAAAACTTCCCTTCATATTTAAACTTCCAACAACTACAACAGGAGCATACCGAGCATCTTGTACGGCCATATTACCGTTGTGATGACTACTCATATCAACACCTAAGGCTGTCTTTCTTCTAATGGCATTTTGAGATAGTTTTGCACGTACAATTTCACCCATCTGTTCTTGTTCGGCTGTAGGAGGAGGTGGCGCGATTACTTTAACGCGAGAAGCTCCTGAAGAACGGTTGTAGTACAACTTTTTAAGTCTTCGTACGACGCGTTTTAAAATTTTTACAATGCGTTGGTCGCGTGGGGACTCCTTTACAAGTGGGTGTCGTGGGAGTTTGTTAAGGAAATCTGTTAAAATTCTTCGTAAAGGTCTATTTCCAATAAAATCATGGACGAAATAATTGTTTAACCAATGTCTAAGAACGACAAATGTTCTAAAATAAAATATATAAAAAAAAAAGTGTTATTTATATGGATATATATATATATATATATATATAAAGCCTTACCTAATTCTAACAATTCTTCTTGATTCTTGGTCATCTTTTAATGCCCAGTAAAATCTTGATATTAATAATTGGCATAAATCTTCTGAACATAAAAAGTCTCTATATGTTAAAAAGAAATCGGTCATAAAAGTATAATCTGATAAAAAGATAAATAACAATGGATATGTATATTATAATAGTAATTTTACCTAATGTATTTGTTAATTTTTCTACGAGTTTATGAATGGTGGCAGCTTCAATAACTTTTGGTATATCAGAAGCGATCAATGTGTCGACATCACTACTAACGGAATTTCTCTTATTGGCATGTTTTGATTTAATTCCAAAAGCTTTTCTTAATAATAAGGAGCCATGTTTTGTCATTTGAGGTCTATCGTTATTTAAACTGGATTGATGTTTATTTCCTAATTTGAGACTTTCAGACCAAAGTTGAGCAGATAATCTAACGGAAGCAAAACTTGATCTTGTGTTATTGGTATTTTGAATGGATTTACTTCTGGTGAGAGTAGAAGTAGCATTAGAAGAAAACCCTTTTAATTCAGGTCTTTTATTTTGTTGGTTATTATATAAAGTAGCATAAGAAGAAGGACCTTCGGGAGTTGTTGTTGTGGCCATTGAAGAAGAAAGTACGATTGGATCGGGCCCCCATATAATAAATCTTTCGTCTTGATCAGATATAATTAAATCAAATAATTCGGGTGAACCAATAACGACGACTAGTTTTGATGTAGGGTTTATAAATTCTGTTTCTTCATCTCGAACTGCAGTTGCCGTGATGTTTTTAGCTGAATGAGAAGAAAGTACGAGTGAACTATCAACTGAAGAAATAGATTCGGTTTTAATAATAGGTGTAGATGAATGAATTAAAATAGATGAAGGGTTTGCTGGAAACATGATGTCAAAACCGTTCTCATCTTCATATAATATATCATTAAATCTACTCACTGTTGGTATAGGAGGTAATGAAAAACTTTTGGTGGCAGTTGGGATAGGTGCTGTTTTGCTACCTGGAAAGGAAGGTTTGAGTAATTCGCTGGAACCTACTGGGTCAAGGACTGAATCAACGTAGGACGAAATAACAAACTTGGATTGATCTGGTAACATAATATTGTCATCTTCATTGCCACTTGTAGATGATAATGGTCTGCTCATCACCGATGTACCATTTACTGATACATAGCCATATTTGTTTTCATTTGTTGCTGTTAATGTAGATGTATTATTAGGTCTTAAAAGTAATGGATTAACTTGTTTCTTTGGTAATAATCCTTCGTGTTGATATTGCTGTCTTTCCCAAAATATTTTAGAGTCTACATATTCTGGTACACCAAATACTGTGGCTAAAGCAGCACACTCTCTACCGCCTTCACCACTATTGATCATGAGTTCTATAGGAATGAGTGAATTGTTTCTTTTTCTCGGTGTTGCATTTTGATTCTCATCCTGTAATGGCATAAGCCTTGTTGTCGTTCTTCTACTTAGAGACGTTTCCATATGTGAACTGTTTAAGGTACACTATGTTAAAATTATACCCTTTTTTTTTTTATATTAGTTTATATTTTACCTGTGGATACTTTCGCTATCAGGCGTCGGACTATGAATCCTGTTCATGGTCTGAGACCATTGTGACATTGGCCGGTCAAGCATTATGTTATTATAAAAAAAAAATAAAAAAAAATAAAGAGAAGAGAAGATAAAATCTAGTGGAATGTCAATTTGACTTTTACCCTTTTTTTTTTTTTCAAAAATAAAGTACAAACCTATATTATTAATTCTATCACATGTTTTATTGACTTTGATGGTACGGTGTCACTTGTTTTTTTTAACAACAAATAAACATGTAAAAAAATAAAAATCAGCCTTTTTTGTTTTCATTTGAATTTAGCTTATTTTACTCTTTTTACTGCATACTTGGTTTGTTTTTTTCTTTTTATTCAGTTCTCTCGAACAATCTGATGTCACTTTTAATGAACTTTTTAGAATAGTGAACGTGTATTTTACGTTACACTAAATAAACTTAAATAGATTATTTTAATAAGATAAACCATCGGGGCTATTTTGTATATATATGATCGCTTAGCAATCAATCATTCAGCAAAGAAGCGACATAGAAAAAAAAAGGTTCGGTACCTTTTTTTTTTTTAAGATTAATACAAAGGTATTATTATAACTGATACATGACTTACTGTTGATCAAAGCATGGTATGTTACTATATAAAAAACTGAACCTTACGTTTATCGAGTCTAAATATAAACTGTTACGCTACAAATTACCCAAACGATAAAATCTTTTTTTTTTTCATGTGTAAAGTACTGATGATCGAAAAAAAAATGCAATAACTGGTTAAGCAATCGCGTGTTTATGATATCATACGTATATATGTAGTAAAAATGTCTTTTTTATTTGTCGTGCATTGTTTTGTTTTGGTATCAAGATGATATGGTTACATGTATAGTTACCATATTAAACAGTAAATATAGTTAATAGACACCATTCACTTTTACTCACTATTGTAATAAACCTTGTAAGGTACGACAGTAATGTGCTTTAGTTTAGTACTAATTTTGATGAAGCATTTCTTATTATTAGGAGCAATTTATGCTCTTTTGAAGCCTGTAAATTTAACCTTTTTATTTGTCGTGCGATATTATTCACTTCATTTTCCCAAAAATGAACCTAATTTTTCCAAAAGTAGCCATTAAAATTAAGTTTTCCTCTCTTGATTATAATTCATCCTTCAGGTCAAACAATTTTTTTTTTGTTACTGCTAATACTCATTTTTTTCTAGTTGTAAGTTTATTTCGTAGTTAGAAAGCTTAAATATTATTGTCATCGAATAGTCGCATTTACTAAAAGCGCGTTGTTTTTCTATCTCTTTCTTTTTTGATGGCGCTTAATGACAAAAAATTTAAAGATTTAGGATAATTATACATCCGTTTGTATCAATCTCCCATAAAAGTGTTAAAAGGTTGAATTATTGTTAAAACTCAAAATAAAAAAGATTGTCATTAAGGATTGATAAGAAGTGTATTCTTTTTCTCCAGTCAGTAGATACGTATTGGCTTTGGTACTGCTCATTCAACATGCTAATGGCTTCAATGGTGTTATCTATGATTTTTGTGGTTGTGATTAATAAATTTAACTTGTTGAAGCGATATAAAGTTGATGACAAGTGCTCTAACGCATTTGAGATTCATGTTCTTCAGGTACTTCTTTCCCGCCTACAGTATCGGTATCATTTACCAAGCTAGTTTGTGCATCCTTATAACTTTGATCCAATATGTCGTCTCTATCGGAAGATCTTGGCTGCTTTTGAATACGTCGCCTTTCTGCAGTGTCGTTGTTAACGATCATGCGCACAGGCCTCGAATTAATTGCTTCAAACGTCTCTGTTGCTAAATGTTTAGCCGAAAAGAAATCCTTTCAAGTCTTTCGTCTGTTACGCCTGCAAAATAAAAAGATGCACGGTTCAATTTGCACCCATTGCTTTTGACTTATATTTACGAATGACCATCGCTCTAGGAACAACTGTATCGGTTTGAACCAACATAAAATACGAAAAAAAAAAAAAAGGCCTGTTAAAAAAAAGATGGATGAAGTAAATAAATTATTTTATTGTACACATGTGGATTATAAGTAACAGCGAAAGAAACAACTATTAAGCATCACTTTCCGGCTAAACATTCTTCATGTACCAGGAAATATAAAACTTCCAAATTAATTATATATTGATCAATCATTCAATACCAAAAATAGATCAGCTGAGAATACTTTATTGTGTAATAAAATTATTTTGGCGAAGCATCTTGTGCCCTAATATATGCTCTACTTTCAAGGTCTGCAGCACGAATAGGTTCGGGTATACGATACTGAGGGCATAACGCCAGTACAACTTTAATCGATGTCTGTAAGGAGATTCGGTGACCTTGACTGACAAAAACAGGGTTTATAGCATTATCTGACGTTCGAAGGGCACATCCATAGGTCGTGCTACTTTCTGTACCTATCAAATTCATATAATCACCTTTTTTCTTTAGCACTTTCTTGTATTCGTTTTTTATTTCCGACACGTTATCAAGTTCACCTGGAATCCTTAAAAATGTCTTCGCGATACCGATTGTAGGTAGGTCACTTAATACGCCCAAGTGCGACGCGATACCAAACTGTCGTGGATGTAATAAACCATTACCTAAAAATGGGGAGGAGAGACAATTTAATATTACTTTATTAATATATTATATATATATTACCATCAACAAGGATTACTTGTGGGTAGAATTCTGGTTGGTTTATCTTTAATTCTTTAATTAATTTTAATAAAGGCTCAACTTCTCGAAATGCTAAAAATCCAGGTATATATGGAAGATAGAGCTTAGTTTCTAAGAATTGTTTGTAAACAATCTTACAAAAATTGGTTAATGCACACTATAAAAATATTTATACCTCCTATGTTTACCTTTAAATCTGGCATAGATAATACTACTAAACAAGCAACAGCATTCTCTTCATCTCCAGGAGGAAAGCTTAAATCGACACCAGCAATGTACTTTATTTCTTGTAAATTTTCAGGATCAAAGTCTAATCGGTCCTGAGTCTCATGTCTTGCTCGTAACTCCTCCTGTTCCCTAAAAAAAAAGTCCAATTTTGCTGAGAAAGGTACGAGATTAAGCGAATGACTAAAACTTACTTTTGCCATTTACTTCTTTGTTCATCAGAAGGATCGGCATCGTACGTTGAAATTATTTTAGACATAATAAAATATATTAAAAACCAAGTGTTTCCTCCCCCCCTCCCCTTTTTTTTTTTATTCTCGATTGTATTACGCTCAAATGGAAGCCCCCAAAATGTATGCTCAGGGACGAAGTACGAAAAAAAAAAAATTAATGTATGAGATACTTTTAAAGCATAGCGTCTTGGTAAGTTCATAACAGTACTCTAGTTTTAAAATTACACTAGTTTATAATAACTATAATGGTTACCAGGATCGGTATGTTTGGCAAAAAAAAAAGGACTTTAGCTTTTAATAGCCAAGATATTTAATTAGAATCATCAATTCTTCCCAAAACCGATTTGCGTTTTAATTTTGACGTTGTGGTATTATAAGAATGTAAGCATTAAAAGTTACCCAACTGTTTCTTTTTAAAATATCGTATAAAAAACAAACTCTTTTTTTTTTAAAAAAAAAAAAAAAAAACTTCTCTTTTACCTTTTTATGACAAAACTAAACTTTTACCTTTTGCTGTTGGCTGGTTATGGAATAATCCAAACCTCGGCTGCCACTCCTTCTATTCAGCTTGAAATTGGTAATAGTCCAAGCGGTTGTGTTAATATTACGGATTGTAGCTATGGTTGTGCTAGAATATCATCTCATAATGTAAAACATATTTTGACTCCCCTTTGTGAACCTGATAAAGTCGTCTCAGATAATCTTATTAAACGGATCACAATTAGGGGTTCCACAAATGCTCCCTATGTCGTTGATGAAGACGAGTTCCATCCGTATACCTGTAGTAGAATTACTCCCAGAAGCCGCAAGTACACGTGTAACTTTAATATCAGCTCAACTGTTTCAGAGTCTGGTATTATGAGAGCTAATGCTATTGGCAGTGCCAGTGCCAGCGTCAGTATCAGCGCTAGTGCTAGTCCTTCTTCTACAGAAATAGAAAGCGCAGCAATAGTAAAGCAAGCCATTAAGTGTGATTTCGATACATCAATTGCTGGGCAAGGTAAAGGTCAAGGTGATTTGCATGATTGCTGTTTAACCAGTAATGATTGTCGTGGCTCATGCTTTCAAGGATCCTGTGATGCCTCAAATGGTATATCTTCTTCGACTACGAGGTCAAGCGGCGCTACAAGCCATTCGGCTAGTACACCATCTACTTCACCTAGCAGTTGTGATTATAACCCCACTATTTTTAGACAGCGCCAAGGTCAAGGAAACTTGAACGATTGTTGTTTATTGGATGATGATTGTCATGGTTCGTGTATTAGAGGTTCTTGTGATAAAGAAAATAATCAGCCCATTCCTGTATGTAAAGGTAACGCGTTTAGAGGAAAGAAAAGAGGAGAAGGGCCAAAGGGTGTATGCTGTGATTCTCAAGCAGATTGTCAAGAGGATTGTTTGTTTAATACATGTACTGCTCCATTGAATTACTAGTTTTTTTTTATTATTATCATTATAAAAGTCATGTATAGCATTGTTTAAACCTCTGCTACAGAAAAAAAAGAAAAAAATAGAAAAATAGAATGTTTTTTTTTTAATAAAGATAATATTTGGCCTTTAAATAAATTACATGTATTTAATTATTAAACTGGTGGCCCTTTTTCAGTTAACCGCTTACAACAGATTATACTTGATAAAAACTGCTTTCTTTAAAAGTAAACCATGATGTGTACATCTTTAAGTTAGACCCAAAAAAATACGAATTCAATAAAAGTAAAAGATGATCTTGAGGTTCTGGGAATGCTATAGATACGTGCTGTGTTTTCCATATTCCTCGAACTTTTACCTCCGCTATTATTTCGACTTCGATTATCTACTTTTCTGCCTAAAGTATTCTTACTGCTAGTAACCCTTTTTCATACGTTACTATTACTTTTACTCCTTTTATTACCTGACATATTTATTACTACACAATTTTTTATCAGCTTATTAATATCCTTCAAACAGTTCATGGATACTTCAAATGACACTCCAAGGTCTCTTTGATAGAATACCAAAGGACATTCTTACCGAACTTTTATAAAACATATCTATTGTTTAATCATTTCCATTTTTTTTTTCCCCGCTATAAAATCGATTTGTAACAATAACAATGATCGAATTGAAATGTTTCAATGCACGAGTGAGACAGCGACGTTTAAGAGCCACTGTTACACAAACTACCTCTTTCTGATAAAATAATGTTAACAAGGATCGTCCTTGTTGTCCTAACACAAGAAATCAAACCTCCATGGTTGTTATAAATTTAAAAACCTAATTAAGAAAACTAAAAATGATATAAATACCTTCAACTTTTATTTAATAAAATATAATTCACTTTTTGTAAACAATTTAATCTTATACTTCCTTTATTTTATAAAAGACCTTTAAAATCAAGCTCTTTTATTTTATCTTTATTACTTTATTTTATTTTGTACTTGAATTCCCTTGGATCTTACTTTCCATTGTACTTTTTACCTAAATCTTTTATTCTACTTTATTATTTAAGTCGTTCTACTTATAAAACAGGAACTGGTGCTCACTTTTCTTACTATTACCTTATTATACTCTTTTTACACTTTACCACACTATCGATTGATTAACACGTGGTGCTCACTAACAGGGTATTTCATTTACTATTTCTGATTCAAATCTATCTCAAGAACTTTTACTTTACGTTTGGGTCGTACATTTTTCAATATTACTACCTTTGAACACTTTTTACTTTTAATAATCTACTTACATAACTACTACAAAAACTCAAAAATGAACGATCAAGCTGTGTTGGCAAACATCAATTCATTCAACCACTCAACTAATGCGTATGCTGAAACTAACTCTGGTTATCTCTTCCCTTCAAGAAAGATGGCTATTATTGAATTCGCTGGTGCTGAAGGTGAAGACTTTAGAAATTTTGAAGAAACTCTGGAATCTTACTTTGCTATGCAAAATATTACTGCCGATGCTCGTAAACTGCTTATTTTGCGTGCTCAACTTAGAAGAACTGCTAAGAACTTTTTCGAAAGAAGACTCTCTCGTGAACCTACTTTAGAACAAGGTCTTACTTATCAAGAAGCTATTGAATTACTCAAAGCGGAATATATTACTACTGAACTTATTACTCGTTATACTATTGGATTTAACATGCTTGCTCAAGGAAAAGAAGAACATCCAAAAACTTTTCTGGGTCGCTTGCAAGAAGCTGCTGAATTAGCTGAACTGGAAGATGCAGAACAACAAATCAAGATTCGATTCCAAGTTGGACTTTTACCTGAAATCCGCAAATTTTGTATCTTGAACTCTGCTGTATCCTTTAATGATTATTTAACTAAGGCTGAAGGCTGGTGGAATGCTGAGAAACCTCGCTCAATTTCTATGAAGAATAGTCCTTTTTCGCCCCGTGACATTGATAATTCATTTGTTGCTGAAACTTCCGCTAAACCTATTCTATCTTTTGGTAAACTACCTTCAGGAACTGATTTTTCTGTTATGGATGTCTCTAGCCAACTGAATACTGCTTTATCCAAATTGGGAAGTGACCGTAATGCTTTGAAGCAAGTAATTGCTACATTGCAAACGTTAGATCTTCATCATATGGAAAGTCAGAATACAGTGACTGGAACTTCTCAAAACACGAATCATCAGACTGAGAATTTAGATATCAAAGAAATGATTAGACAAGTTATGCAAGAAGAATTCAAAAAACAAAATGGTACCAATATTAATAATAATAATTATCAAAGAGGAAATAATTATAATAATCGTCGGTATAACAACGACCATTATTCTGAAAGAAGAAATGATTATTCTCGTGGAGGTGATTCTCGTAACTACAACAATGGTAATCAAAACCAAAGAAATAATAACAACAATTACGACAATGGCAACAATCAGAGGAATGAAAATACAAACACCAACTCTGACAACACCAACCAGTCAAAAAACTAATCGGGTCGGCTGCTCTTACGAATGGTCAGTCGAACGCCCCTAACAACAATAAAAAATCCATTCCCCTTGAGAACTCTTCCTCGACACATCTTACAACAATGCTTACTGATGAAAACGAAGAAGATGACCAAGATCTTTATGCTTCGGTTCGTGCTATACATCCACCTGTGGTACAAACTTCTAAACCTTATGCTCGTCCAAGCTCCTCAAAACCTGCACCTACTCGAAAAGGGAAAGAACGCGAAACTCCTTTGCCTACTTATGATTCAACTATTGCCGATATGGATATGACTATGGATAACCCTACAATTATATCTCCTAATCAACCTATTATAAAACTGCTAAACCAAGAAGGAAAAGAGTAATTCCTAAATTAAATTTTGATATTGTTTCTACTGTATTTGATCAAAATTCTAATATTCCAGTTGGTGAATTACTCAAGATCTCACCTATTGTGAAACGTCAATTTGTCAATGCTTTAAAAACACCAAGACAACCTAAAGTATCAATAGTTGCGCCTGGATCCTCATCAACTACAGCTACTATCCAAGATTTATCGTTTGTAGAAGATGACGATGAAGACACTACTGCTATTTACACTGATTTCGTCATCAATGGATTTAAAATCAAAACTCTAATTGATGGTGGTGCTGCAAAGACTTGTATGTCTCGAGAATTAGTAGAAAAACTTGGATTACAAATCGATTCACCTAGCCAAAGTATATTTACCCTAGGAAATAGTACCAAACAACGTGGACTTGGATTGATCTACGATGTACCCATCAAAGCCGGAGGTGTTATTACTATACCTGGAAGTATTGAAGTTCTACCTGCTACACCAACTCCTTTAATCATTGGAAAACAACTGGTTAAACCGTGCAAAGGCTGTAGTCGATTATAAACAGAAACTATTATCGGTTACATATAAAGGAAGAATGGCAGAGATACCCATTAATTTCTTTAAAACAACTAAAGGACCTATTATTCAAGCTGTAACAAAAATACCTACAAAAGTTATGGAACCTCAAATAAAAACTATTGTAGAGGATGAAGATGATACTCATGACGACTTTGAAACTGATTCAACTGAGGAATATACAGATGATGATACTATTAGTGAACAAAGTTCAACCAGTGATGACGACGAAGCTTATTTCAACGACGATGCTGAAAAGCTCAAACAAGAAAGTATCGTTTAGCATGGTAGAAAGAAATTTTAAAGGTGATCTTTTCACTATCGTCCCTGAACCTGAAATAGAAACTTATCAACGTTCTGACGATGATGTGGAAGCTAACGGATATGATCTAACGCTAATCGACATAGATCCACCAAAAATTGAAGATTCAAATATAAGCGAAACTTCAAGATCTATTCTAACGGTTGATCAAAAAGAAAAAATTCAAATGGGAGAAATTGATGACAATATTAAACAACAATTTCTAAATTTAATCAACAATTATCAAGATGTGTTTGACTGGAATAACGACACACTCGGATGTACACCATTAATAAAACATCGAATTATCACAGAAGATGTGCCACCTATACGCAGTCGTCCTTATAGAATGTGCCCTGCTGAAATTGAAAGCTTAAAAAATGAATTAAATAAATTAAGTGATCTAGGAGTGATTCGACCTTCCAACAGCCCTTGGAGCTCACCTATTATTCTAGTAAAGAAAAAAGATAATAGCTATAGATTAGTTTATAGATTATCGAAAATTAAATGCTATCACAAAAAAGGACGCCTATGCTTTACCAAGAATTGAAACTTTATTGGACACGTTAGGAAATGCTTCTATCTTCTCGGCCCTGGATATGCGAAGCGGTTTTTATCAAGTAGCTCTCGCTGAAGATTCTATTGAAAAAAGTGCTTTCGCCACTGCACAGCTAGGCCAATGGGAATTCTCGCGCATGCCAATGGGTTTGTGTAACTCTGTGGGGACTTTCCCAAAGGATGGTAGATCTAGTATTCAAAGATTTAATCAACAAATCTCTTGTCGCTTATATAGATGACTTAAATTGTTTCTCAAAAACTCACGAAAACCATTTAATCGACTTGGAAAAATTGTTTAACTGTGTTCGAGTTGCCCAACTTAAAGCTAAACATTACGAAATGCTTTTTCTTCAAGGACAAACTGAACTTTCTAGGCTACATAATTACTAAAGATGGTTTAGAGACTGATCCTGCTAAAATAGAAAAAGTCAAAAATTTTCCTACACCTACTACAGTTACCCAGATAAAGAGTTTTATTGGAATTGCTTCGTACTACAGACGATTTATTAATCAATTTGCCGCTATTGCAAGACCTTTACATAACCTAACAAAAAAAGGACAAAACACCTGGAATCAAGAATCTTTAGAAGCTTTTAACAAACTAAAAGAAGCTTTAACCAGTACACCGGTACTTATTAGGCCAAACTTCGACAAGCCTTTCGTGTTGGTTACAGACGCAAGTAGAGTGGGAATTGGATGCGTACTTACTCAATTAGATGATGATGGACACGAGCATCCTATACAGTATATTAGTAGAGGTTTGAGGGGTCCCGAATTAAATTATGGTGTATCAAAATTAGAAGGTCTCGCTATTGTCTGGGCTGTTAAGATATTTAGACCATATCTCTTGGGAAAACGTTTTACTATCATAACTGATCACGCTGCTCTCAATGGTTTGTTAAAATCACAAGAACCAACAGGAATTCTCGCCAGATGGATAACTATATTAAATGAATATGAATTTGAAGTAAAATACCGACCTGGAAGAGTTAATGAAAGTGCCGACTTCTTGTCTAGAATTGGAAATTAGCACAACAATAACAATAAAAGTCCAACTATTCACTGAACGACGTAAAAAGCTGCTGTCAAAAAAAAAAAAAACATTGAAAATCCTTGGAAAAACAATACAAAACCAACTTAAAAACAATCTATCCACCAAATATAATTTATCATCAAATATTATTAATTATTAAACTTAACCAATCATATCAACTAATTAAATAAAACTCAACTCAAATCAAATAAACTGACAACAATGGATAACACAACAATTATATTACTCAAAGCTTACCTAACGAATCTGCAGGTACCTGACCTCGCAGATTCCGACCAACAAAAATTCTTACTAAAGCAATCTAAGAACTATACGCTATTAAACAACAAATTATATCGGTGCAATTTTGACACTTATCAACATAGAATAGTATTAAATCAATCTGAAGCAATAGAAGCTTTATATTTGGCACATCAACATCCTTTAGGAGGACACTTAGCTTACAATAATACAATTAACAAGCTTTCATCAAAATATTACTGGCCCAATATGGTTAAAGATGTTACTCAATACGTGAAAGAATGCCCGCGATGCCAACGACACAGTAGAAAAACTTTAAATGAAAGATTACATCCCGTGGCTGTGTTACACGTACCTTTTGAACAAATAGCAATTGATGTCAAACATGTAACGACAAGTAGAGGAGGTTATAGATATATTATCGCAGCAATTGATTACTTAACCAAATATGTTGAAGCTAGAGCGGTGCGCTTTCAAACTGCATCTGAAATAGCCTTATTTTTATACGAAGAAATTATATGTAGACATGGATGTCCTCGAGTTATAATTACCGACAACGGGAAACCAATGATAAGCGAATTAGTATATCAAGTCTGTCTCCAATTTGGTATTAGAAAAAATAACATAAGTCCCTATAATAGTCAGGCGAACGGATTGATTGAACGCTTTAATCGCACCTTTGATCAAATCATGCAAAGAAGAACACCAGAAGAAAAGAAGGATTGGCATCTCTACTTACCGTCTATGCTATATTCTTACAGAAGCATGCAACAAGCTACAACTAAAGAAACTCCGTTTTATTTACTCTATGGCTATCAACCTCGCACGTCTTTTGACAATAGAAAAGCTCAAATCCCAACAGAATTAAACTTTGATAAGATACTTGAACTAAGAACCAATAAGCAGATCAACGTTTTACAATTAATAAGAAAAAATGCCATAAAAAGAATTGAAACATCGCAGAAAGCACAAAAAGAAGCTATCGACAAGAAACTTCTACAAAAAAAGAAATTACTAAAGCCTGCGTTCGAAGTTGGTGATACTGTAGAGCGATATCGTGATTTTAGAGGAACTTCCTGGGCAGGAAAACTTGAAGACCTGTGGGAAGGATTATATACTGTAATCGAAGACTTAAAGAAAGGCAGCTATGTTATACAAGGAAAAAAGAAAGATGGTTCCACAGAAATAAGAATTGTACATGGGAATCGCCTAAGAATTTATAAAGTGCCCGATGTAGGTTGGAAATTAGAAGAAAACTATAAAAAGACGAGGTTGCAAGAATCAGAAGAAGATAATAATCTAACATCTAAACAAGGAATGCAAGAACAAGAAAACGTTATTTCCATTAATGATCGGCTCGGTCCACATGCTCGAATGGAACCACAAAGAGACTATGAATCTGTAATCTCTTTAGAAGATTTTGAAGGAATAGTTGAAGAGACAAATGAACCAGATGAACAGTTAGAAGGAAGCGAAGACATGATGCTAAATCTATTAGATCTCAACTCATTGGGACTTGACGCTGAACTCACGGAAGAAACAACTAATGAAAGATGGACCTTAACTCAAGAAATAAAATCTGATGCTTGGGAATATGATACTAGAAATAAGAAAATAACTGAAGAAAAGAAGCGAAATGGTGTCTTATTAAAGAGAATGGCCGTGAATATTGTTAAATTATGTCATGAACAAGTTAATCTGCCTACTTGTGAAGCGGAATATGCTAGGTATTTACACTTAAGAAGCTTCTATATTGGAAACGCCTCTGGAAAAGCTAGAAAAGCTGCTCGTACTATTGCCCTGAAAAACATGATCAAACGAATGGATCCCTACGAAAACTGTCTGCTTTGAACGTTTAGGGTCTAAACTTCTCCAGCACGCACCATATGTTACACAAACTACCTCTTTCTGATAAAATAATGTTAACAAGGATCGTCCTTGTTGTCCTAACACAAGAAATCAAACCTCCATGGTTGTTATAAATTTAAAAACCTAATTAAGAAAACTAAAAATGATATAAATACCTTCAACTTTTATTTAATAAAATATAATTCACTTTTTGTAAACAATTTAATCTTATACTTCCTTTATTTTATAAAAGACCTTTAAAATCAAGCTCTTTTATTTTATCTTTATTACTTTATTTTATTTTGTACTTGAATTCCCTTGGATCTTACTTTCCATTGTACTTTTTACCTAAATCTTTTATTCTACTTTATTATTTAAGTCGTTCTACTTATAAAACAGGAACTGGTGCTCACTTTTCTTACTATTACCTTATTATACTCTTTTTACACTTTACCACACTATCGATTGATTAACACCACACTTGGAAATTCAAAAATTAATGCAGCGAAGGTAAGCCGTAACGGCTGAACTCTGACAGTAACTTTCATCTATTAAAATAATTTCATGGCAATAAAGAAAAATAAAAACAAACTCCGCCCAAAGGAAGGCAAAAAGATATTAGTATCTGTGGGGTTTGAACCCACGCCCTCTATCGAGGAGGGGATCTTAAGTCCACCGCCTTAGACCACTCGGCCAAGATACTATTTGATGTTTAGTTGTGTTAATTTAAATTTATATATATCAAAAAATAAAATATAAAACATGTGATAGTCACGTGTATATCACGTTTTGCGGCTACGAACACCTCGTTTTGACATTTTACCTTTGTTGTTCGTAAAACTATAATAAGGTTTAAATTTAATTTTATAAAACGATATATGTATTAATATATATTATGAATTGTGTTTTTTTACCATGGTGTTTTATATTAAAGTTAATTTTCTGATATGATATATCTGTCCAAACATAATGTGTCACAATTTAATTCGATAAGATTATTTATTTTACTACCACACGTATAATAGAAGAATAGTTGTTTATCTAATGATTTTCATAATATTTACAGATTTTTTTTTATTTTTTTTTTAAATTAGGAACTGAATGTCCTCAATTTTTATTTAAATAATAGACAGTAAAACGTATAATAGAGAGTATAGAGAGAGAAAGAGAGAGAGTGTGTATATGTACAAAAAATAAGAAGAAAAGAGATTAATTATTCCAGCAAATTCTAAATTCTTGGTTTCCAACCATAACTTTGCTAGGAATAGAGTCAGGATGCATCGGCTTAAATGGTCG
The DNA here is from genome assembly GCA_025201345.1 of Thamnidium elegans. Taxonomy (NCBI): domain Eukaryota; kingdom Fungi; phylum Mucoromycota; class Mucoromycetes; order Mucorales; family Mucoraceae; genus Thamnidium; species Thamnidium elegans. The sequence continues at coordinate 219,362 of JAIXMG010000011.1, read as the reverse complement.
AGCTCCATCATCTTGAGACAATCTCTGTAATAAAATAGTTGCATTAATTGTGTCGATGATATCTTTTGCATGACCCGGTGTAGATGATGATGAGTCCTCAGAAGATATAGGAGAGACGGGAGACCAAGTAGGGCTATATACGGGTGTAATACGAGGTTCAGATTCGCTTGGTTTTAACGGGTATTGATCACTTGTAGAAGTATAAATTGGAGGTAGTAATCTTGTTGTAGGATCAGACCATTTATTTGCAGTATCAAAAGTTGGAACAACCCGAAAAGTAGGTGATGGAGTTGTACTTGGTGAGCCGGTGATAAAGGCTTTACTATGCTGCATAGAGTCTTCTTGATCAGACGAATCACCATCCGAAGATTGATTATTTAATAGTCTTGAAAGTGACATATTTGAAATGGCCTTGTATTTATTTTGACGAGGTAAGATAGTTTGAGTGGGTTTTTCATGAGTAGTAGTAGTAGTAGTAGTAGTAGTAGTAGCGGTGGTTTTACTGTTACGCATGAAATCACGTTTATAAGGGTGATTGCTTGATTGACGCATAGTCGTAAAACTATTTCTACGAAGTGACGAACCCTTTTGACTAGGATCAAGTAAAAGACAACCGTATTCTGGATGAGAAGGGTCGAGTGCATCGTTAACAAAACGAGGGCCAAATATGGCAACAAGGTCTTTTCTTACGACCCAAGCGGTTCTTTTACAAAGTATATATGCATATTCATAAGGAATCCTAAAAAAAAAAAAAAATTACAGTGAGTGTTAGTTTTGAAATTTTATCTAGTTTATTTAATACCTTACCAAGTTCCTTGTATTTTGAGAAAACCTCCTCGAATCTTTTTAACCTTTAACTCGGGATTCGAATCAACCATTTTGACAATATCGGCTTTTGAGTTACCTAAAGATTTCCAAATACCGGTAAAATGGACATATCCTAATTTAGAATACAACGGAAGTGAGAAAAAGTGAGAAAGAGAGGAGAAAGATTAATATTTTTACCTGATTCTCTATCCCACATAATGGGTTGTCCATTGATAAGATACTCGTAAACTATATGAGATACAATGGTAAATATATTTTGTTTTGTTTTTTTTTGTATGCATTTTTACCTGGAATGTAACCTCTTGGGTCTAGAGAAGTAGAGTATTTAGCCTTTTTTACTTTAATCATACGCTGAGTAGGGGACGCAAAAGGCCTAAATCTCGGGCAATCATTATCATTTATAGGAGTAGAAGTAGCGGTCTCCATAATTCGAGTATTTTATTAAGTTTTTTTTTTTAAGTTTTATAAGAAAAAAAAAAAAAAAAAAGGTTAAAAACGAAAAGAAGTAGAAGCAAAAGAAAAAGAAAAAAAAAGTGTTATAAGTCCGGAGTCAGCAAAAAAAAAAAGAAAAAAAAAAAGAAAAAAAAAAGGAGTATTACAATCAAAAAAAAGAAATGGCTTTTTTCAGGTTTAAAAAAGACTAAACAAAGGTGTAGGAGTTTTTTTTTTTTGCTAATAGGTTGAGGGATCCGAGAAATGTTAATTTATGCTCTTTTTTTTTTTTTTTAAAGAATGTGATGCGCCATAATTTTTTTTTTTGTACCTTTTTTGTAGATCATTTTTTCGTACCATACAATTTTTTTTTGAACGCTTATTGAATTTTTTTTAATTCATGGCATCATTTGATTATAATATCTCGGTGAGTATTTCTACATATATGTTTATAATTATTAGCTTTGTATTTTAATATTAGTTAAAATAATTCTCTTCTTGTTTAACCTTTTTTTTCTTTTTTTTTTTGGCCCCTAAAAAAAAAAAAAGGTCTTGTTTATATATACTATACGTACGTAAATAATACATAAAAGACTTGATTAATTTTCTTTCCATCACTCTAAGCTATAATAAAATTTCATACCTTCTAGAAATTTTTTTTTTTTTTTTTTGTGAAAAGTGCGGGAGGGTACGTGGTTAAATTCCACAGAAAAAATGTATCAAGTTGGAAAGTGGCCTGCTACTTTTATTTTTTTATTTTTTTTATGATTTCTACACAATAGTTTTTCTCCTCAAAATATGATGAAACTCACCTATTCTCACCTATTCTCACCTATTCTCACCTATTCTCACCTATTCTCACCTATTCTCACCTCTCTTTTTTTTTTCTTTTTTCCTTGGGTTTGAGGTATTGTATATATATATATATATATATGTGTGTGTGTGTGTGTTATTAAAGATAGAATAACTCCCTGTCGAATAATAAATACAAACGAACCCCTTACTTTTTATTCTCGGTCCCGGTTTAGGTCAAAGTTCTCGGTATGTCCGTCTTTTTTATATTTTGTTTATGTGCATTACGTACGAATATACAAAAAATTATTCGATCCCATTTCTATCGTTCTATAAAATTAATATTTTAACTTTTTTTTTTTTTTTTTTTTTTTTTTTTTTTTTTTTATCTTGTCGATTAGTACATGTAACAGACATAAAGTAAAGGGACGAAATGAAAAAAAAAAAGCTGGAAAAAAAAAAGATCTGCATGTTGCTTAGTGATATTATGACTGATCGACAAACGTTATTTCGTATCATCACAGGACATCTCATTTGCTCTATTTTCCCTCTCGGCGTAATGTTCTATTATTTCCCATGACCTCTCTTGTATATATACAAACACTGCATAATTTTAATATAAATCACATCTTTATTCTCCCCGACTAAGCGACAGGATTTTTTTTTTTGCGTATTTTTACGAAATTAATCTATACATTTCGTATAAAAGGAGATCTTACATAAATGATGGCAGAAAGACTTCAAGGAGGGCGAAATATAAGGATACATCTTTGCCAAGATGATGTCGCAAAAAAGGTTAAAGTGTTGCGTGTCGTTAAAAAAGAGTACCGCACACAAGAGTGTTGTATTTTGTTTTGATACATTGTTTATTTACACAGTTGACCCCAAAACAAAATAGGTACATCGAGTTGACTCCACAAGCTTATACTGTTTGTGAAGGACGTCCTTTTATTACTACTTTATAGAACCCCTTTCTTTATTTTTGTATTTTACTTCTTTCTCGGTATTTCATGCACATATGGTACTTTGTACTCCCAGTATGGATACAAAAATATTTTATTTTAATTATTGTTTTTTTTTCGGGTTGACCACGTATCAAGGTCTCATATATATATATATATACATATAAAAGGCTCGCCTAATTGTATAGAATCCTAAAGTCACGAGCAATAAAGCTATTATTAAACAAAATTACTTCCAATGGCATTCTATTTGCCTCATATTACTTGATTGGATGTAGAGAAAGTTTGGATGACTTCTAACAAGCACGAGTAGAACTAGCTTTCTAGAATGGATCTATATGTTTTCTCGAGACTAAATTATATTCTTCTAAGAAGAACATGAAAACAGCTTGCTCGCATACAATGTTTATTTATTTTTACGACACTTTTTAAGTTTTTGCGACATCATTTTTGCAAAAGTTGTAAAAAACACCCTTTTTTTTTTTTACAGTAACATTTTAGAAAAAAGGTTTACTTGAAAGGTATAGAACCACATTCTTACAATCTGATATGTGCATAGATTGGACATTAGAAACACTGGTTCTGGGCTCTGGGTTATATATGTCAAAAAGAGGTATGCAAATTGAAATTATGACGAGTTATATGAACAAACAAGGGGTTCATATTTGAGTTATGTTATTCAGTAAATGACACTCATCATAGCAATTTTTTTTTAAAAAAAAAAAGAAAAGAAAAAGAAAATGTGTTATACTTTGTATCTCTTTTTTTTTTTTTTTGCTTAGCTTTAGATATCCCCCCCCCCAAAAAAAAAGATTTTTTTTTTTCTGACATTATATGAAATGCATAGTTAATATACATACTTTGGACACTTTGTTCAAATGAAAAATGCAGTCCTCGAGAACTCTTGAGTAACAACAGTAGAAATCAGGAGTCAACATAGGAGTTAAATTTTCTAAACATCGGAAATGGGGTCAAACAACAAACATTACTCCCTTATGCCGGGAATAATTGAGTGTGTACATTTATACTTATACAGTGAGGCTCTTTCATCAATAACCATTTCATCTAGTATATTTAAGCTGAATTGATTCGTCTAGAAGAATTTTTTTTTTTTTAAAAAGTCTCTGTTGATCGAATATTGGTACGCGCTCTTTTTGAATGTATGTAGAAACCCTATTTCGATCGACAGGGAGTTGTGCTTGAATGTCAAATAAATTTTGCTAAAAGCAGTTTGAAGCATATATTTATTTATTTTGAACAAAAAAAAAAAAAAGATCGATTTCCTTTTAAATATCTTTTTTATATTTATTTCTTACTGGAGAGTTCCAGTTATTTTTGGGATAGAATGGGAATTAGGTTTGTTGCAAAGACTACTACTAAAGAGAGAGAGAGAGAGAGAGAGAGAGTACTATCTACTATTAGCAAGCGCAATCCATATATTTACTTTGGCATAATTTCTATTAGTGGGGGGAAACCACCCAATTTGCACAAGCTACAACAGTCACCTCTAAGGTCCACTAAAAAAAAAAAAAAAAAAGCTTTGAAGCATATTTCCCTCTCTTTTTGCTACTATAAGGAAATATGACGAAATTATCTAATATTGATAATATACCAGCAGAAATATGGGAAACTATATTTAATAAATTGCCCACTTGCAGTCAAAGAGAGTGTCAATTTGTTTGTGTGCGGTGGTATTTGCCAGCACAACGTTCATTTTTAGAGCACATAGTATTGGCCAGCTGTTATGATGTACAAAAGTTTATTTCGTGCGTTATAACTTATGGTACAGCGGCCTCGTTTGGGTCAGTCAAGACGATTCGTATTGGCAGTACTTACACACCCCCCGATCGAGCACGCAAACTATTAGAATCAGATGCCATTCAAACGATCATCAACCACTTTCCCAATGTAACGGAACTTGTCATATCTGGCAACTGCATAGAACTAGAGTACTTTTTAAAACAACAAGTGATTGATGCCATGTTAAGTCAATGGGCTAATCTTGAACTGTTTCGAGTGGATTCGGGTTGGCTTCACCCGGATAAACGAAAGATTTATTTACAGACCAACTATAGTTTACGGCGACGTATCAAGCAGCTTATTTTGTACGAGCATAATGATGTAACGCAAAGTATGGGCGGTTTAAAAGCCTATTTGACATCGTTTCCAAGGCTGAATAATATAAAGGTGGTATCGAGAGAGATTTGTAATCTGGAGTCTTGCTTACCGATTATTGAGCATTGTCAGAGGCTAGAGGCTTTAGACGTCTATGTGACAAGAGAAGATGTCGGATGTGTGATGGACCGGTTTATACAGCGCGGAGGAGACAGAGATAGCTTTGAAAAGAAATTGAGAGCGTTACAGTCGCTCAAGATTACAATGGCAAGCTTCTGTGCGTTTACGATCGAGTTTATTATACAGCATATGTCTAAACTAGAAAACGTAGCTATTGGAGTCAACCGCACCAATGTAGAAGAATGGAACCAAGTGCAGAAACATATATTTAGCCATGATTTTTTGGATTTCTTGTGTGCGCGAAAGATGTTTAGTTTTCGGTCTGTTCAGATAAATTATAATGAAGAAAATGAGTATGTAAACAGTATATTGCAAAAGTTGTACCATCAATTACCTTTGCATCAAGGCAAAGTAGAACGGCATGTTCAGCTGGTCATCAACAACAATAGCCCTGAGACAGGTCTGGATTACAATAACATGTTTAGCAATATTCGCAATTTTGTGTTTGAGATGGGATCTGAAGTCAACCAGCATCATACGCTGGTTCGTACAGCATCATTTACACATTTTATTCAGCACGAAGGCAGTTTAAGAAATCGGTCTTTAAAGTATTTGGGACATATGAACGAGATATTGGATGATATCACCAGCTTGACATTTGACACGTTCGGCATGTGGGTGCTGATCCATGTGGTGCCGAAAATATTCCAAGATACCATTCAACAGTTTCAAAATTTACAGAAAGTAAACGTACATCTTTCAAAAAACTACTCGAAAAAGAACTCGTTCCTTAAAAGAGGTATTACGACTACACACGGCGGTATTCGTTGTCTCGACATCACGGCGGGAAATGCGCTTTGTATAGAAAAAGACATGTTACCGGTGGCATCCAGCGTGTTCCCATCGCTAAAATATCTTTCGCTGTGGTTTCATTGCGGCTGGTTTAGTGCGAATGCGTTTACGGTCGATATGCAAGAGACGAAACTAGAACGGCTGCATTTGGATGTCACGCCCGTAAGAGTGCAGACGTGTAAATTGGGATGGTCAAGCCCGTTTTTTGTTCTGAAAGTGATGACTGCCAATGGTAGTAAAAGTCACTACCGTGTTTCTTTGGATTATTTAGTAGTAACTCGATTGGAGGATGCGTATGAAGAAGAAGAAGATTGTTTAACAGTGAATCTTTTATTCGGTAGTTTAATGTATGTTAACTTGTATTTATATAGAAAATTCTCGGATCAGTTTAGACCCGTTTCCGTGTTGGATCCGAAAGATTTGATCCAAACTATTTTATGTATATAATAATAATAAAAATCTTGTGTGTTCTAAATTGCTAATATCGAAACGGTTGTTTGAAAGCCTGTCACCTTCCAAAATTGACTAAAAAAAACATGGTGTTAATCAATAGACAAGTGCGGTAAAAGTGTAAAAAGAGTATGATAAAGTAATGGTAAGAAAAGTGAGCACACCAGTTTCTGTTTTATAAGCAGAATGGCCCAAGTACTAAAGTAAAAAAAAAAAAAAGCACAACGAAAAGTAAGATCCAAGAGGAATTCAGGAACAAAATAAAATATAGAATAAAAGAGCTAACTTAAAGGTCTTTTATAAATAAAGAGAAGTATAAGATCAAGTTGTTGACACAATCTAATAAAAACCAATTCATATTTTGTCAACAACTTGATCTTACTTTCCATTGTACTTTATTACTTGGGCCGCTCTACTTATAAAACAGGAACTGGTGTGCTCATTTAAACTTACATTTTATTTCTCTACCACATACCAAATTCTAACAAGGGGATTGTGTAACAAAGCTACATACACTACACTCGAACAAAACAAAAAAATATGAAAGCCCAACGGGGGGGTCGAACCCCCAACCTTGAGATTAAGAGTCTCACGCTCTACCGATTGAGCTAGCTAGGCTTTTTTGATGATTTTTTAAACTTAAAAAAAGAACATAAGTCATAAATAAAACTTCGTTGAATTCGGACCGAAACAGTCCGGAAATTCCGGTATAAATATTGATGTCCGGTCCATCAAAAAATGAATATCGATAAGGCTAAAAAGAACTACTCCAAGTCCATCTTATACTTGTTAAAAGCCAAACAGTTAAATTAATTTAGATATATATGAGCGATATATCTAACCTTTTGATTTGATAAGTACCGATTTACTAGGAATAAATCTGTTGATTTTCCTTATAGAAGATGTTCGTGATACTGTTACGAAAATAACCTATTTAAATATTACTGCAAATATCTCGGCCCGTTCATTTCCATTTTTTGTTATGTTTGTTATGAATACTAGCGATTATCCATAAACCCCTATTTCTGTCATTGCCTGATTCAACTGTCATTGAAATCTTTTTTTTATATAAATAACGACTCTTTCTTTTTAGATAATAAACATCATCTTGTTTTTAAAACGTTTATTAAAAATATATCACAATGTAATCTTTTTTATGTACTAATATCAACTCACTAAGAATATGTAATACATTTAAATAAAAATAACTTATTGCATTATGCTTAGTAGATGTGTGTGTGGTAAAATCACACATAAAATAGAATATATAATAATCGATGAACCATCGATTATAAATCATAACAAACGTTAGGTATCAAAATGAATCTTGTATATAAAAAAAGCGCAGGATCTAGAAATCAAGATCCTCAAGCTATAAAAGTCACTAGATAGTCTTTTGTAATAGTGGTCACACTATTGTGATTAATCGTTACATTTAGATTTGATAAATAAGAAATCATAGTTAGCAATCCCTTTGACCGGGATTGACTTTTACAATTAAAATAAGAAATAAACGTTATTAGACATTTAATCGTATTCACCTATTTTTATTAATTTTTCTGTGTTAAATCAAACGTATTTCTCCACACCTTAGGCAATAATAAAACGCGTGGTTCTAACCTGTAAGGGTTTTTTCTTTTTCTTTTTTCAATTGCTAACTTGCATTTTTTTTTTCTTCTTACAGTTATCAATTTATTTCTACTGATACTATCCGAAGGCAACCAAACTTACGCTACTCGTTAATATTTGTCTGTGTAATTTGCAACGATTTACATCCTTCTGTTGATATTCTTCGCCAACATTTTAATACACACTTGGATACATCATCAAATTTAACATTGGCAGTTTCTTTATTCTCTAATTTCAACGCGTCTACATCGCCATCGTCTACTACTGGCGCGATCTTCTTACCCCCTACTTCTAGCACAAATACTTCAGTAGCAACAACGAGGTACAAACATTCAAGTGATAGTAGTCTTGAAAGCACAAAGGTGTGTATATAGATGCCATATTAAAGAAAATAAAACAAGTTGCTCACATAATATTTTTTTTTTTAGATTAAAATTATAAAAGGATCCAAAACTATCATCTTTGACACAACATTATCAACTAGGATTGCTCCACTAAATACTCCAAGAATATCAAAATTAGATAGAGAGAAATTATCTGAGCATTATATTTTCAGAATGCAAAGTATTGAAGACATGTCAGAAGAAGATGCCGCAGTTGTTCGAAGACATCAAGGCAATCAACATAGCAATTTTTCTATTACTAATCACCATTCAAATATTTTGAGTATCCTCAAACAGGCCCTTTCATCTTGTAAATCTCACACTGAATTATATGATTATAATTATCCAGATCTTGACCTTACAGCTACTCAAGATAATCGAAATTTTTATCGCACGTTGAAAGACATTCTTCTTAACTTTTCATCTAAATGTTTTCGACCAATGCCCATATATTCTAATCATGAGAGAACTTTTTTCGCTGACAGAGTGATACCGATTTTTTCCGCTTTTGAAAATCATCACCAAAGTATTCATTTTGAGTGGCAAGTCATCGTACAAATAAGTTAGTGCTTCGTTAAACATAAAAAGTAATCATTAATGCTTGATCATAACCTTATAGGTGCGAAAAAGCAATTAAAAGTTTACAAACAGTTTTATTTTTAACTACTGATATTCAACAAGCAACTTCTAGTTTTGCTGATGGCCTTGGCTATTCAACTTTAGTCGGCCATATGGATGATGAACGTGTTGTTTTTGAAGCTTCGTCAGGTGGAGCAAGTGAAGATCAGAACCACACACAAGATGACGCAGTAAAGTTGATTAGGATCTTAACCTCAATTATTATACTAAAAGGATATGATTTGAAGAATGCTCGATTTGAAACTTTTATGAAATACATGGCTATCAGCATTCAAGTAATTAAGAGGAATATTACTTTGTCCGTTTTATCTATGAATAAAGACAAGAAATTTGTTTTTGAAGAGAGGCGCAGTGCAGCAATTCCAATTTCTTACCATGAGCGGTATAACTGGCTTCAAGTGTTTGAGTTGCTTACAGATCTTGAGGTATGCACATAACCCGATTGTAATAATGATATACGTAATATTGATGTTTATATGTGGACACAGCGACTAACAATAAATTATTTTGTAGCAACTTTTGAAAGAATAAGATGAAGTTGAAGAACTTTTAAGAGAGGAGAACGCTGGAGGTATGATAGCAGAAGAAGACACTGTAAAAAGTGCATTTGAAGCGAGACAACGTGATATCTCTGATGATGAACAACAATGATATCATTATTTGTATATTTATAATCTTTTGTTTTATTTTACACTATTATCATACCTATCAGATTATCATTATATCTTGTTTATACCAAAGTATTTCAATCCTAATGTTGTAATACTTTATAAAAATTTTCTATATGTGGGTATACAGTATTCAGAATGTTTCACATTACCAAACAGAACATTTTCCTGCTAAATATTGTTGTTATCAATATTTCTTGAATATAAATAATGTTATATAGGCATATATTTAAAGTTGTTAGGGTAATTCCAACGGACGGCTCTAAACCGAAATTATATCTAAAATAGAAAAAAGCATTCAAGCTTAAAACGTACTTAAGCTATCCGATCAACCAAACGAGGTTTAAACAATTTAATCAGATATACGTTATTGGGGGCGTATATAAATAAGTTTAATTTTGTCCACAAACCTATCTCACGAACTTTTAAATGTCTTGATATCAGTTATCAAGTATCGTATTTTATTCTATGTGTATTGCTTTTAAAAAAACCAGTTAGTCCGTTTAGTTGTAAAAAATAACTTTCTAGAATAGTAGTTGGTTTGATATCTCAGACCTCAATCATTACATTCACCTGGTATAATATAGCATATCTTCAGGCAAATTTCTAATGTATAGTTTCGTTCCACTATAGCAATAATACACGTGTTTTTCAAATAAAAATGCAGTAGGACAAATATTCATTTCTTTATTTTTCTTTTTCTTTTGCTTTTGCTGTTTTTAGTTTAAATACCTGGAAAAAAAGTATATATTGATATGGAAGAAGTATATGATCTTCATCGACACACCCATTGCGCAATTATTTGTAGGTATTACTAGTAAAACTTTAAGCTTCCATTTATTGACCTTATATATATAGCCATAGGAAACGGAGAAGTACATATTCAGGTCTTGCCTGGTTTGAATAGACGCGCGCATGGTCCTGAATATTGGTCAACGTACGTACATAATAAAATAAATGCGTAATCGTATCATTTTATTCAAGTACCTTTTTGTTTTAGAAACGACACATGTATTAATTACAACAAACAGAAAACAAAAGTTTTAAGTTGGGGCCGTGCGAGCTTTGAATTAAGACCTCACACACGAATTAGTAATTTTAAAGATGGATTATATCGAATGTCAGAAAAAGAAAAAAGTGACTGGAATGAAGATGATATATTCTTTATGAAGGCTGTATCAGATTACATAAACTTAATGGTGACAGAATTTATAGAGATGATGGAACCGACGGAATCTTTTGCAACAAAAGTAGCCTCACTTTGTAGGCTTCATTATATATTTATTGTTCCATCTGACTGGAGAGAGGAAATACGTGAAGAACTGATTAGACCTATTTTTATTAAAGCGAATTTAATATCTCCAGACGATCACAAAGACAGACTGTTATTTTTTTCTGATGTAGAATGTATATGCAGTTCTTTAAACCATTACGAACCTAATAACGAACATTATTTCAAGAAGGCACAGAATACGATTTTATGTAGAATTATACCATCCGGAAGGAATACAGCATTAATTAAAGTGGATTTAATATCAACTATGAACCCAAGATTCAACTTTTCTGATTCTTCTCTTTATCCTAAAGTTGTACGCTCTGATTCACTTTTAATTACTTCTGACAAGATCAAAAAATCTTTAAAAAATAAACTTTTAAAACATGAACAAGACTCGGTTGGACGTTGGAATACTTTAAAGCGATTACGTAATTCAGTTTGTATGTGGATGGTTACGAAAGACATTTACTATAAAGATTTACCGGGGATTACGGTAATATAATAAAAAATCAGTTTAACCTTTTTCTTTAACTTTTTTTTTTAAGGATACTAGTAGCGATAAAGATGCATTATTTGCACCAATAACTCTCATTACAGAGCACGCAGCGTTCAAAGTAGACAAAGAACACGAAACTCTTATAAAAGCGACATGTACTTTTGATATACATGACGTATTTGGAAAAGACTTGTTCGAAAAGGTGAAATATATCATCTCGAATAATTTTGTAAAGAAGTACGAGTTTATAATATTGGAGGATCGTTCTACATCAGAAGCAAGAACACGTTCTACTTTATTTCGGCTTAAACGAAGAAATACTTTAGCACCTCCTTTGGTTCAATGGTTAATGCATTTGACCAAGTTGAATTCCTTAACCTTGATTAATAAAATCACTTCAATTCCAAAAAGAATGGACCTAGGTCAGATCATGTATGGAGCTGGGAGAATCGCTCAAGAAGCTATTCAAAATGCAAACATCCATTGCAAACCGCGTATACTATTAGACGAATACTCAGCCCAGTCTTTAACTTTATTTTCAAACTCAAAGCCAAACGCCATCTTTTATATAGGTAAGTAGTACTAGCACAAATCTTAATCATGTCTTAGTATGTTCGGTACTAACGTATAGACAGATATTTTATTTGAGTATACAAAGTTAACGCTTTTAATTTTGGATGGCAATGGTTTCGTCAAAGAGATATTTGATCATGATTACTTTGTAGGAGATAAATGGTAATACATGTATATATATAAATTGGTTTGAATCGATGCTGATTTAACTCTAGTTTACCTTCCCTGGGATCTTTCTTTAGTATTACAAAATTCACCACATTGAATGTAATATCTTTGTAAGTATGGTATTATAACAAGTCAGTAAAGAAAGGAATTGGTAACTTTTTATCTAGGTTTATTCCTTTTGCCGACGAGTACTTGATGTGTGATTACCGTTTTAATCAACACATCACTAAAAACAAAGAAATCATGTCTAAAATCGAAACTATATTAAATGGACGCTGCTCTAATAATGAGACATTCATATCAACCCCACAGAGGAAATACCACGAGGCATTCGTATTGATGTACATGGCTTATATAAAAGAACTAATATCAGCCAAATTACCAGCACACTTAAAGTCTAATACAAGTGTCACAAAAGTTGGATACTTTGTTACCTTAGAAAAAATGCTATCTATTCAAAGGGACTTGCAAAGTATTATATATACAAGTGGTCTGGTACAGAAGAGTGATGACTTTACAAAGTTACGAATTATCACACAAGGTGAAAGACTATTACCTGTAATACAGCAATCTTTTAGGCTAGAATTTCCACTAAAATGCTTTTTTGTATTGGCTCATTTGTATGAAGATTATGTATGGTTAACAATAAATCAAGTGGTAGTTGAAGATAACTCAGAAGAACAGGAAGCAATCATTCTATGCGATAAAGTACTTGATGTACCGAATATATACGAAGCTTTGTGCTTAACTATGTGGAATAGCATCACGCAAAACATCAATCTTATTAAATTATGTGATAAACATAATGGAAGTGACGATTGTGTTGTTTCAGAAATCCTTTCACTGAAAGCTAAAACTAATTTTATTTGTAGTTTTAAAGAGTATATAAAAGAACATGTAAGTCAAGTATACCTAGTTTATACATTTCATCATATAGTGCCTAATATACTCTGATAGATACTGTCAGAGAATGCAGACTGGAATGCTGCTGATATAAACACCATAAGTTTAAATAATGTTTGCAACTGCAAGGTCAGTTTAACAGTGGATGACATTGTAGAAATTTGTTTTAGACCCGTTCTGCAAAACCTTGCTTCTACTATATCGGCTTCGCTAACAAACGTCTTACTATTCGGTAATTATATAGGCGTCGAATACTTTTTTAGCGCGATATATTTCAACCATAATTCGAGATTCCAGAATGTTCTTGTCAAAGTTCTTAAAGACGAAGCAGACGATTTTAACCAGGAACAAGAAGTTGATGTATTATTTTTTGTTTTACCAGAATTACCTAGCCAGCGTTTTAAACCGGTTCTTGAACAGGAATCATTTTTATTTAAAGAGTTTACAATTGGTACATTATATCAAGTATTTAGCGGAAACTATGGGTTCTCAATCATGAAAACGTCAAGCGTCAACTATTTATCCTATAAAAACAAGATTACTGATACCGAAAACATTAGCCTAAACGACCGTCCCATGCTCCCACTTGTAAAAAAAGGAGAAATAATTAGAGCTTTCCAAACAAAACGATTTTATTTAAATCTCCAACAGATTGTTGAGAGTACAAGTTTCTTCATAGGTATAGCAGTACTCGAGATAATCGTCTTATATAACACATAAATTATATTAACTCTTTTTTTTTGTAATAGGCTATCATAAATTTGAAGCCTTTGGAAATCTAGAGCCCAATGGAACAATATCACCAAAAAATAAAATATCAAGCTCGACTAGTTACCAAATGATACATCTGGAAAGTCACAATTTAAAAGTGGGTGATAATATACCAGTAAACATATATTCAGACTACCAAGGTTATACCTCTTCACTTTCTTTCACAGCAAATGTTGTTGGTAAAAATATCAGTTTTAGGTCTTCGCAGCAATTTGGAGATTGCATGTCCTTGTGTAGATTTTAAACTGTTACCTATATATTAATAAAGTAAAATACGTTTTATCCAACCAGTGGGTATTGGTTGGATAATTCTAGTTTAGTGATTAAAGACATTTTTTTTTAAAAACATTTTCTCAATTTTTTTATGTTTAATATCATATCCCGCACGATGCTTATAGTTACCCAGAAGAAATCAAATTTAAAGCGTAAGTATATTGAAGACTTTTGTCGTTTAATGCATTTTCGCTCCCTTCCCATTGAAGACACTGCTAATGGATGTTCTCTTAAAATACATTTCATGTTGTGTAACACTTCTGATATCAGCATGAGCCAATTTTCTCTGTGCACGTTCTCCAGCATACACTTCTCTGACAACCTCTCCTTAAAATATATATAAGACATTACAATTTCTTGTAAGAAATCTATTAGGTTATATCATAGATACAAAGCTTTCACCAATTGAGTTTTTTTTTCCTACCCAGAGCAGACAAGAATATGTCGAAAAAGACAAAATAAACTTTAGAATAAGACAATTAAGCTCAGTATATATGTAAAAAAAAAAAAAAAAAGGACCAGCATTGCATGCGTACATGAGATTGCGTTGCATAATTTTAAGTCTACCTGCACCACCCAGTTTTTTTTATATGAAACTTTTGCAAGTTTCCAAGACTATGGAATGAACTAACTAGTTGAACATTATTAAATATCAGGTTAACTGTATATGGAGCTCATTCTTTAAAGTTTTGTTAAAGATTGACATATGCAACCTAAGCCTTGTTTAGATTTGCTATAAAATAGGGTTTATTTGCTAGTGTTTATTTTCAAAAATAGGGAGGAGTGTATTGTATCAAAAAAAAAAAAAGTAATGAGTGTATATATAAATGTGAATGTTGTAAAAATGAGGGGTTTTTTTTTTATAAATCATGCATCTGAACATTAGTGTTGGGTCGATAACTGGGAGCGCTTTGGTACTGTGTTTGAGTTAAGGGAATCTGAGATGCAGAGCTTTGATTTGTATCTCGTCTTTCAAAATGTGGATGTGAATTATTTTTTAACATGCTTGAGGCAGTGCTTGAAGAAAACTGGTCGTCTATCATCTTTTCAGTTCTTGGAACGGCAGCACTAAAACTAGGTGGATCGAATCTGGCACTATCGTTCATATTGGGACGAGCACTACTGCCCAAGTTAGCCATACGGCTTAATTCACCCACTCTATTGGCATCATCCAACGATCTAAATACTTCGTCATCCACATAATAAGCTTTAAACAACATTTCAAGCATTTGCATACGTTCTTCGACACGATTGATCCGTTGAGTTTCGGATTCATCGTAGTCCAGGTTATTTAAATCTGTCACACTAAATCGGTGGTGGACAGGGTGGACAAGCGGTATGCCGGATTCAGTAGTTTTAAATTTGGATTGAAGTCCGCGTAACAAAGAACGCTTTCGGTCACCTGTACTCCATCTATGGACAACACCCCAGGGAGATCTAGGACGGAAACCAAAGAGCCATGCTTGAATAGCGATCAGCAAACCAAAGATACCACCGACAAAACCCAATGCGTTTACAAGCGTATACATCTTGACTTCACGTTCAATTGTGTTGACATAAGCAAGAGGAAAAACAACAACGGCGCCAATATCATCATGCGTTGTAACGTAATTGGGGTTTGGAGATTCGCCACGGAAACTAGTTTCTACTTCGGGTGTAGAGTTGAAAATAGGCAAGAAACCAACATAGTTCCATCCAACGTCTTGTAAATATCTATGTTCAACCAAGCTGTAGGCAAGGGCGTTGTAAGTATAAGGCTCAATATCGAATACGTTGGTAGCTTGGATATCGTTTCTTTCGTTAATCTGCCAGTTCAGAACTTGGCTTTCAGACATTACGGTGGGCATGTTGTCGGAAATGTTGTAGATGAAAGTGTTGGGGTTCATTGTCTTGGGATAGACAGATGTATGTATACGTCCATAACCAATACTTTGATCTCCCCAGAGAGTAAATAATAACCTGGAGCCGTTGTTGGCACCTGATGTGGCAGTTAAAACGAAATCTTTAGGAGCTCTAAATAAGAAACAATTGACCTGTCCTAAATTATCAGCGTAGGTAGGTGTAAAGATGGACATATTTAATGGTTGGATAAATTGAGTACAAGTAAAACCAATGTCTGTTTGACAAGTGACGGCAGGTTCTCTTGGGTCGTTAGGTGGATACATTGGATAACCGTCGAAACAGAAACGGACATCTAATTATATAAAACGGTTAATGATAATATTATTATTAGATAATTTAATATTTTTTACCTGGCACCTGAACGTCTGAAGTAGCTTCTTCAATCTTTTGAGTAACGTTCGGACTCTCAATGGCTTGGCGCAGTACAAATGCAAGAAAAACAGTGAACAAGAATAACAAGATGACTTGAAAAATAATACGAGTGGTTTCTGCCCAAACAGGTTCACCAGCACTAAAAATAAAATCAAAAAAGTTAATAATAGAAAGTTTTTTTTTTTTTTTTTAAAAAAAAGAAATGTAACATACCGTGGTTTCCAAATATCATCGTGAATACGTCTGAAGAACCATCTAATGTAACCTTGAAATTTCCAGAGTAAAAATAGTATGATGACAAGAAGAACAATACTTGCAATGGTTACACCAGCAATTATGCCGGCTGATAAACCGGAGCTATTATTTTCATCGGCTGGTGCAAATGTCTGAAGCCATTGATTTGTACTGATATCTAATACATTTATATCATTATAATAGGTATTAAGCGCAGAACCTTAAAAAAAAAATGAGGAGAGGAAAAGAATATAGAGTTAATATATACACATGATTAAACAAAAAAAAAGTATAAAAATAACAAAGATTTACCAAAAGCAACCGTTAAATAGTTCCCACTTAAAATACCACCAGAAGCGTAAGAACGTCTGGACGGAGGGATACCCGTAACGGGTGGTGTCGACCATGTCCAAGTTTTTGTATCTAAAATACCAATAGCATTTATATATATTCTACTTCTTTCAGACGCACCATTATCACCTATTATTAAAATATTAAAAATAATTCTTTCTTTTTTAAAAAAAAAAAAATATCTGAATTTTACCACCAAAAATTATGATTTTATCATCCGAAGCTAATAATAGGTTTTTTAGTAAAAATGACATTCTATTGTTATATGTTACACACTTACTAACTACAGCCACGTGAGATGTTCTTGAGGAAGGTAAAACAGCACCTGAAGCAGTAATAGAAGTCCAAGTATTTGATAAAGTATCAAATACATGAATACTAGCCATTGAAGCTAAAGAATTATCGATCAAACCATTTTGGATGGTATGAATTACGCCACCAATAACAACCAGTTGACCATTACTAGATTAAGAAAAATAGGTTAGTTTGATATGTTTTGTAAATATTTATATTACCTTAAAAATGAGGTAGTATGGCCAAAACGACCTACACCAGGATTAGGTAAACTAGTATATTGTTGCGTAGAGATATCAAAACTAAAAAAGTCACCAAATACACTGGTCATATTTACAGAACCAGCATAAATATAAATCTTGTTATTGTTGTCATAGGTTACACTGTGTAGTTTTCTGTTCCAAGGAACGGCTGTTGCGTTGGTGATAGATAGGTTGTTAGAGGGAGAAGATGTCCAGGTGTTTGAATCAAATGAGTATTGATGTAACTGTAAAGGAAACACTTGATTGTCGGTTGTATTTGTCATACCACCAAGGAGGTACATGTTGTTGTTAGCTACTACAGCTTGGCCATACAAGGTACCAGGGGGCGGGTTATTTTGTTGAAGAATTTGCCAGTTAAATGAAGTGGGTGTTTGAGTGAGCTGGTACAAGTCTTGGGTGTAAGCGTTTGTGGCATTTTCACCGCCAAACATGATCAAACTGTTGTTTCTAGTAGCTGTGGCCATGCCACCTTTAAATGGTAGATTTGACATAAAGTTTGGCACATAAAAAAAAGCATCTACTGCTGATAATAACACTATTATTGCACATAATAACTTTATCATCTTGATTTAAAAAATAATAAAAATAAATAAATAAAGAGAAAGAGAGAAAGAGAGAGAGAGAAAATCCTTTTTTTTTAAAGGAGTTCTATTAAAATAGTTTTAATTGGAAATGGTCTCGACTCCTAGCTTAATACCCGTGTAAAAAAAAAAAAAAAAAAAAAATTAGCCTTTTTTTTCACTGTAAAAAAAGGACACCATTATTTAAACCAATTATATGAGGTTTTTTTTTCTGTTTAATTAAGCAAACATATATAATAATGAATGTAAAGCACTTTACAAGACTGATTGTACTAACATCACGTCTTTTAACAAATGTCTCATACTCATGTAAGGGTAATCTCAGTCTTACCAGCTGATGGTCGGATCAATGTTTGTCTAAACTAATCTTTGTAACCACGATAAATGTCTTGATAACAGAGTGCTTATTGTTAACGGGTTATTTTTATACCAGCTACCAAAAATGGTTAAACAAAGATACTTAGATGTACCCTAATAGATGTTTATTAAAAATGAGGCTGCCCCCTCTTTTTTTTTTTTTTTTTTTTTTTTTTTTTTTTTGGATAATTGTACCCCACTAGCCCATATTTTATTAAAAACTAAGTTTTGACAACTCATCTTTTAGTACAGCAACATTGACCTTATTCTGTATAATACTAGCAGTAGAAGAGGACCGCGTAAAAAAATAGATGCTGGGACGATCGCATTTTCCTTAATAAACATGGGGAAGTAATACGGGCTACATAAAGTTAAAACAGTTTCGGAATACTTGCCACATACAAATAAGTCTTGATTCTAAACTGTATTGATACCTGACAACATTTTTTTTTAACAATATTTTTTTGTCGACTAGGTTATTCAAGGCAGTGGCTTGATCACAAGAATGCCTTAATCTGTTTACAACCCAGCCCTTTTTGAATAAAAAAAAACTACGGACATATTTTTTTCTTTTTTTACTTCTTTTTTTTTTTGAAATATATATAACAAATGACACAACAAGAAACTCATCAAGTGGTTCATCCACAACTTTCGGCAGATATGTTTAATCATCCTACAACACAAAGCGATGACGAGCTATTAGAAGAAGATGAAGAGACAAATGAAGCACTCATCGTACCTACAGATTTAGACACTAGTTCACATACTGTACGAGTAACCAGACCTGTACCTCCTCGCGATTTCGTTTTACCAAGAACACTTACAACAGAGAAAGAATTGTTAGAATTAGCATTTAGGTAAAATCTATAATACCCTTTTCTTTTTTTCTTTATTAAAAAAAAAAAAATAGACCTTCTGCATTAAATACCCGTGTAACATGTCGTATTCATCGTTGTCGAGATGGTTTAGATAAATTGTATCCCCAGTACCATTTATTTATTGAGCACTTGGATACAGGAGATATTCATCATGTTATGACGGCTCGTAAAAAGAGAAAGAGTAATACAAGTTATTATACAATTACAGGTATTTATCGTGAAAGTCAAAGTGTACCTGAAGGTTATGTAGAATTAGGAAAAGTTCGGTATGTTTTTTTTTGTTTTTTTTTTTTTTTTTTTTTTTTGTTTGTTATTCAAGTATATTATACTGAGAAGATTGTTCATGTAGGTCTAATTTTTTGGGTACAACGTTTGTCATCTATTCACATGGTAAAAACCCATTAAAGAGAGAAATGTCTACGAAAAAGAAGGATTTGCCTATCAGAGAAGAACTTGGAGCAGTTTTATACGTAGGTTATTAATGAAGTTTTTTTTTAAAGTGGGTTTTTTTTTTATTAAACGGAGCCGTATAGGACCCAAATATTCTTGGCTTTAAAGGACCTCGTAAGATGACAATATTAATGCATGCTTTAACCAGAGACGGTAAAAGATCTGAGTATCGACCTGTGAAGGAATCAGAAATGCTGTTGAGTAAATATCGCGACGGTGGAGCTCGTGATTTATTAGTACTTCATAACAAAAGTCCTCAATGGAATGAAGGTAAATATGCCCTTTTTTTTTTTTTTTTTTTTTTTTTTTACAACAAAAATTTGTATTGATTGTTTTTTTATATAAAATAGAAACACAGTCATTTGTTCTCAACTTTAATGGAAGGGTCACACAAGCTTCTGTCAAAAATTTTCAAATTGTGCATGATAATGATTGTAAGTTGTAAAATAGATTTATATAAACCAAAAAATAATACTAAGCTTACTCTTCATTAAAGTGGATTATATTGTAATGCAGTTTGGTCGTGTTGAAAGAGATTCATTTACAATGGATTATAAATACCCAATGTGTTTACTACAAGCATTTTCAATTGCTCTTACTTCTTTTGATGCTAAACTTGCTTGCGAATAAATATATCTGTATGTGTGTGTGCGTAAGAAATTTAAGTTACATGTATCGCTTTTTTTCATGCAATTTTTTTTCCCTCTATTTTATCTCCTTCTTCCCTTGTTTGCATAATTATAGATTTCAACAGCAAAAAAAAAAAAAAAAAAAAAAAAAAAAGTTTTATCTTGAGGGATATTTCTTTTGAATATTGAAACCTTGAGGGGGATTTGCGTTGCAATGTTTAATAAAGTGGTATTTCTTTAGATTAGAAAAAAAAAAAAGGATATCGTGTTTTGACAGAAAAAAAGGTCTGTGGGTGTGTGACAGATCAAGGGAGACGTGACACGATCGGCTTTATACAAGTGTTTGTTTATCTCTCTGTCTTTTGTCAAAAACTAAGAAACCCGTACAGACGTTAGTGATTTTTAAAACGAGTCGTTTTCTCACTCTAATAAGAATTTCCATTCTTGTCAATGTTTCAGAAAAATTGTATATAAAGGGCTGTTTTTTTCTCCTTTTTTCTCTCCTTACCATTTTTTTTTCCAATCTTTTATTTTCTCTATCAAGTTAAAATATGACTGATTATCAAAAACCGAGCAGAAAGACGTAGCGTACAGCGCGTCGAGTTAAGAAAAATCCGCACAGATTTCAAGGGACATACAAGGAGCCCCACAGGATAACAGGTATTTCTACTACAATGCAAAAATGTTTCGAAAGACTGCATTTTATTGTCACTTAAAACAAGCAAGTGCCGGCACGATAGAGACGCCCATGACCGAAGATTCTCCTTGTCCAGACAGTTTATATATTGACTCAACTGTTGCTGCGACAATCTTATCTTCTCAATCAGACACAGGTTCAAGTACTATGGATACTAGCTTATCTGATGAACAAACTTCCTCTACTTAAGATACCGCAGTTACTTATTTATCCACTCCTGAAAATTTATCTATTAGTACTGCTGATGAAGATATCATTTGTGACTCTGAAAATACTTGTTCCTCTGATGTTTATACTGATCAAATGAATGTTGCTGTTAATACTTCAGTTCATTGTACCTATCAAGAAGAAGATCCCTCCTATCAAAACCGAGCAGAAAGACGTAGCGTGCAACGCCTCGAGTTAAGAAAAATCCGCACATATTTCAAGTATCCATAGCACTGGAGCCTGTGTCTGATTGGTAAGATAAGGCTGTCGTAGCAACAGTTGAGTCAACAGATAAACTAGCCGAAAAAGGGGAATTTTCGATCATGGGCGTCTCTATCGTGCCGGCACTTGCTTGTTTTAAGTGACAATAAAATGCAGTCTTTCGAAACATTTTTGCATTGTAGTAGATATGCTTGTTACCTTCTGTGAGTCTCCTTGTATGCTTTTTAAAACCTGTGCGGATTTTTCTTAACTCGAGGCGTTGCACGCTACGTCTTTCTGCTCGGTTTTGATAGGAGGGATCTTCTTCTTGATAGGTACAATGAACTGAAGTATTAACAGCAACATTCATTTGATCAGTATAAACATCAGAGGAATAAGTATTTTCAGAGTCACAAATGATATCTTCATCAGCAGTACTAATAGATAAATTTTCAGGAGTGGATAAATAAGTAACTGCAATATCTTGAGATAAGCTAGGAGTCTCATAGAAGATAACAAGCATATCTACTACAATGCAAAAATGTTTCGAAAGACTGCATTTTATTGTCACTTAAAACAAGCAAGTGCCGGCATGATAGAGACGCCCATGATCGAAGATTCCCCTTTTTCGGCTAGTTTATCTGTTGGCTCAGACACTACGGAGTCTAACTTATCTATTATTACTGCTGATAAGAATCAAATGACTGAAGATATTATCTGTTACTCTCAAAATACTTATACCTCTGATAATTATACTGATCAGATGAATGCTGCTGTTAATACTTCCGTTCGTTATACCTATCAAGAAGAAATAACCTCCCTTCAAACCGATACTGCTATGACTCTTTATAGTTCTAAATATACTCCTTTCAACGGTATCAATAAAGAAGAAGACCCCGTTCGCGTCGTTTCTGATCATACCGATCAAGCTGTAGAAGGTACTCCTGTCGCTGCTATATGTAAAGAAGAGTGTCTCCAAGCCAGTACTCTTGTATTGTTAGATAATCTTGACCATGCTGTTGAAAGTACTCATGTCGTTGATATCGCTGAAGAAGGCTTATCTATTCAAACCGATGCTCATGTACCCTTAGGTGATATTGAAAAAGTCTCTGAAGGTGCCCTTGTCACTGAAGATACTTTTCTTCAAACTGATACTATTATGCCGCTTACTATTGATATGGATATTCCTACTGCTCTTACAATGAACATGGATATGTCGCCATTATTTTTTTCTTTTAATACTCCAGTTTTTTTTAAAAGTTTTTATAGTGTTTTAATCAATAAAAAATCATCAAAATCTCATTAAATGTGAAATAATCAAAGATTGATATGTCAGCTTTAATAAAATGATTTTATATTTGTAAATTTAATGTCGGGTATTACCACCCCCAAATCACTGAACCGTTTCCAAACTTCATAGTTTTCTTTACGAAATTTGGGAAATATCTTCCACCTTCTTTTCTGATAACACGTACCCTCCCATTACTACCTTGTACGTTAAATTTGGACTCGTCCGACCAAATGACACTTTTCTACTGTTCTGGAGTCCAATTCACCTTATCTTTCGCCCAAAGAAGTCTTTTTTTGCATGTAACTAGTTGTCAGCTTTGGAACGTATGCTGGTGATCTTGGCGGCCTTTAATTTTTCGTTATGAACAATAAACGTGATAAACGGTTCTTCTCTAAAACTGTGTACAATAGCACGTCGGTCTCTTTCAGGCAATTTAAGAGGTCTCCCTTTACGTGATTTTATAATTCCAGTACCTGTTTTCTTTCAATGATTGATCCGCGATTGTGACTTATCCGTGTCCACTATATTACTACAGAGGTAGGTTCTTCCGAATTCACATCTGTTGAAGACAATGACTGTGTATTTGACGCGTCTGTACAAGTAAATGACATCGATCAAAAAAAAGAAACCAAAGAAGAAAGTGTTGTTGAAGATATCGCTATTTCACCAGTTGTCGAAAGCTTCAAGCACGTACGGATGCATTGGTTCATGCTACAGACCCTGACGATGCTGAGATAGGCGAAGAAAAGGAGGATACCGAGCCTCTTGAAGAAGACGAGGAATGATAAGAAGAAAGATTGGTGGTATCAAACAAAGATGATAGACTCGGGTTTTAACGAAAAGCCAAGGTGGGTGGTAACTCCCCCATCTAGTATCATGGACATTCTTCATGAGGAGACTGCTTCGTTTATCACGCCACCACAAAGTATCACTGACATTGTTTTCAACAAGCTCTTGCCTGTACAGCCTAGTATTATTGGCAGGGTGGAAGAAGCTGTGGCTGTTTCAGCTATCCGAGAAGTACCTTTTTCTCCTGTGATAGGCGACGAAAAGAAAAAGTTAAGACGTTTAAGGGTAAGCTTTTTTTTTTCATTGAGAAAATTAACTACGGTAAACTAATAAGCTTTTTATTGTAGAATAAGACTGGAGCAGTTGTTCCTAAACTTAAAAAAGCTTGAAAAAAAATTATTCAACTAAAAAAAAATTACTTTATACCCTTCTTTAAAATTATATTATAATAAATCAGTGCTCGAAAGAAAAAGAAAAAGAAAAAAAATCAGTTTTTCTTTTTCTTTCGATGCTTAATATTCCCCCCTTTCTGGCCCGTATTATAATACAGGTAGGATAAAAGAAACCTACATATCCTGGAATTAGTAAAAATTGTTAGTCTCGATACATATGAATCCCATTTATGCCCACTGTATGGAGGGGGGATTGTATACATGGATCATCGTTTTCTCTTTAAACCGGCGCTCTAACAGAATAAAACTTTTTTTTATCCCTGTCTTTTTTTTTTTTTTTTTCTCTTGACACACACAAATTTTTTTTTTTCCCTGAAAAGAAAAATAATAAGGACTATGATTCAGTTACGATTACTAACAGCAAGAGTACCAAAGACTTTATTTACAGAGGTGAAACGAGTTCCTTGCAATAAACGATTTATTCATTTTGTGCCCTTAAATAAGAATAGGTATTTTTTTTTTAAATGTATCGCGTTTTATAGAGTATAAACGATTTTTTTTTTAGCTTAAAATCAGAAAGTATATTGAAATGTCAAGAGGCTTTAAAGTTTAGATTTAAAATATTTGCAAGACCTTTTGTTGCTACACCACAAATCCCAGAAAAAAAAGAAAAGAAACAGGTACAAAAGGGATGTCAAAGGGGTGGATTATACCAGTATTAAATAGATATATTAGATTTTACATGAGAATATTTATACGATTCCTAATATGTTGACGGTGGGTAGATTAATTGCAGCACCTTATGTTGGATATTTAATTGTCAATCATGACTATGATTTAGCACTTGGGGTTTTTGTTTTAGCTGGTTTGACAGACATGGTATGTAACAAGAGACACGTTTTTTATTTATATCTTTTTTTTTTTTTGTGTGGGTGTACAACTAACGCAAAAAGAAAAAAAAGTTGGATGGATTTATTGCCCGACGATATAACTTAAAGACGATTGTAGGCAGTATTATTGACCCTATGGCAGATAAGACTTTAATGACAGTCTTAACAGTAACATTAGCTATGCAAAATTTACTTCCAAGTAAGAGACAAAAAAAAAAAAAAATCATGTGTAAAATAATATATTAATTTTGTCTGTTCTATAAGTGCCTTTGGCATATGTTATTCTAGGACGCGATGCAGGACTTGTCATTGCCTCATTTTATTATAGATATATTTCTTTACCTAAACCAGTAAGTTATTAATATAAACGTGATATTTTTTATTGTCAATGTTGTAAATTCTAAATTAAATATTACACAAGAAAACATTAGTTCGATACTTTGATTTTTCAATACCCTCTGCAGAAGTGAGACCAACTAATATAAGCAAATTAAATACTTTATTACAGTTAGTTTTGATGACCGGTACCTTGACTACGGTTACATTGGGTCAACCTAGTACTGAAGTCTTGAGTGCTTTACAGTAAGTAATATATATATCGGGAATTATAATAGACTAAATTATTTGTAACCCATATAGATGGGCAGTTGGTGGTACAACTATTTGGTCGGGAGCAAGTTATATTTATTCCAAGGATGCTGTACGTATTCTGAACCAAGCAAAGTAGTGTAACCAGTTACAATAATATAATTTTTCTTTTTTTTATTTATATTGAGTATCCTTCTTTCTTTTTCCTTTTTTTTTTTTTTTTCTTATCTGAATGTTATAATTAACACATTCTTACTTTCTTTTATATTCATTCTACTCTCATTAAAAAAAAAAAAAAAAAGAAACATTTTTTTTTTTAAATATAAACAAAAAAGCAGAAAAGAATAACTGGATTTTTATTTGACAGTCGATTATATCCGCAGAAAAAAAAAAATACTTATACGACCTCCTTTAAACCCTAACAACCCAATCCATCCCCTTGGAAGCAAAAAAAAAAAAAAAAAAAAACTCCTCTCATTTTTTTTTATATAACACGACAAATAGATTTTCTCTCCTAGTGAAGACGTTTTTCTTCCTTTTTTTCATCACTTTTTTTTATACATTCTTTATACTTTTTTTTTTTTTCCCTTTTATGATTTAAAAAAAATATGACACAAACTCAACCAATCACAGTAAATAGTAGTAATTCTACAGCTGTACAAGTTGGTAAAGATGCACAAGACAACAACAAATAAAAAAAAAAGAGGTTTTTTTAACATATTTTTTTTCTTAGCACTTCGAGTGAGACCTTTAACTTCATCAGACCGAGCTCAACCACGATTCTCTCATTCTACAAATTCGGATGTTATAAAAGCGTATGACAAATCAGTAGCTATTGTTCCTCACCAAAAATCATTTCAATTCGATCATGTATTTGACGCTACAAGTACTCAAGATCAAGTATTTAAATCTGTTGCTTCAAATTTTGTTGACAGATTTATTGATGGTAATACTTTTTTGTTTGTTTGTTTTTTTTTACTTTTTACATTAAACTTTTATTTTTTATTTTTCTTTCAGGTTATAATGTTACTATTTTAGCTTATGTTAGTAAAACTACAGTATTTAAATTAATCAGTTATACTTAACTTTAAATTTTTAGGGACAAACATCTTCTGGTAAGACGTATACGATGGGTACTGCTATGGATGAACAATCTGGTTCTAATCCAGAGCAAGAAGGTAATAATAATAAAAAGTGAATAATATTGAAATACAAACCAAAAAAAATAAAAAAATTTACTAGGTATTATTCCTCGTGCAATGTCCGCATTATTTCATCGATTACAAGATATTCAAAAAGAATCTTCGCCACCAATAATACCAAGTAGCATTACACGAGCACCATCTCTATTAGCTACTTTCCCCCCTACGTCAGGACTAAGAGCACCGAAAAAATCGGCATCCAATGTAAAATTAAGACCTGTATCGATGATGATACCCCCTCGACGTGGGTCAAATGCGACTATACCAATCACTATACCAGTCAATAACGATAAAACAACTCGTTACAGCGTACACGTTTCATTTATTGAAATCTATAACGAAGAATTAATCGATTTATTAAACCCTGCGCCTGTTCATGAACGTACAGCTGTCACGATCAGAGAAGACACAAAAGGCCATATTATTTGGACGGGTTTAAAGGAGGTACCTGTTGCAAACACTGAAGATGTTCTTAGGTAATGATGCAATGCATTGCATTTTATATAAGAAAACACCTAATTATTTACTAACCTAACATTTGACCACCCCCCTTAAAAAAGATATCTTCAATTAGGCACAGAAAATCGAGCTACAGGCTCTACAGACATGAACGCCAAATCATCTAGATCACACGCTATTTTTTCGGTTACACTAAAACAAGAAAAATGGGTTGGTTCGACAAACAATAAACCGGTACCTTCAAAATCAACACGGCACAGCACTTTAAATGTAAAAGCGCTTATTGGACAAATGGAAAAACAAGCAGGATCTGTTACACCTCCAGCGGAAGATGAGCAAGGCGAGTGGATGGTGGTGAACTCCAAATTTCATTTTGTTGATCTTGCAGGATCCGAAAGACTAAAAAGGACGGCGGCAGAGGGAGATAGACGTAAAGAAGGTATTAATATCAATGCTGGTCTGTTGGCTCTTGGCAACGTCATCTCTGCACTCTCGGATCCTTCCAAAAAGTCCACGCATGTACCTTATCGCGACTCTAAACTAACACGGTTGTTGCAAGATTCGCTCGGCGGCAACTCGACGACGCTTATGATTGCTTGTGTCAGTCCAGCCGAAATCAATTTAACGGAAACAATCAACACGATCAAATACGCTTACCGAGCCCGTAACATTCGTAATAAATCAGAACGTAACGAAACAGAAGAATGGATGACGAGCGATAACTTGGACCATCTGCGGACCATGATCTCTAAACTGAAGGCAGAAGTTAAATCTTTAAAGAGTGTTCAACGAAGTACGCCGTCGCCTCTTTCTTCTTCAACGACAAAATCGATGCTGTTCGCTAACGGGATTGTGTCTCCGTCTTGCTCACTCTCGGACAATGATCAGGCACATCCATCCAGTTGCCCTTCCATGTCGGCTACGACTACCGTCACACTACCAGAAAGTACGACGTCAGAGATGTTCGAGGCTCAGGCGCCTCTGCATTCGAACGAGGTTGCCGTGATGGTATCAGATCTTCGCAGGCAGATTGAAGAGCTGCAGAACGAGGTCACGGTTACCAGAGAACGCAACCAGCTGGTGGAACGAGAACTGGTGCAGAAGACAGATATAGGCGGACCTGCGTTTCAACACTTGGTGGAACCTGTTATTGAAGAGTATGAGAAATCAATCTCTGGTCTTGAATCTCAATTAGCTCTGGCTCGTGCGGCGCTTTCTCATTCGGACCAAGCGTTAACGGAGCAGCAGAAAAAGATTGATGTGTACGAACAACTGCAGACAACCGAAATCAAATCGTTGCAGGAGCTTAAGGATCGTTTGCAGGTTGCGATGGAACGTGAAAAGAACTCGGAGGCCTACTGTCTGGAATTGGAGTGTCAGTTGGAAAAATCGGTACATAACGGACAGAGAGATCAGCAGGTTCTGTCCGAGCTGCGTGAAAAGATCATCAAGTTTAAAGATATGGACGATCATACTGAGCAGTACATAAGCGATTTGGAAAGCAGGCTGTCCAAGGCGGAAAATGAACGTGTTTTGTTAACGCAACGTGCGGCTCAATTGGCTGAAAATAAAGAGACACGTGAATTGCATACATTAAAAAGCGTGCCAGAGACGGATGAGGAAAAGGAGCTGCTGCAGAAGGAGCTGTTGCAATGTCAAAGGAAATGCCAGGAGCTTGAGGAGGAGTTGCAACGTCTCAAGGAGCAAGTTGAAAAGCAAACACAATCAAATCAATCTGTTGATAACCAGACGGTTACTCAAATAGCACAGTTGGTGGCAGAAAAAGAAGCGCAGGTGTTGGTGCTGAACTCACAGTTACAGCAAATTGAAAAGATGAAATTGGAGCACGCTCAGTTACGTGATTGGCACGAACAAGAAGTCAATGGATTGCAGAGCAGTGTTGATGAGTTTCGAGTGCAATGTACGAGGTATCAAACTCAGTTGGAAGAGCAACAGACGCAATACGATGCGTTGCAAGAAAAGATGGACTCGCTTGCCAGTTCTTCAGAATCGAGTCAAGAGGAACTTAAAAAGGCTCAGTTGGATTATCGTCAGCTGAAAGAGTGTATGAGCCAGCAAGAAGAAAGTACGCAGTATAGTTTGCAGCAAAGTATGGAACAGTTGCAAAAATTCGAACTGGATTTAAATGGGTTACAGCTGGTAGAGGAAAAACAAGACGCTATTATTGAAGGGCTTGAATTGAAGCTGCAGGAAATGGATCATCTGGTGTCTTCGCTTCGGACACAGTTGGACGATCGTAACCAGATGATCGAGCAGCTGGAGGCTGATAATACGGTTAAATCTGAATTGGCTGCAGATATGAAGAAGCAGCTGGATGGCGTGCTTAAAGATGTGTGCGGTATGGGCGTGGAAAGAAAGAATTTGGAAAAAGTCATGTTGTTTATGGAAGGTACTTTACGGTTACAAGAAGCCAAGTCGGATAAAAGCATGGAGACCTTGAAGGATATTAAGCATCATTATAAAGTCAGAGAAGAAGAGATTGAAGAGAAGAGAAGGACAGTGAGTTTGCTATCGGCTGAAAAGGAACAGTTGTCTCAGTCTTTGGAACAGATCTCGCAACGTGCTTCTCAAGGTGATGTGATGGTGAAGAACTTGGTGAGCGAGTTAAGCCAAACTCGTGTTTCGCTTTCGGAACAGTCTGAGCTGGTCAGTCAGTTAAAAGAAGGACAGCGACTCTCTAATATTGAGCTGGAAAAGGTGCGAGTACTTGAAAAGCGTGTGCAAGAACTGGACAAGGAGATTGAAGAACATCAATTGACCAGCATTAAAAAACAAAAGGAGTTGGCTGAAATTGAACAGGTCGTTCAAAACCAACTTTTACAAAACGAGGCGCTTGTAAAGACAATTGATGAACTGGAGAATACGATCAAACAAGAACAGTCTTTGGTTTCGGCTAAAGATTCGACTGGTATGATGACTGAACTGGAAAACAAGTTGGCTCTATTGCAGCAATCTAAAAAGCGCGAAGATGATCTTTGGAAGGCTCAGATGGAATCAACAAAAGAAGAACTGTTCATGGCTCGTAAAGAAAACCAAACGTTTAAATTGAAAATTGTATCGTTGGAAGAGTCCATTGGAGCTATTCAAAATCAAATGTCGGGCCAAAAGTTAGGTTTGGATGATTATCAAGACGTGCCCAATACGTATGAAGTGATTACATTAGACGAACAAGAGACTTCTTCGGCTCGTAGTTCCAGCAGCTCTCACCAAGGATTGATCAAAAAGATATTGCAGTTACAGGAAGATAATACTCAACTTCTAAAGCATAACGATAATTTAGAAGCTCAGTTGGTCTTACAGCGCGGTCAATTAACACTTGAAGCTAAAAATTTAGAGCTGGAATTAATGAAATTAACTGCTGCCAATGATAGGCTTGAAAAGGAAATGGAACAGGTGATACCGAGAAACAACGGTAGCAGTTTTATCTCTCGTAATCGAGATTCAATGCAGTTTACTTCTCCTCCACAGACACCAAGGATGGCTTCGCCTCCGCCACCTCACCCGACAGCTAGTAGCAGTACGGGAAGTATCATTCATTACAAGTTACAGCGTGATATTTCAACTTCGAGTATTGCAAAGCTGTCGAAATCAGGATCTTACAGATCTGTATCGACCACCTTGCAAGATAATCATTTATCTAATGTAGAAGATGATAAGAGGTTATCGTCTATTTCAATGAAATCGGATGTCTTGGGCGGCCGACCTTCTTCTTCGTTTAGAACGAGTCGTACTGTGATGAATTCGAGTAGTCTCCCGCCACCTACAGCACCACCTTCGAATCCTCTTCCACCCATCCCCACTCCTTTACCTCCTTTGCCCAACTCACCTACGCCACCTTCTCTCCAGGGCTCTTCTGTGGACGATAATGAACCAGGATCGCCTACGATACCAGCAGTCAAGAACGGATCCAGCCCATCTTCACTTCACCGATGTGACTCGACGGCGTCGACCAGTTTCAGCGAGATTATGAACGCCACGTCGTCTAGTAACTTTACGTCGGAACAATATGATAGATTAATTCGGTCATTGCAACGTAAGGCGCAATTTGCAGAAAACGATGTTCGGGCGCACCAGGAAGTGATCACGAAACTCGAGTCTCAGTTAACTAAATCGGAAAGTTCGGTAAGAGATATTCGAAAGCAGCTGGATTTATTAAGCAGAGAGAAACAAGCGTATAATCTTGAAATTCTGAATTTGCGCACGCAAATAACCCAAATTCAATCACAGCATCAGAATACCAGCGATGAGTCGGTGCATGAGCGTAAAGCGCTGGAAGATCAGTTGGAAGAGCAAAAGATGTTGAAGGAAAAAGCAGAAAAAGCTAGAAGGATATTAGAGAATCGGATGGATGAAATCATGAATAAGAAGAGTAAATTCATGTGCTTCTAATTTTTTTCTTCTTCTTCTTTTTTCTACTCAAAAAACACTTTCTATTTTGTAAATATTAATTTATGTCTAACCTCTACACATTCACTTACACATTTAATGTAATCTAATAATAATAACTTCTTTTTTTTTTAAGAAATTTATATGTATACTGGTTTTTTTTAGTTGTAATTTTACTTTTGAGTTTAAAAGGGGGTACTAACTATTCGCTGTCAACTACAAAGTTTAATTGACAAAGATTTTACCCGTCTCACGCAATTCTTTTTTCTCACTAAAAGGCAAAATGTTGTCCAGATACAACGCTATAGTCCCTAAAGAAAAAAAGTTTCTTGGGCCTTTTAAATTGTTCCCATACTTGAAGTCAATTATAGTTCCCCATTAAAGAATCATGTTCACTTGGACTTAGTGCTTGTATTACTTGTTTTTATCCCGAAAAGATGAGACTAAAAAAAAAATACCACCATCTCCCAGTTTTATTGAAGTTAAGAATATAAAAGTATTTGACACACACATCTATCGCACCTAATAAGTATAATATAGAGCAGGTAAAAACTCGGCCTTTTCGTATAAATACCGAACTTTGTTTTTTTTTTGAATTATGATGATTTGCAAGCTTAAAGGTAATAGAAATATATCCAAATCAAGTTAGTGTCTTTTCTTTGTATAACGAGAATACGCTTAAATCATGATAACGCGCGCACTATGCAGAACATGTGTGTAGGTATTGTAATATAACAAAAGACTGTTTTCTCTCGTACTATTATTTACATTACTGACTTGAGGTCATTTTTATTTATATCACAATCTACAGAAGAAAAGAAAGGAATTGACAAATATTTCCCTATTCTATAGATCAACACGCTGTGGTCATTTGGGTGAGAGTTTTTTTTTTTCTATATTCAAAACAAATAGTTGGAAAAAGTTACACTATCTATTTTTCGGCGTAAATATACAATTGGTAAGAAAGGCGTTTTTTTTTTTTTTTTAAGATACTACTCGAAATACATGTGCCACATTTTAGCTATAATAGGTAAAAAGAAAAGATATCATCTTGCATGCGAACGAAGAAAAATAGGTTATGCCATTGATAAAGCTTAAACCAATCTAACGCTACGGTGTAACACATTAAATATGCAATCCTATCCTTATCTCTTTTTAAAACTCATAGATGGGGTAATTCAGGCCCTGAAGATTATAAAACCGGTGAATTTTTAAGTTGTACTTGGCAGTCAAAAAAAAAAAAAGTAGTCGCAGTAAGACATATAAAAGTGACACACGTTTCTGATAGGTATCGATATGCAAAAAGAGATGAAAAACTATAGCAAGACTTTTTCACACGATGTATGATTGGGTAGAGTATAAAAAACGTGAGGTCTCTTACACTTCACTTTTTACTTGTGATAACATAACTGTTTTTTTGGAAATTTAGAGTGCATAATCTTATGACTGCAAAAAAAAAAAAGCCCAAAAGCAATCTTATTTTATACAAAAGTAACGATAGCAACATAAAAATATTCACGTGCTTCCCCAGTATGTATACAGATCTCTTTTTTTTTTACTGGGTTTTAAAGCGAAAAAAAAAGATAAAAAGAGGGCGTTTTTTCTGGTTTTTTCTCTCTCTTTTTTCTTTTTATATAAAATAAAATAAAAATGACAACTAAAACTGAATCCTCATCAAGACCCGGACTATCTACCTTATTAAAGAATAAAATTGGTAAATTAAGGATCTCTACACGTAGCAAGAGTAGCCCCGCTTTAATCAAGATTGATTCAAATATACAGGAATCACTTGTAACCATTGTAAATAAAAAGCCTAAACAACATAAACAGGCACAAATACCACACTGTCAACAAATTATTGATTTATCGTAAGTCCAGCAATAAAATTTTTTCTGTTGCTGTCACTAATAATAATAATAATAATAGGGTATTAAAAGGTGATGAATTTAAACGATCTGTACAGTTATTAATATCTACCTTATTTTTGGATTGGGTATCACCAAAAGCATTAAATCAAGATCTCAGTGTAGATAGAGTGAGTGGGGCTTTAACTAATGCAGTATTCTTTGTTACAGTGGGACCAAAGCGTATGTTGTTACGTGTTTATGGAGCTGGATGTGATCAAATTTTGGACAGAAAGAAGGAACTTGATTGGTTATCAAGACTGTCTGAATTGAATATTGGACCTAAACTATTAGGTATTTTTGGTAATGGTAGATTTGAAGAATATTTACCTTCGACTACATTAACCAGAAGTGATATTCGAGAAGCATCTGTATCTAAACAAATTGCATCTAGATTATATCAATTACATTCAATTGTTGAATTATATCCACCTTCGACCACGGACAAATTAGAAGTTTGGAAGAATATAGATCAATGGTATCATACATTATCTACTGAATTAATACCTAAATTATTAGCTATAAATTATAACTGGAAGGATCAAATAGAAAACCATCTTAATTTAGTAAAACTACGTAATGATATTGAACTATGTAAGATTATTCTCGGTAAAAATAATAGCCCAACTGTATTTGCGCATAATGATGTAAGTAAAAAAAAAAAAGTTACAAAATGGGGGGTCTTTTTTTTTAATCCAATCATTTTCTTTTAGACGCAATATGGAAATATTCTTAAAATTAATGATTCTAATGAATTAGTTGTCATTGATTTTGAATATGCTGGTTATAATCCTAGAGGGTTTGATATTGTAAATCATTTCTGTGAGTGGATGTATGATTATCATAGTTCAAATCCAGCCATGTTACATTTAGATCAATACCCTACAAAAGAACAACAAACTTCCTTCTTATCTTCTTATTCCAGTAGTGATGATGTTGATTCATTGCTAAAAGAAGTAAATGACTGGAAAATGGCTTGTCACTTATTTTGGGCTCTTTGGGGCTTGATTCAGGCAAGTCAAAGTGAAATTGATTTTGATTACTTTTATTATTCAATGCAAAGAATTACTGCTTTCAGAAAGGAACTTGACAATAGATTAATATCATAAATAATATAAATAATATAAATAAATAATATTTTTTTAAACAGCAGACCCTTTTTTTTTTTCTTTCTTTCTTTCTTCTTCTTCCTCATCTAATGTCAAACAATAATTCCTCAAGCACACCTAGTTTTAGTAGTACAACTTCAAAAAAGTAAAAAAAGCATTTTAATTATTTTATTATTTAATGACTTCCATTCTAAAGAAAAAAAGATATACTTTTAAAAGTGTACCAGAGTATGCAAAAAAACCAGTTTTAGGATTCTCAACTTGGTCCACTCAATTATTAGACGACGTACCAGGCTATGGTGGAAAACACTTTCAACCATGGTATTATAATTGAATCAAACCCTATTTTTTTTTTTTTACTTGTTTGTTTACACCAACTTTAAATTTTTAGGTTTTCAGAAGAAGCTATTAAAGAACTTTCAGACGCCATGAAGGAGAAATTACCTAATTACGAATACATCAACTTGGATTCAGGATGGTAAGTAGACTAAAGACACAAAGTAAATAATAAAGCATATTAAAATTTTAATTTAGGTGTAATGAATGTGACGAGTATGGAAGGTGGGCAGTTCGTAAGGATGTATTTCCCAACGGGTTAAAACCAATATCTGACTACTTAAAAAAGAATGGTCATAAATTGGGA
This sequence comes from Thamnidium elegans, assembly GCA_025201345.1. Lineage (NCBI taxonomy): Eukaryota > Fungi > Mucoromycota > Mucoromycetes > Mucorales > Mucoraceae > Thamnidium > Thamnidium elegans. Next base: position 183,942 of record JAIXMG010000011.1, on the reverse strand, counting down.
ATCTATATCTTACCAGGCATACGGTGTGATGGGGCCGACCTCAAGAAGTTCATTAAAGGAACCACCCATACCCTGGATGAATTAGTTCCTTCGAAATTAGAAGGGTGCGGGTTTAAGGGCACCACTTATATGCCGGATGAACACAATGAATTAGTGCAAAAATATTATGATTCCATCGCGGATGCATTCCATGAGTGGGGTGTGTCCTTTATTAAATTAGATGCGGTAGGGCCTGGTGGAGGAAGCGAATATTACCCGTTTACTGCTCCTGATAATCGTGCTTGTACGGCCATGATGAATAAAGCTTTCAAGAGGTATGATATGTGGGTTGAAATATCTTGGTATATCGATCCGACTTATGCTGATGAATGGGCTCAAATATGTAACGGTGCACGAGTTTATGTAGATATCGAATCTTATTCTACAAAAACAATGACTTCTTCTCATCGTATTATGCAACGTATTACTCCTTGTGAGCAATGGGCAAATACATGCGTGGTAGGAAGCGATTACGGATTTTATATCGATTTAGACGCAGTCCTTGTAGGCATGACAGTCAATGGAAGATGTGTAGATGGACTGGATAATGATGATGTACGTCAAACATGCATCACTTTCTGGGCAATGGTATCTTCTGTGTTCTGTTTAGGTTCCGATCCGCGAGCGATTCCCGATAAGTATCTGGCGTGGTACAATCACCAAGAAATGCAGGAAATTCACCAAAGTGGTGTCATGGCGCGTCCGATTGGCTCTGGCAACGTCTGGCAAAATAGAAAACAAGTATGGTGGAAAAAATTAAAAGATGGCCGTATTTATGTGTGTCTCATCAATGCACATACGTATATTTTCATGTTGGGTTTAAGTCATGAGGTAACAGTCTGCTTTGCAGATATCGGTCTTAGAAACGCCCACTTGAAAGATATTTGGACAGGTGAAAGTCTGGGTTTGTATCAGGATAGATACAGTATTGTGCTGCGACCTGGCCAAAGTCAAACTTTGTTGGTAACTCCAGCTTATTAAATAAAGAGTCTTTGTTAAGAGCGGATATTTATTTGCGATTATTTATTTGGATATTTTTATATCTGGGAATATTCCGTTTGATTTTTAGTTTTTTACAAAGTTTCTTTGTTTCTTTTTCAAGTTCCTTCTCATGTTTACGTATAGTCTTTTCCTTTGCTACGTAATAAATAAATGAAGGATTGTTTCTTCTACTCTTATTTTCATCCTCAGAACACCATAAAAGCTCTATTTCTGATACAACAACTAACAAATTATATAGTTATAAAAAAGTTGGTTAGTTTTTTCAAGTAGTGTAAACGAGGGCTTAACTATACTTACAAGCGAAATGGTCAACCCTAGATAGCAAATTACAGATGAATAAGCGTTTATAACGTACAATAAATGTCAGTTTAATTAACTTACCAGGCTTTTCTTCCGCGGTTTCGAACTTCTTCTACTGCGCTTGACATAAGTGCACTTTTTATAAAAATGTTTAAGTGGAAATGCCTTTTTAAATGTTAATTATATATAACTTACATAATAACATTGAAGAAAATGAGCACAATAGTAAACGAGAATAAAATGCACATCACCATAATCATTTTACTGTCTCCAGCGTCTCCTTGAGTTACTGGATCCCATACACCATAAATAAAAAGCCAAACATTTGAAAATGCTTTAAACAGACTCGCAAAGCCGTTACTTGAACTGACGTTGAGAATGTCAACAGTTCCTTCCATCAAACTAGTAGTACTAGTAGTGCTAGTAAAGTTACCGAAGGAATTGTCTTGAAAAAATTCGTCGCTCTTCGAACTCAACAGTATTATAAACGATATAGTAAACGCTACTACGGCGAGAAACATGATACAGAGTGTAACAAAAACTTTCTTAAATAACTGAATAATAATCTCCAGTGCGAAACCCTTTTTTTTTGTTAAAAATAAAACTATTAGGATACACGAGGTTGTAAATATATATTATACTTACGAAATAAGAGATTGCTCTAAGTCTCAATACACCATGCGTCCATAGAATTAAATTAGTAATACTACATACTTCACTCTATTTATATAAATATGAATAATAAAATGTAAGATCATTAAAGTTTCATACTTTATAAATATTGCCTTACGAAATAATCCCATCCTAACAAAGATTGTAGAACTGTATATGCCGGAAAGACGAATGCGGCAAAGTCTACCCAATTGTAACCTGACAAAATGTAGTGCATCATGTTGGGAGTCGTAATAAACTGTCGTATTTCCTGTATTAAAAGTATAGCAAAAGAAATTCCCATTATTGCCAAAGAAGTTATATGACCCGGATGTTTCATGTCGAATTCATTTTCAGTTCCTTTGACATATAATGTTCGAGAAAATAAAACTCCAGTTGCATAGCTGATGTAATATAACGCGTGTATAAGACAAATCAAAATAAATTTTCTTTTAGCAAATTTCTTCCATTTATACTCCAGCGAAATTTCAAAAACAGTATCTTTTTGTTTAAAAATATTATTACCGCGTCGATTTAATGCAAGCCTAATAAATGGACTTCCCTTGTGCTTATCGTGTAGACTGAAATACTGGAGGGAGATAACGCATACTTTTAATGTCTTTGTCGTTTCTTCTTTTGAAATTTCATATTTTTTTTTCGATACTAAGTAATCTATAATGCATTTTGCATCCCGAAAAGCTTCAATAAAGGGCCTTAACAGAATCCATCCATCGTAGGTATAACTTTGGAGCTCTTCTGTAATCGCATAAGGTTCCAGATTGGCGATATCGGCGACATCTTTATAGTGAAAATCATAGGAACTTTTGTAATTTTCTAGTTCCTGGCCCAGTAAACCTACCTTGTCTTCGCTAATACGTAGATACGATAGTTTTTTAATACTCGGTAATAAAAGTTCTGAGATAAAGAAGGTCATTAATATGCTCGAATACCGTACTTTATATAACTCTTTTTTTTCTTACCAGAATCTATTTCTTGAAGAAACAGAACTACTTCCGTTAATACTGAGAGGCTGCCTGTGCCTAAAGTTTTCGAGTCTGACAAAACGCGATTAAAGAGTAACTTAAATAACTTATAGCTCGAGTTTTCTACTAGCACTGTTAAAACATTTTCATTTCTTGCTGCTATAGCAGTGTTATTTGTTGGGTTTGGTTCACAGTTACTATTAACCAAGGAAGTTTCAGAAGTATCTTCTTGGGATGACGTTTCATTGTCTTGTTTCCCTATTAACTTCTTCCAACGTCCCCTCCAATTACGTATAGCGTCTTTAACCTCCTTCGATTTTGCCATTTTTGTTTCTGGTAAAGATTTGGGATAACTGTAAATACTGATGAGGAATGGTTTAGCCATAACCATTGCGATAATTTTTCTTCCTTCTTCAAAAGATGCCAACATAGCTAGCGTCCTATTTCCAGCAATAGTTGTAAAGTATGTAGATTTAGTGCTAATATCATCCAAGGACGATGTAATAAGTTCTTGGGTTTTACTGCGTAGTTGGGCCATATTTTCCTTAAAAAAATAAGATTATATTAGTTTGAGCACATGTATTAAAAGATGTTCTATTCAAACCTTGTTCTTATATCCCTTGGCATTATAAAGATAATGTAATGCCTGACAAGCACTTTCAAATTTGTGGCTATCAAATATTCCTCTACTATTTGCTTCATATGACACTAGCAATATTTCCTCCCGATGGTCTTTACAATTACAAGGTTCATTCGACGTTATATAAACTAGAAGTCTACTTGAAATACTGTCTTCAGTAAACTTGATAGAGTTATAATCACGAATTCTCCAGGTTTCGCGGAATGAATATTTAAGCCCATAATCAGGTCCTTTGTAAGCTCTGATATAACGAAGTTCATCGTTCTGGTGGATAGAGCCGTCTGGTGTATTTTTACTGCTTCTTTTCCATAATTGAATTGTATGTTTGCCAAAGCGGATCATACAATTTTCTCCTCCCATTTTGGCGTAGAAACACTTGACATTCTGAAAATTCATTAAATTATCATCTATTTCATCACACTCGTCACATAATTGAGTAATATTACTATTAACCCACATTTTAGGGGCAACGCCAGAATCTATGTGTAAATCGAAAAAATTGGTTTCAAGTTGGTCACCATTTTTAGACATATAAAAACCCGTCAAATTTTTAGTACTACGATTCTGTATAATAAATGGTTCAAAAGCTTTCGATTGTATAAGATTATCAGATGTTTCACCCATATTTCTGCGACTCTCGTGTATACATTTTCCAAAATATAGATACCAGACTTCAAAAACCACAGTACTACCCTCCATTCCAGATATAGCCAGGTATCGATTATCAAAACAAAAACACATGTGAGACATTCTAAAAACAGCACCAAAGTTTTCCATTTGTCTTTTTAAGCTGTAGACTAATAAGCCATTTTTGACGTTATAAATATTTACTACTCGATCACTTTCACTATAAGCGGCGGCAAGTGTGTTGTTTTCGATTTTATTGTCAAAAGCAGCACCTTCCTTGTTTTTTGAAAACGCCATGATATGTTGTCCTTTAGCACTAATCGAGCTCAGTAGTACACAGTTATTCGAAAGTGACCAAATACGAATAGCGTCATAAGGCATGATTAAAATATTCTGACGGATGTGTCTTGTAAAAGTAATGATCTTTTTTACTTCATTATCCATTTCTTCTGGAAGATCGAGCCAAGGATAACTTTTAATATATGAATCATGGTGTTTTGGTAAATCTGGTTTAGCTCCTGGTACAAAAAAATTTAAATCAAATACTGTGTTTTTATATGGATGTTTAATAAAATCACTGTATCTTATAGATTCGGCATCAACAAGCAATAAAGAGCCCTTTTTGTCATTCAAGAACACAGCACGTCCATTGAATTTAATAGACTCGAGGGGTTTGATAGTTTCGCCTTGGACTTCAAAAAGGAAGCATTTAGTGTTTTCTCGATTCTTTTTATCATCAGGACTATGATAAGAAGACAAAGCGATATATCTCCCTTCTCGAGAAATAGACAGAAATCTACAGTGATTTTGGTCCATATCTCCTATAAGTTCGGTGATATCATAGATAAATGGAACATCTTCAGTCGCAGTTATCTCTGTTCCATCCTTTATCGTAATTTTATCCCTCCTGTTGTCTGCGTTAACGGCTATAAGTCTGCGTACGATTAAATATGTACTATTTGCGTCGTAAACCATGTGAGTAACACTAGCCATCCATTCCTTATTACTGGATATGTCCAGTAGTATAACTTTTTCAGTTTCAGTATTGCGATTGTTGATTGCTGAAAGAGATCCATATGACAGTCCTGAGTCATAAAATAGAGTTGATTCTTCATCAGTATATTCTAGCTGGCTCATTCTATCAATATTTACTATAAAAGAAAAAAGAAGATAGTTATTCTAAAGATCCATGGAAAATATACACATTTTAAATCCCAATTCTCGTACAGACATTTAGGGTTATGTCGTACGGGCGCAATTTTTTTTTTTTTTTTTAAAAAAAAAAGAGGATGGTAACAATTAATTAAAGCAACTTACTCTGCTTATTTCAAATTATTCTCTATAGATATTTTCCAAATCGACTATACATAATAATGGTTACAGATCAAAAAAGAAGTTCATAATGAATGTTTCCTTCAAAATTCGTCTTACCTTACACAGATTTTCGTGTAATAAAATATAGCTTCTTCAATCGAAAGCACGAGTTTACTTTTTAAATATGTCATTACTGAAATATTTTTTTATCTTTAAGCATTATTCTGTATTTTAAAAAAAAAAAATTACGAATATTCGAGAAGGTTAAACGTGGTTACTCAAAAAACGCATTTCTTAAACAAGAAATACTTTTATTTCGAAATCAAGTTAATCCACTAGTTATATGTTTTAAATACGAACCTTATTATACAACATGGTATATAAATACATTTAAGGAAGCCGTAGAGTCTTGAAGGAAAAACTAGGAAAGTTTTTTTAAGGAAAAAAATGAAGTATTTGAAAACCTTAAATTTACATGCTGTCAGATATGTTTAAGCGACTACATTAGTAGTTGGGGCAAAAAAATATGATAGTTACAGAGTGACGTAAATCTTCGAACAATCTTTGTAACGCTTACCATAGCCATACCCACCTTAGTACAGCCATCATGATCTACTCTTTATGAAAATAGAATAGGCGCATTGTAGAAAAACCGAAGTTATACTCCTACTAGAAGAAAGCCAAACCTAAAAAAACAAGGATATGAAGCATTAAAATTCATTACTACTACTCGACTTAGTTTTATTCCTACTAGCAAAGATTTATTTCAAAAGAGAATTTATCGTCAGCAAGAACTCTATAGAGATGTCTCGCCTAATTTTTTACCAGATACTGTCCGTATCCGTAACGACGCTACCAAGTCTGCTTCTATCTTTAAGACCATCGTGTTGAATCACGGGTTCTGTTGATCGTAAGATGGTCATTAAACATGCATCACTTTCTGAGCAATGGTATTTTTTGTATTATGTTTAAGTCCCAATCCGCAAGTAGTCCCGGATAAGTATCTGGCATGATACAATCACCAAGAAATGCAGGAAATTTACCAAAGTGGTGTCATGGCACGTCCGGTTAGCTCTGACAACGTTTGGCAAAATAGAAAACAAGTATGGTGGAAAAAATTAAAAGATGGCCGTATTTATGTGTGTCTCATCAATGCACATACGTATATTTTCATGTTGGGTTTAAGTCATGAGGTAACAATCTGCTTTACATATATTGGTCTTAGAATCACCCACTTGAAAGATATTTGGGTTTGTATCAGGAAAAATATAGTATTGTGCAAAGTCAAACTTTTCTGGAAACTCCAGCCGAATAAATTAAGAGCCTTTGTTAAGAGCGCTTGTTTTTGTGGATATTTATTTGGGAGTATTTATTTGGGATATTTTATTCGGGAAACTTTATACAAAATCCATTTGTTTCTTTTTCAAGTTCCTTTGTTTCAAGTTCTTTTGTTTCGTTTTCAAGTTCTTTTGTTTCGTTTTCAAGTTTCTTTATTTCATTTTTAAGTTCCTCTGTTTCTTTTTCAAGTTCCTTCTCATGTTTACGTATAGTCTCTTCCTTTGCTACATAATAAATAAACAAAGGATTGTTTCTTCTACTCTTATTTTCATCCTCAGAACACCATAAAAGCTCTATTTCTGATACAACAACTAACAAATTATATAGTTATAAAAAAGTTGGTTAGTTTTTTCAAGTAGTGTAAACGAGGGCTCAACTATACTTACAAGCGAAATGGTCAACCCTAGATAGCAAATTACAGATGAATAAGCGTTTATAACGTACAATAAATGTCATTTTGATTAACTTACCAGGCTTTTCTTCCGCGTTTTCGCACTTCTTCAACTGCGCTTGCCATAAGTGCACTTTATATAAAAATGTATAAGTATAAAGTCATAATTGCCAATTAAATATAACTTACATAATAACATTGAAGAAAACGAGCACAATAGTAAACGTAAAGAAAATGCACATCGCCATAATCATTTTACTATCTCCAGCGTCTCCTTGAGTTACTGGATCCCATACACCATAAATAAAAAGCCAAACATTTGAAAATGCTTTAAATAAACTCGCAAAGCCGTTACTTGAACTGACGTTGAGAATGTCAACAGTTCCTTCCATCAAACTAGTAGTACTAGTAGTGCTAGTAAAGTTACCGGAGGAATTGTCTTGAAAAAATTTGTCGCTCTTCGAACTCAACAGTATAATAAACGATATAGTAAATGCTACTATGGCGAGAAACATGATACAGAGTGTAACAAAAACTCTCTTAAATAACTGAATGATAATCTCCAGTGCGAAGCCCTGTTTTTGTTTAAAAAAAAACTATTAGAATACTTGATGTTGTACATACACACTTATGTATATCCATGTAAATATATATTATACTTACGAAATGAGAGATTACTCTAAGTCTTAATACACCATGCGTCCATAGAATTAAATTAGTAACACTACATACTTCACCCTATTTATATAAATATGAATAATAAAATTTAAGTTATCATTAAAGTTTCATTCTTTATATTTTCTTACGAAGTGCTCCAATCCTAGCAAAGATTGAAGAACAGTATATGCCGGAAAGGCGAATGCGGCAAAGTCTACCCAATTGTAACCGGACAAAATGTAATGCATCATGTTGGGAGTTTTAATAAACTGTCGTATTTCTTGTATAAAAAGTATGGTAAAAGAAATTCCCATTATTGCCAAAGAAATGATATGACCCGGATGTTTCATGTCGAATTCATTTTCAGTTCCTTTGACGTACAATGACCGAGAGAATAAAACTCCAGTAGAGTAGCTGATATAGTATAGTGCATGTATAAAACAAATCAAAATAAATCTTGTTCTAACAAATTCCTTCCATTTATACTCCAGCGAAATTTCAAAAACAGTATCTTTTTGTTTGAAAATACTATTACCTCGTCGATTTAATACAGTTCTTATAAATGGACTTCCCTTGTAACCATTGTGTAGGCTGAAATACTGGAAGGAGATAACGCATACTTTTAATGTCTTTGTCGATTCTTCTTTTGAAATTTCACGAAGTTTTGTCAGCGTAAAATAATTTATAATGCGTTTTGCATCCCGAAAAGCTTCAATAGAGGGCCTTAACAGAATCCATCCGACGTAGGTATAACTTTGGAGTTCTTCTGTAATCGCATAAGGTTCCAGATTGGCGATATCGGCAACATTTTTATGGTGAAAACCATAGGAACTTTTGTAAGCTTTTAGTTCCGGAGCCAGTAAACCTCCCTTGTCTTCGCTAATACGTATATACGATAGTTTTTTAATACTCGGTAATAAAAGTTCTGAGATAAAGAAGGTCATTAATATGCTCGAATACCGTACTTTAGATAATTCTTTTTTTCTTACCAGAATCTATTTCTTGAAGAAACAGAGCTACATCTGTTAATACTGAGAGGCTGCCTGTGCCTAAAGTTTTCGAGTCTGACAAAACGCGATTAAAGAGTAACTTAAATAACTTATAGCTCGAGTTTTCTACTAGCACTGTTAAAACATTTTCATTTCTTGCTGCTATAGCAGTGTTATTTGTTGGGTTTGGTTCACAGTTACTATTAACCAAGGAAGTTTCAGAAGTATCTTCTTGGGATGATGTTTCATTGTCTTGTTTCCCTATTAACTTCTTCCAACGTCCCCTCCAATTGCGTATAGCCTCATCAACCTCCTTAGGTTTTGTCATTTTTGTTTCTGGTGAAAGTTTGGGATAACTGTAAATACTGATGAGGAATGGTTTAGCCATAACCATTGCGATAATTTTTCTTCCTTCTCCAAAAGATGCCAACATAGCTAGCGTCCTATTACCAGCAATATTTGTAAAGTATGTAGATTTAGGGCCAATACCATTCAAGGAAGATATAATAAGTTCTTGGGTTTTACTGCGTAGTTGGGCCATATTTTCCTAAAAAGCAATAAGATTATGTTAGTTTGAGCACATGTATTAAAAGATGTTCTATTCAAACCTTGTTCTTATATCCCTTGGCATTATAAAGATAATGTAATGCCTGACAAGCACTTTCAAATTTGTGGCTATCAAATATTCCTCTACTATTTGCTTCATATGACACTAGAAATATTTCCTCCAAATGATCTTCACAATCATAAGATTCATCCGGCGCTATATTAACTAGAAGTCTACTTGTAACATTGCCTTTAGTAAACTTGATAGAATTATAATCACGAATTCTCCAGGTTTCGCGGAATGAATATTTAAGCCCATAATCAGGCCCTTTGTAAGCTCTGATATAACGAAGTTCATCGTTCTGGTGGATAGAGCCGTCTGATTTGCCTTCACTGCTTACTTTCCAATATTGAATTGTATGTTTGCCAAAGCGGATTATACAATTTTCTCCTTCCATTTTGGCGTAAGAACACTTGAGGTTCTGAAAATTCATTAAATTATCGTCTATTTCATCACACTCGTCGCATAATTGAGTAATATCACTATTAACCCATATATTAGGACCAATGCCAGGAACTATATGTAAATCTAAAAAATTGGTTTCAAGCTGGTCACCATTTTTAGACATATAAAAACCCGTCAAATTGTCATTATTACGATTCTGTATAATAAATGGTTCAAAGGCTTTCGATTGTATAAGATTATCAGATGTTTCACCCATATCTCTACTAGCATTGTATATAGATTTTTCAGAATATAGATACCAGACCTCAAAAATCACAGTATTACCCTCCATTCCAGATATAGCCAGGTATCGATTATCGAGACAAAAATACATGTGAGAAATTCTAAAAGTACCACCAAAGTTTCCCCGTTGTACTTTTAAGCTGTAGACTATTAAGCCATTTTTGACGTTATAAACATTTACTACTTGATCACTTTCACTATAAGTGGCGGCAAGTGTGTTGTTTTCGATTTTATTGTCAACATCAGCACCTTTCTTGTTTTTTGAAAACGCCATGATATGTTGTCCTTTAGCGTTAATCGAGCTCAGTAGTACACAGTTATTCGAAAGTGACCAAATACGAATAGCGTCAAAAGGCATGATTAAAATATTCTGACGGATGTGTCTCGTAAAAGTAATGATCTTTTTTACTTCATTATCCGGGTTTTCTGGAAGATCGAGCCAAGGATAACTTTTAATATATGAATTATGATGCGTTGGTAAAACTTGTTCTGCTCCCGATACAAAAATATCCAAATCAAATACTGTGTTTTTATATGGGTGTTTAATAAAATTACTGTATCTTATAGATTTGGCATCAACAAGCAATAAAGAGCCCTTTTTGTCATTCAAGAATACAGCACGCCCATTGAATTTCACAGATTTGAGTTCTTTGATAGTTTCGCCTTGGACTTCAAAAAGGAAGCATTTAGTGTTTTCTCGATTCTTTTTAGTATCAGAACTATAATAAAAAGATAAAGCGATATATCTTCCTTCTCGAGAAATAGACAGAAATCTACAGTGATCTTGGTCCATGTCGCTTATAAGGTGGGTGATATCATAGATAAACGGAACATCTTCAGTCGTAGTTATCTTTGTTCCATCCTTTATCGTAATTTTACCGTATATGCTGTCTGTGTTAACGGCTATAAGTCTGCGTACGATTAGATATGTAGTATTTGCGTTGTAACCCCCCTGAGTAACACTAGCCATCCATTCCTTATTACTGGATATGTCCAGTAGTATAACTTTTTCTGCTTTAATATTGTGATTGTCAAATGCTGGATGTGATCGAAGTGCCACTCCCGAGTCAGAACATAGAGCTGCTTCTTCGTCCCTATCTTCTAGCCAGCCCATTGTATCGATATGTGTTATAAAAGAAAAAAGGAGATAGTTATCTCAAAAAATAAAAGCCCCTTTCTCTTCAAGATCCATGGAAAAAAAATACACATTTTAAATCCCAATTCTCGTACAGATACTTAGGGTTATGTCGTACGGGCGCAATTTTTTTTTTTTTTTAAAAAAAAAGAGGATAGCAACAATTAGTTGAAGCAACTTACTTTGATTATTTTAAATTATTCTCTATAGATATTTTCCAAATCGACCATACATAATTATGTTTCAAGATCAAAAAAGAGGCTCATAATGAATACTTACTTCAAAATTCGTCTTACCTTACACAAAAAATTGTGTAATGAAATGTGGCTTCTTCAATCGAAAGCACGAGTTTGTTTTTTAAATATGTTAATTACTGATCTTTAAACATTATTCGGTATTGTAAAAAAAAAAAAAAAAAATACGAATGTTCGAGAAAGTTAAGCGTGGTTACTCAAAAAAACGCATTTCTTAAACAAGAGATATTTTTATTTCGGAATCATTGATACTAAACATTTGATCATGTTGATCTACTGATTTCATGTTTTAAACGCAAATATTATTATACAGCATGATATATAAATACATTTAAGAAAGCCATAGAGTCTAGAAAGGAAAATTAAGAAAGTTTTTTTTTTAAAGAAAAATATGAAAAGCTTAGATTTATATGCTGTCAAATATGTTTAAGCGACTGCATTAATAGTTGGGGCAAAAAAATATGATAGTTACAGAGGGACGTAAATATTCGAACAATTTTTGTAATCCCCACCATAGCCATACGCACCTTAGTACAACCATCATGATTTACTCTTTACGAAAATATAATAGGTGCATTGTAAGACCGTGTCTATTAGGCTTAGAAAAACCAAAGTTATACTCCTACCTAAAAAAAAGCCAAACCTAAAAAAAACAAGGACGAGTTACAGTAGTCGCTAGATTTAGTGGCCCATGGTATTCGATTTAAGAGTGAAATTCTCGAGAACAGTTTCTGTCCCCAGCTTTAGCACCAATATTACCACTATTAGATTTAAGTATTTGGCTGTTTATGAAGAAAAGAAAGAACGAAACCGTTGATCATATCTTTTAGAAAAAGTTTTTCGGTCGTTTTTAGATCGTTTTAATTTTTTTACTCGGCCAACTAACAGCCCACTATCTTTTGTACCTGGTGTATTTACTTTAGCTTCAGATAGTGCTGATGAAGCAAATATTTAAAGTCATGAAACATTAAAATTCATTACTACTCCTCGGTTTAGTTTTATTCCTACTAGCAAAGGTTTACTTCAAAAGAGAGTTTATCGTCAGCAAGAACTCTATAGAGATGTCTCGCCTAATTTTTTACCAGAGACTGCCTGTATCCGTAACGACGCTAACAGATCTGCTTTTGTCTTCAAGGCCATCTCGTTGAATCACGGGTTCTTTTGATCGTAAGATGGTCATTAAACATGCATCACTTTCTGAGCAATGGTATTTTTTGTATTATGTTTAAGTCCCAATCCGCAAGCAGTCCCGGATAAGTATCTGGCATGATACAATCACCAAGAAATGCAGGAAATTTACCAAAGTGGTGTCATGGCACGTCCGGTTAGCTCTGACAACGTTTGGCAAAATAGAAAACAAGTATGGTGGAAAAAATTAAAAGATGGCCGTATTTATGTGTGTCTCATCAATGCACATACGTATATTTTCATGTTGGATTTAAGTCATGAGGTAGCAATCTGTTTTGCAGATATCGATCTTAGAAACGCCTACTTGAAAGATATTTGGACAGGTGAAAGTCTGGGTTTGTATCAGGATAAATATAGTATTGTGCAAAGTCAAACTTTGCTGGAAACTCCAGCCGAATAAATAAGGAGTCTTTGTTAAGGGCGGGTATTTATTTGGGAGTATTTATTTGGGATATTTTATATTGGAAACTTTTACTAATAACAGATGGCTTGGGAATATTCTGGTTCGATTTTTAGTTTTTTACAAAGTTTTTCTGTTTCTTCTTCAAGTTCCTCCTCGTGCTTACGTATAGTCTCATCTTTTGCTACGTAATAAATAAACAAAGGATTGTTTCTTCTACTCTTATTTTCGTACTCAGAACACCACAAAAGTTCTATTTCTGACACAACAACTAACAAATTATATATAGCAAAATCGATTAGTTTTTTCAAGTAATGTAAACAAGGGTTTGATTATATTTACAGGCGAAGTGACCAACCCTAGATAACAAATTACAAATGAATTAGTGTTTATAGCGTATAATAAATGTCATTTTGATTAACTTACCAGGCTTTTCTTCCGCGTTTTCGCACTTCTTCTACTGCGCTTGACATAAGTGCACTTTTTATAAAAATGTTTAAGTGGAAATGTCTTTTTAAATGTCATTATATATAGCTTACATAATAACATTGAAGAAAATGAGCACAATAGTAAACGAAAATAAAATACACATCACCATAATCATTTTACTATCTCCAGCATCTCCTTGAGTTACTGGATCCCACACACCATAAATAAAAAGCCAAACATTTGAAAATGCTTTAAACAGACTCACAAAACCGTTACTTGAACTGACATTGAAAGTGTCAATAGACCCTTCTGTCAAATTAGTAGTACTAGTAAAGCTACCGGAGGAATTGTCTTGAAAAAAATCGTTGCTCTTCGAACTCAACAGTATAATAAACGATATAGTAAATGCTACTATGGCGAGAAACATGATACAGAGTGTAACAAAAACTCTCTTAAATAACTGAATGATAATCTCCAGTGCGAAGCCCTGTTTTTGTTTAAAAAAAACTATTAGAATACTTGATGTTGTACATACACACTTATGTATATCCATGTAAATATATATTATACTTACGAAATAAGAAATTATTCGAAGTCTCAATACACCATGTGTCCATAGGATTAAATTAGTAACACTACATACTTCACTCTATTTATATAAATATGAATAATAAAATGTAAGTTATCATTAAAGTTTCATTCTTTATATTTTCTTACGAAGTGCTCCAATCCTAGCAAAGATTGAAGAACAGTATATGCCGGAAAGGCGAATGCGGCAAAGTCTACCCAGTTGTAACCTGACAAAATGTAATACATCATGTTGGGAGTTTTAATAAACTGTCGTATTTCTTGTATAAAAAGTATGGTAAAAGAAATTCCCATTATTGTCAAAGAAATGATATGACCCGGATGTTTCATGTCGAATTCATTTTCAGTTCCTTTAACATATAATTTTCGAGAAAATAAAACACCAGTTGCATAGCTGATATAATATAACGCGTGTATAAGACAAATCAAAATAAATTTTCTTCTAGCAAATTTCTTCCATTTATACTCCAGCGAAATTTCAAAAACAGTATCTTTTTGTTTAAAAATATTATTACCGCGTCGATTTAATGCAATCCTAATAAATGGACTTTCCTTGTATCTATCGTATAGACTGAAATACTGGAGGGAGACAATGCATACTTTTAATGACTTTGTCGATTCTTCTTTTGAAGTTTCATAAATTTTTTTCCATGCGAAGTAATTTATAAGGCGTTTTACCGCCTGAAGAGTTGTAATATAGGAGGTTTCATTGCGTTTGAGTTTTAACAGACTCCATTCAGCATCGGTATAACTTTTGAGCTCTTCTCTAATCGCATAAGGTTCCAGATTGGCGATATCGGCAACATTTTTATAGTGAAAATCGTAGGAACGTTTGTAAGCTTCTAGTTCCTGACCCAGTAAACCTCCCTTGTCTTCGCTAATACGTATATACGATAGTTTTTTAATACTCGGTAATAAAAGTTCTGAGATAAAGAAGGTCATTAATATGCTCGAATACCGTACTTTATATAATTCTTTTTTTCCTTACCAGAATCTATTTCTTGAAGAAACAGAACTACATCCGTTAATACTGAGAGGCTGCCTGTGCCTACAGTTTTGGAATCGGACAAAACGCGATTAAAGAGTAACTTAAATAGATTATAACTCGAGTTCTCTACTAGCACCGTTAAAATACTTTCATTTCTTTTTACTATAACCGAGGGAAATCCAGTCCTATTTATGTCCTCGTCTGTAGCAATCTTTTCTTTGGATGATGTTTCACTACCTTGTTCTCTTTCTTGAAAAAATGATTTCTGTCTTAAATCCATCAAATATTTTACAGCGTCTTCAACTTCCCTTGGTTTTGTCATTTCCGTTTCTGGTAAAGGTTTGGGATAACTGTAAATACTGATGAGGAATGGTTTAGCCATAACCATTGCGATAATTTTTCTTCCTTCTCCAAAAGATGCCAACATAGCTAGCGTCCTATTACCAGCAATATTTGTAAAGTATGTAGATTTAGGGCCAATACCATTCAAGGAAGATATAATAAGTTCTTGGGTTTTACTGCGTAGTTGGGCCATATTTTCCTAAAAAGCAATAAGATTATGTTAGTTTGAGCACATGTATTAAAAGATGTTCTATTCAAACCTTGTTCTTATATCCCTTGGCATTATAAAGATAATGTAATGCCTGACAAGCACTTTCAAATTTGTGGCTATCAAATATTCCTCTACTATTTGCTTCATATGACACTAGAAATATTTCCTCCCGATGGTCTTTACAATTATAAAGTTTATCCGGCGTTATATAAACTAGAAGTCTACTTGTAACATTGCCTTCAGTAAATTCGATAGAATTATAATCACGAATTCTCCAGGTTTCGCGGAATGAATATTTAAGCCCATAATCAGGCCCTTTGTAAGCTCTGATGTAACGAAGTTCATCGTTCGGGTGAATAGAGCCGTCCGATTTGCCTTCACTGCTTACTTTCCAAAATTGAATTGTATGTTTGCCAAAGCGGATTATACAATTTTCTCCTTCCATATAGACATAAAAACATTTGAGGTTCTGAAAATTCATTAAATTATCGTCTATTTCATTATACTCGTCACATAATTGTGTAATATCATCATTAAGACATGCAATAGAAACAATACCAGGAACTATGTGTAAATCTAAAAAATTGGTTTCAAGCTGGTCACCATTTTTAGACATATAAAAACCCGTCAAATTGTCATTATTACGATTCTGTATAATAAATGGTTCAAAGGCTTTCGATTGTATAAGATTATCAGATGTTTCACCCATATCTCTACTAGCATTGTATATAGATTTTTCAGAATATAGATACCAGACCTCAAAAATCACAGTATTACCCTCCATTCCAGATATAGCCAGGTATCGATTATCGAGACAAAAATACATGTGAGAAATTCTAAAAGTACCACCAAAGTTTCCCCGTTGTACTTTTAAGCTGTAGACTATTAAGCCATTTTTGACGTTATAAACATTTACTACTTGATCACTTTCACTATAAGTGGCGGCAAGTGTGTTGTTTTCAATTTTATAATCAGCGGCAGCATCGTTATCGCTTTTTGAAAATGCCATGATATGTTGTCCTTCAGCATTAATCGAGCTCTGCAGTATACACTTCTCCGAAAGTGACCAAATACGAATAGCGTCATAAGGCATGATTAAAATATTCTGACGAATGTGTTTTGTAAATGTAATGAGCTTTTTTATGTCATCATTTTCTTTTTGAAGATTAAGCCAAGAAGAATTTTTAATATATGAATCATGGTGCGTTGGTAAAATTGGTTCGACTCCTGGTACAAAAATATTTAAATCAAATACTGTGTTTTTATATGGGTGATTAAGAAAATCACTGTATCTTATAGATTCGGCATCAACAAGCAATAAAGAGTCCTTTTCGTCATTCAAGAACACAGCACGCCCATTGAAGTTCAGAGACTCGAGTCGTCTGACAGATTTGGGTAGGACTTCAAAAAGGAAGCATTCAATGTTTTCTCGATTCTTTATAGCACCAGGACTATAATAAAAAGACAAAGCGATATATTTTCCGTCTCGAGAAATAGACAGAAATTTACAGTGATTTTGGTCCATACCATTTATAAGTCTAGAGATATCGAAGCTAAGTGGAACGTCTTCAGTAGCAGTTGCTTGTTTTCCATCTTCTATCGTAATTTTATTGTCCCTGTTGTCTGCGTTAACGGCTATAAGTCTGCGTACGGTTAAATATGTACTATTCGCGTTGTGAACATTGCGAGTAACACTAGCCATCCATTCCTTATTACTGGATATGTCCAGTAGTAAAACTTTTTCAGTTTCAGTATTGCGATTGTTGATTGCTGAAAGAGATCGATGTGTCACTCCTGAGTCATAATATAGAGTTGATTCTTCATCAGTATGTTCTAGCCGGCTCATTCTAACAATTTTTGTTATAAAAGAAAAGAGAAGATAGTTACCCTAAAGAGCCATGAAAAAAATATACATTTTAAATCCCAATTCTCGTACAAACACTTAGGGTTATGTCGTACGGGCGTAATTTTTTTTTAAAGAAAGGGGGATGGAAACAATTAGTTAAAGCAACTTACTTTGATTATTTTAAATTATTCTCTATAGATATTTTCCAAATCGACCATACATAATTATGTTTCAAGATCAAAAAAGAGGCTCATAATGAATACTTACTTCAAAATTCGTCTTACCTTACACAAAAAATTGTGTAATGAAATGTGGCTTCTTCAATCGAAAGCACGAGTTTGCTTTTTAGATATGTCAATTACTGAAATATTTTTTTTATCCTCTGTATTGTAAAAAAAAAAAAAAAAAAATTACGAATATTCGAGAAAGTTAAACGTGGTTACTCAAAAAACGCATTTCTTAAATAGGAAATACTTTTATTTCGAAATAGCTGGCATTTATCATTTAGTCAAACTGATCTACTGGTTTTGTGTTTTAAATACGAACCTTATTATACAACATGGTATATAAATACATTTAAGGAAGCCGTAGAGTCTTGAAGGAAAAACTAGGAAAGTTTTTTTAAGGAAAAAAATGAAGTATTTGAAAACCTTAAATTTACATGCTGTCAGATATGTTTAAGCGACTACATTAGTAGTTGGGGCAAAAAAAATATGATAGTTACAGAGTGACGTAAATATTCGAACAATCTTTGTAACGCTCACCATAGCCATACCCACCTTAGTACAGCCATCATGATCTACTCTTTATGAAAATAGAATAGGCGCATTGTAGAAAAACCGAAGTTATACTCCTACTAGAAGAAAGCCAAACCTAAAAAAACAAGGATATGAAGCATTAAAATTCATTACTACTCCTCGGTTTAGTTTTATTCCTACTAGCAAAGATTTATTTCAAAAGAGAGTTTATCGTCAGCAAGAACTCTATAGAGATGTCTCGCCTAATTTTTTACCAGATACTGTCCGTATCCGTAACGACGCTACCAAGTCTGCTTCTGTCTTTAAGACCATCGTGTTGAATCACGGGTTCTGTTGACCGTAAGATGGTCATTAAACATGCATCACTTTCTGAGCAATGGTATTTTTTGTCACAATCCGCAAGCAGTCCCGGATAAATATCTGGTGTGTTATAACCACCAAAAAATGCAAGAAATTCACCAAAGTGGTGTCATGGCATGTCCGATTGGCTCCGACAATATGTGCAAATAAAAAACAAATATGGTGGGAAAAATTAGAAGATAACCATACCTATGTTTGTCTCATCAATGCACGTATGTATATCTTCGTGCAGGGTTTAAGTCTTGACGTAAAATAAATTATGTCGAAGTCGGCCTTAAAAACGCTCACTTGGACTGACGAAAGTCTTGGTTTGTATCAAGATAGATATAGTACTGTGCTTCGGTCTGGCCAAAGTCAAACTTTGCTGGTGACTCCAGATGAATAAATAAAGAGTCTTTGTTAAGGGTGCTTGTTTTTTGGGGATATTTATTTGGGAATATTTATGAAATAGGATAAAATTATATTAGACATTTTATATTTGGAGCTTAATCCGTAGAGACATTTCTCTCTAAAAGCGGATACGAGTGGGAATTTTGGGTTTAATATTTAGTTTTTTATAGAGTTCCTTTGTTTCTTCTTCAAGTTCCTCCTCTTGCTTAAGTATAGTCTCTTCCTTTGCTACATAATAAATATATGAAGGGTTATTTTCTCTATCGTTTTGTTCGGCCTTAGAACACCACAAAAGTTCAATTTCTGATACAACAGCTAACGAATTATATATTAAAGATTGATTAGTTTTTTCATGTAAAGAAGGGGTTAGTTATATTTACCAGCGAAGTGACCAACCCTAATTTACAAATTATAAATGTTAGTAACGCACAATAAGTGTCATTTTGATTAACTTACCAAGCTTTCCTTCCGCGTTTTCGCACTTCTTCAACTGCGCTTGCCATAAGTGCACTTTATATAAAAATGTATAAGTATAACGTCATAATTGCCAATTAGATATAACTTACATAATAAGATTGAAAAAAATGAGTATAATGATGCACGAATATAAAATACACATCGCCATAAGCATCTTGCTATCTCCTGCTTTGCCTTGAGTAATGGGATCCCATACACCGAAAATAAAAAGCCAGACCCTTGAAAATGCTTTAAACCAGTTTGTAAAACCGTTGTCTGCACTAACGTCTGCAAAGTCTACCTTTCCTGTTAAGCTGGCATTACTAGTAAAATCACCCAAGTAATTTTCTTGAAAAAAAGAGTCTGTCTCTGGGGCTAATAGCACAATAAACGACATAGTAAATGCCACAACTGCAAGAAATATGATACAAAGTGTAGAAAAAACTCTCTTAAATAACTGGATAATAATTTCTAGCGTAATGCCCTGTTTTTTAAAAAAAAATTAGAATACTTGATAATGTACGGAATTCATATATTATACTTACAAAATGAGAGATTACTCTAAGCCTCAATATACCGTGAGACCATAAAATTAAAGCAGTAAAACTACTAACTTCGCTCTGTATATGAATGATATAATGTAAGTTATTCTTAAAATTTCATTCTTTATAAGTATTGTCTTACGAAATGATCCCATCCTAACAACGATTGCAGAACTGTAATTGCAGGAAAGATAAATGCGGCTATGTCTACCCAGTTGTAACCTGACAAAATGTAATGCATCTTGTAGGGCGTAATAAAAAATTGTCGTATTTCTTGTATAACAAGTATAGAAAAAGAAACTCCCATTATTGCCAAAGAAGTTATATGACCTGGATGCTGCATGTCAAATTCATTTTCAGTTTCTGTAGCATACAATGACCGAGAGAATAAAACGCCAGTAGAGTAGCTGATATAGTATAATGCATGTATAAAACAAATCAAAATAAATCTCGTTCTAGCAAATGTTTTCCATTTATATTCCAGTGAAACTTCAAAAATAGTATCTCCTTGTTTAAAAATAGTATTACTGCGTCGATTTAATGCCATCTGAATAAAAGAACTTTGTTTTTCATCGCCTATTATTGAGCTTACAGAGTTGTTGTATAGGTTGAAGTTTTGAAGGGGGATAATGCACACTTTTAGTGATGTTGTCGATCCTCCTTTTGAATTTCCAGTGAGATAATTCCATATAAAATAATTTGCAATGTGTCTTACTGGCTGAGTAAATGTAAACCGGCTTACAATACTCGAGTCTTTCTTGCGTTTCAATAGTCTCCATTCGGCTTGGGTATAACTTTTAAGCTCTTCCCGGATCGTATGAGGTTCCATATTGGAGAAGTTAACAACATCTTTATAATGAAAAGCGTACGACTCTCTGTACGCGTTAAGTTCTGAATCCAACAATCCTAACGTTTTTTCGCCAATACGTAGATAAGATAGTTTTTTAATACTAGAAAATAAAAGATCTGGGATAAAAAGGGGTCACTAATATGCTTTAATATAATATTTTATAATTTATTTTCTCTTACCCGAGTCTGCTTCTTGAAGAAATACGATAACGTCCATTATTGCACAAAGAGAGCCCACACCTAAAATTTTGGAATCAGACAAAACGCGATTGAAAAGTAGCTTGAATAAATAGTAGCTCCAATTGTCTATTAGCACCGTTAAAACATTTTCATTCCTTGCTATTGTATCAGTACCATCCTTCATTTTTTGATAGCGATGTTTCTTTCTTCGGCTTCGTAAATAATTATCAGTTGATTCAGGGCTGTTAGTTGAGGGTACTGTTTCCTTCTTTCGAAAATTTTTTCCCATTCTTGAATCCTTCCAGTAGTGTATAGCCTCTTTGACCTTTTTTGGGTTTATTTTTTTTATTTCTAATGAAGTTCTGGGATAGCTGCAAATACTTATGGGTACTGGTGTAGTTATAATTTTTGCAATGATTTTTCTGCCTTCTTCAAAAGATGCCAACATAGCTAATGTCTTATTTCCAGTAATATTTGTAAAGTATGTAGATTTAGGGCCAATACCACGCAAGGCCGATGTAATAAGTCCTTGAGTTTTACTGCGTAGTTGATCCATATTATCCTAAAAAAAATAAGATTATATTAGTTTGAGCACATGTATTAAAAGATGTTCTATTCAAACCTTGTTCTTATATCCCTTGGCATTATAAAGATAATGTAATGCCTGACAAGCACTTTCAAATCTGTGGCTATCTAATATTCTTCCATTATTTGCCTCACCCGGCATTAGAAATATTTGCTCTGTATGGGAGTATTTAGGAGTTTCTTTAGAATCATCAGTTTTATTATTATCATCATCACCCTTCGTCATTGTATTAACTTTTAACCTATGCGAAATTTTGCCTCCAGTAAGCTCGATCGGGTCGCCTTCACAAATTACCCAGGTTTTGCGGAATGAATAATTAAGTCCATAGTCAGGGCCTTTGTAAGCTCTTATATAAATAAGCTCATCATTGGTACGTATTGGGTCCCCAGATTTAGCATCAGGATTTAATTTCCAAAGTTGAATTGTATGCATGCCAAAGCGAATTAGATACTCTTTTTCTCCGATTTTAATATTGCCACATTTGAGGTTTTGAAACTCCAATAAACTGTTGTCTATTTCACTACTACAAGAAAGAATAGTATTTGTAGGATTTTTCCAATTTATAATAGGAGAGCCATTATTTGTATCTATGTCTAAATCTAAAAAATTAATTTCAAGTTGATCGTCATTCCTAGACATATAGAACCCCGTTAAGCTGTCTTCCCCATTTAGATTACGTTTTTGGATAATAAAAGGCTCGAAAACTTTCAATAATACAAGTTCATCGTAACTTTCTCCCATATTTCTTCTTGCTTCATGAATACGTTTCTTCGAATCAAGATACCAGACTTCAAAAACCACATCATTGTCCTCTATTCCAGATATAGCCAGGTATCGATTTTCAAAACAAAAATACATATGGGAAATCTTAAAATTACTTTTGAAATTTCCCCCTTGTATTTTCAGGTCATAGACTAGTAAACCATGTTTGACATTATAAACATTTACTACTCCATCAATTTCACTATAAGCGGCGGTAAGTGTATTGTTTTCGATTTCATTATCAGCGGCATCGTTATCGCTTTTTGAAAATGCCATGATATGTTGTCCTTTAGCACTAATCGAGCTCCGCAGTATACACTTCTTCGAAAGTGACCAAATACGAATAGCGTCAAAAGGCGTGATTAAAATATTCTGACGGATATGTCTTGTAAAAATAATGATCTTTTTTACTTCATCACTCGTTTTTCCTGGAAGATCGAGCCAAGGATGACTTTTAATATATGAATCATGGAGCGTTGGTGAAGCTTCGACTCCAGGTATCAAAATATCTAAATCAAAAACTATGTTTTTATATGGGTGATTAAGAAAATCACTGTATCTTATAGATTCGGCATCAACAAACAATAAAGAGTCCTTTTCGTCATTCAAGAACACAGCACGCCCATTAAGTTTCACAGACGTGAGTCGGCTGACAGATTTGGGTAGGACTTCAAAAAGGAAGCATTCAATGTTTTCTCGATTCTTTATAGCACCAGGACTATAATAAAAAGACAAAGCGATATATTTTCCGTCTCGAGAAATAGACAGAAATTTACAGTGATTTTGGTCCAAACTACTTATAAGGCTAGAGATATCGATGCTAAGTGGAACGTCTTCAGTAGCAGTTGCTTGTTTTCCATCTTCTATCGTAATTTTATCGTCCCTGTTGTCTGCGTTAACGGCTATAAGTCTGCGTACGGTTAAATATGTAGTATTCGCGTTGCGAACATTGCGAGTAACACTAGCCATCCATTCCTTATTACTGGATATGTCCAGTAGTAAAACTTTTTCAGTTTCAGTATTGCGATTGTTGATTGCTGAAGGAGATCGATGTGTCACTCCTGAGTCATAATATAGAGTTGATTCTTCATCAGTATGTTCTAGCCGGCTCATTCTATCAATATTTGTTATAAAAGAAAAAAGAAGATAGTTATCCCAAAAAAGAAAGACCCCTTTCTCTTAAAGAGCCATGAAAAAAATATACATTTTAAATCCCAATTCTCGTACAAACACTTAGGGTTATGTCGTACGGGCGTAATTTTTTTTTAAAGAAAGGGGGATGGAAACAATTAGTTAAAGCAACTTACTTTGATTATTTTAAATTATTCTCTATAGATATTTTCCAAATCGACTATACATAATAATGTTTACAGATCAAAAAAGAGGTTCATAATAAGTACTTCCTTCAAAATTCGTCTTACCTTACACAAAAAATTTGTGTAATAAAATGTGGCTTCTTCAATCGAAAGCACGAGTTTACTTTTTAAATATGTCAATTACTGAAATATTTTTCGATCTTTAAACATTATTCTGTATTGTAGTTTTTTTTTTTTTTTACGAATATTCGAGAAAGTTGAACGTGGTTACTCAAAAAACGCGTTTCTTAAACAAGAAATATTTCTATTTCGAAATCATTGATACTTATCATTTAATCAAGCTGATTTGCTGATTTCGTGTTTTAAACACAAACCTTATTATACAACATGATATATAAACAAAGTTGCAGAGTCTCAAAAAAAAAATTAGAAAGGTTGTTTTTTTTTAAGAAAAAAAGAAAGTATATGAAAACGTGAAATTTATGTTGAAGTAACTACATTAGTAGTTGCGGTAAAAGTATATGATAGCTGGTTACAAAGTGGTATATGTATTAGAACTATTTTTGTAACACCCAGCCATATATATCAATAACATGTTAGTATAACCATATACTCTTTACAAAAAATAGAATAAGGACGTAGCAAAGGTGCTTCTATTAGGGTTAGAAAAATCAAATTTATACTCCTAAAACCTAAAAAAAACAAGTGATTATATGTAAGTATGTAAAGCGTGACTCTTCTTTAAAATGTAATATTGTAAAAACTTCCTAAAAACGAAATAACTTCTATTGCTACAATAAGAGATAGTGTTTTTTTCCCATCAGCATTCATGTCTGATACTTATACAAGTTGTATATCTTCAAATTGAGCAATAAAAAAAAACAATAGGGGAGCTTGTCTCTTCAAATGAATTTATAGGTTTAAGACGTGCATGAAACGAGATCCCGGTATGCTACATTGTTTGTTAAACTTCACAGTAATCGATCTAAAAGCTCTTTCAATCTCAACTTCAATTTTTCTGTACTTTTTTTTTTAAGCCAATGATTAGCTTTGATACTTCTCAAACTTTTTTACATGCGACTTCACATGAATTTATGCTTAGCGTGTGCGTTCCGGCAAACCTGTCATTACGTTTATCCTAGTACGCTTAAAAGTTAGGGTTTCGGGGGGTAAGCACGAGCGAAAAACATAATTGGAATAGCAAACGTTTGCATTAACATGTAGTGGCTAATAAAGAGTTGTTTACGATTATCAAACAGTCGATAACTAAAGAAGATACTCTTGTAAATCGCTTTATCGATTAATAGAAATGTACGACAAGTTGGGATAAGGTATTTAACTTTAACTGTAGATGAAAGCTATGTCAGTAGCCTTTTTTTTTTTCTCAAATAGATGTAGCCTTACTGGTAATAACAGACAATTAAATGACCGGAATGTCGGTAGCGCTACTAAACTCAAAGAGATAACATCGATAATGATCTTATCTCGTACACCGCCATCTCCTCATATCAGCGATTTAGATTTTTACTCGATAGTCGGTTCGTAAATTCGTTTATACAACAAACAAAGATATCATATATATTTATCAAAAAAAAAAAAAAAGGTTATGATGAACGTAATTCACTTTGATTTTTCTTTACAGATAAATCTTTTATCCTAAAGTCTTACGCGTAATGAACATGTGTAACAAAAACTGATCGAAAAGACCCTTTTGGTTATTAAAAAAAAGATAAGAAGACCAAAAGAAGTAGGTGATGCTTAAATATCCCACGATTACGATTTTTATTTTCTGGGGGACCTTTTTTTTTTTTTTTTTGTCAGTGGTTAGTTTCTAAAATATAACATGACCCATAATTGTAACAAATCATTAAAGTCTTTTTATGCTCGTAGCAGTGAAATCAAAACGGTCCTCGGAGTTTATTAAATGATAGATAGTTGTAAAAATATACACTAAAAAAAAAAAAAAAAAAAGTCTATAATTATACCACTGCAATAAAAGAAGAGATAAAAGTAAAAGAGAGAGAGTGTGTGTGGGTGAGAGAGAAAGCGAGAGAAAACCGTGAGAAAAAACTCGTTGCCGGAGAGATAAAGTTTTTCACATATGCACCAATGTGATGTAATGTCTTCCTGTAGCACCATTGGAAAGGCTATTTCCCCACAATAAGAGTGACACTAGGTGGAACAAATAAAAGCTTAAGCATTTTGCCGAGTTAATATTTAAAAACGACCTAAAAACTTTTTTTTTTTTTTTAAAAAACAAGTTTCTTTCTTTTATTTTATTTTTTATAAACATGTCAACTAACAACCAACAATGTTCTGTACCTGGTGTATCTATTTTAGCTTCTTATAATGCTGATCAAGCAAAGATTTTAAGTCCTGAAGCATTAAAGTTTATTGCTACTCTTCAACGTAGTTTTAACCCTACTCGCAAAGATTTACTTCAAAAGAGAGTTTCTCGTCAACAAGAAATCGATAGAGGTGTCTTGCCTGATTTCTTACCAGAGACTGCTCATATTCGTAACGATGCCAACTGGCGTGCTGCTAAACCTGCTCCTGGTCTTCAAGACCGTCGAGTTGAAATCACTGGTCCTGTTGATCGTAAGATGGTCATTAATGCTTTAAACTCTGATGCCCTTACTTATATGGCTGATTTCGAAGGTACCAATCTATACTGATAATAGCCTAAAAGTATACTAAGATGATTATTATTAGATTCAACTGCACCTACTTGGGATAATGTTTTAAATGGACAAGTTAACCTTTGTGACGCCATTCAGGGTACAATTTCATTCACTAATGCGGCTGGTAAAAAGTACGAATTAAAGAGTCGTACAGCTACACTTATTGTTAGGTAATTATTATTTTACACGCATGACTTTTTTTTTTGAGATTATCTAAACTTTCTCTTTATAGACCTAGAGGTTGGCACATGGTTGAAAAGCATATTCTTGTAGACGGAGAACCCATGTCAGCATCTATTTTCGATTTCGGTTTATTCTTTTTCCATAACGCAAAGAACCAAATTAAGAACGGGTTGGGACCTTACTTTTATTTACCAAAGTTGGAATCCCACTTGGAAGCAAGGTAAAAAGTGTATAATTAAAGATGTATATATTATTTGCTAATTTTTTTTTTTTAAAAAAAAAGATTATGGAATGATGTGTTTAATGCTTCTCAAGATATGGTTAATATTCCTCGCGGTACAATTCGTGGTACTGTCTTGATCGAAACTATTTTAGCAGCATTTGAAATGGACGAGATTATTTATGAACTTCGTGATCATTCTTCTGGTTTGAATTGTGGTAGATGGGATTATATCTTTAGTTTTATCAAAAAGTTCCGTCAATACCCTCAATATGTTTTACCTGATCGTTCTGATGTTTCCATGACGGTTCCTTTTATGAGCGCCTATGTTAACTTATTGATTCAAACTTGCCACAAGCGAGGTGTGCATGCCATGGGCGGTATGGCAGCTCAAATTCCTATTAAAAGCGATGCAGAAGCCAACCAAGTAGCAATGAAGAAAGTCCGTGCAGATAAATTACGTGAAGTCACTGCAGGCCATGATGGCACTTGGGTTGCACATCCTGATTTAGTAAAGATTGCTCTGGAAATCTTTAATGAACATATGCCTCAACCTAACCAACTTTTTGTTCGTCGTGAAGATGTGTGTGTCAAACAAGCTGATCTCTTGAATGTTAAATTTGAAGGAAAGATTACAGAACACGGTATTCGTGATAATATTCAGATTGGGTTAGCATATATGGAATCATGGTTAAGAGGTGTTGGCTGTGTTCCTATTCATCATTTGATGGAAGACGCAGCTACGTATG
Organism: Thamnidium elegans; assembly: GCA_025201345.1. NCBI lineage: Eukaryota > Fungi > Mucoromycota > Mucoromycetes > Mucorales > Mucoraceae > Thamnidium > Thamnidium elegans. The sequence goes on along the minus strand of JAIXMG010000011.1, from coordinate 156,304 downwards.
AAATTAGCCGTTCGCAACTTTGGCAGTGGGCATATAATAAATCCATGACAGCAGAAGGTATTCAGGTCACAGGAGATTACTGCTTAAAGGTGCTTGATGAAGAAATCGAAAAGATTAAACAAGAACTCGGAAGTAAATATGAGAATACAAAGTATGAATCAGCAAAGAAGGCATTCGCGACAAACATTACTGGTGAGCGATATGATGATTTCGTGACTACTATGCTTTACGACGATATCCTCTCTATCGGTTCAAAGCCTAGATTATAATATTTTAAAACTCCTCCCCCCTTTTCACCCTGCCTTTTCTTTTTTAAAAAAGAACATTTTACATATATATAAAAAAAACATTACAATGTTTTCCTTTTTACTTTTCAGACTTTAAACTGATAAAAAAAAAAGTTGTTTTCTCAGACTTTTTATTAAATGCCGTGTAACTTTTTTTTTTATGGCAATCCTTTTTAAGCTTTAATCATAGTTAAGTTGACCCCTCCTCTTTTATATAAGTCTATGTGCTTCATCTTTTTTTTTTAAAAAAAAACAGTCAAGTTTACTTTCTCATTCATCTTTTTTTGTGCGTAGATGAAACACTTGATTGTTTTAAAAAGACACTTGTAAATGTGTCTCCCCCCCCCCCCCTTCTCTCTTTTTTTTTTAGCACGTTTATTTTCTTACAAAGTAATGCTGAAGCAAAAAAGAAAACGGATATACAATTAACTTAAAATTATAGCAATATACTTTTTTGCCCACCAGCCCTAGTAAGCTGAAATTACACGTTGAAAGGCCAAGTACCGCTATATATATTATAGTTATGCCGAACTGTATATTTTATAAAAAAAAGACATCAATTAAGTAAAATAAGTCAGCTAGAACCTAAAAAAAAAATAAAAAAAAAAAAATGGCGGACAGTATACGTTTACTATTACTGCTAAAGGTAGGTCAAATTAGATACAGCAGCTTCACCTCCAAAGTTCGTTTTCCAGAGTAATGAATTCGCTTTTGTCGTCGATTAAAATTCGTTTTTTCTTATTTCAAAATTCGCTTCTTTATTGGTCAAAGTTCGTTTTTTTGTAAAGCTCCAAAGTTCGTTTTGACTTTACTCTGGAGTTACTCTTTTGCCTATTTATCCCAAACAAAAAATTCTTTCAATTTATACAGATATTATGACTAAAGATTATAAAGAAGGTTTGGTCAGATTAAAAAAAAAAAAAAAAAAAAAAAAAAAATAGAATTTTCGCTGAACTAACAACAAATATATATATATACATATATATATAGCTATAGCCAGATACATATTATACACGCGCCGAATGTCAATTACCCCTCAACTATTTGCATTCATAAGTATGAATGAAGGACTTGTTATCAGTGACATCATCACACACAAACGAACTTCAGTGGAAGAAATTAAAAGGATGTGGATACGACGATTTACTTCAGAAGTCAAAGACGATGTACCTATCGTAGATTCCGTAGAAGTAAACTAGGTTGACTTACTAGCTGAAGCAGTAAAAAAAAAAAAGCAAAAGAAAATATGATACAATCCCTTAAAAGCAAAAGAATCTTTGCACTTTTAGAAGGTTATGAAAAAGAAAACGATTCTATTGCAAAATCAGTGGCTGGGTCACAAGCCGAGGACAGTACTAGTAAGGTATACAATAATAATTAATTCATGCCTCGATTTAGAAAAAAAAAAAAAAAAAAAAAAAGGAAAAGAGACAGCTCACTATGTCCAAGAAGCAACGGAATCTGATACTATACAACCAAAACATTTCGAGTCTAATGTATAACCCATAGACAGTTCTAGTGTAGATACCACAGCCAAATCTAGTGTACAGTCTGATGATGTTTCAGCCCAAAGTACCCCCTTTTTACAGATCATTTACAGTGACAACGACGTCAATAGTTCTTATAAAGAAAAGGAGTCGGAAACTATGACCAATGTATCGTCTGCTTGGTGTATTGTAGGTTACGTTTGGTCGATGACACTCAGTGAATTAAATATTATCTCTGAAGGAAAGAAAGAAATGGTTACTAGCAATTCAAATGTAAAGTCGATATATGATAATACTCACAATCTTGCCTTTGAAAAGTTTTTAAAACCATCAGATATTGATAAAAGACTTTTTCTATCTGCTTTATTTGAAACATCACATCCAAGCAATCCAGCCAAACGTCAGTATATAGTGCCCCTTAAAAAGTTATCAGAGAACATTATTCAATGAGTAAGAGCTATGGAGCAAGCAATGGAGAACAGAACCGTGATTAATGTACAGGGCATCCCATTCAACACCGTTAATGAAGTAGCTCTACACATTGAATAATGTTCTCTGGTAACTTTTTAAGGGGCACTATATACTGACGTTTGGCTGGATTGCTTGGATGTGATGTTTCAAATAAAGCAGATAGAAAAAGTCTTTTATCAATATCTGATGGTTTTAAAAACTTTTCAAAGGCAAGATTGTGAGTATTATCATATATCGACTTTACATTTGAATTGCTAGTAACCATTTCTTTCTTTCCTTCAGAGATAATATTTAATTCACTGAGTGTCATCGACCAAACGTAACCTACAATACACCAAGCAGACGATACATTGGTCATAGTTTCCGACTCCTTTTCTTTATAAGAACTATTGACGTCGTTGTCACTGTAAATGATCTGTAAAAAGGGGGTACTTTGGGCTGAAACATCATCAGACTGTACACTAGATTTGGCTGTGGTATCTACACTAGAACTGTCTATGGGTTATACATTAGACTCGAAATGTTTTGGTTGTATAGTATCAGATTCCGTTGCTTCTTGGACATAGTGAGCTGTCTCTTTTCCTTTTTTTTTTTTTTTTTTTTTTTCTAAATCGAGGCATGAATTAATTATTATTGTATACCTTACTAGTACTGTCCTCGGCTTGTGACCCAGCCACTGATTTTGCAATAGAATCGTTTTCTTTTTCATAACCTTCTAAAAGTGCAAAGATTCTTTTGCTTTTAAGGGATTGTATCATATTTTCTTTTGCTTTTTTTTTTTTACTGCTTCAGCTAGTAAGTCAACCTAGTTTACTTCTACGGAATCTACGATAGGTACATCGTCTTTGACTTCTGAAGTAAATCGTCGTATCCACATCCTTTTAATTTCTTCCACTGAAGTTCGTTTGTGTGTGATGATGTCACTGATAACAAGTCCTTCATTCATACTTATGAATGCAAATAGTTGAGGGGTAATTGACATTCGGCGCGTGTATAATATGTATCTGGCTATAGCTATATATATATGTATATATATATATTTGTTGTTAGTTCAGCGAAAATTCTATTTTTTTTTTTTTTTTTTTTTTTTTTTTAATCTGACCAAACCTTCTTTATAATCTTTAGTCATAATATCTGTATAAATTGAAAGAATTTTTTGTTTGGGATAAATAGGCAAAAGAGTAACTCCAGAGTAAAGTCAAAACGAACTTTGGAGCTTTACAAAAAAACGAACTTTGACCAATAAAGAAGCGAATTTTGAAATAAGAAAAAACGAATTTTAATCGACGACAAAAGCGAATTCATTACTCTGGAAAACGAACTTTGGAGGTGGAGCCGCTGTATTCATATACTTTTTTTTAAAGGGGAAAGGGGCGTTTTTTTGATGAGTTGTGGAAACAGGAGAAACATTCATTTTTCACTGAGTGTTAAATAAAATTTAAAAAACTACTATTATTTAAGGCGCCTACAAAAAACTTATAACAGCTTAAGATCGACATGGTTTTAGCCCTTTCTTTCTCTTATATACCTCTTTTTTTTTTTCTGTTTTTTTTTCTGTTTTTTTTTTTACTAGACTCGATATTTTTGTAGTAATAAAATATAAAAAGAAGAAGAAAAAAAAACCCCCTCCTCCTCCTCCAAGAAAATATAGAATATAGACTAATTATGGCACTACCAAAAGCAGTTAATTACTTTATTGTAATTTATCTTGTATGTTCAATCCTGTATACGTCAACGTACCTTTTAGGGTTCGGAAGAAGTTCTTCCAAGAGCCAAGCTTCTTCAGGGTTTAGCGTTTCTAGCTTACAAGAACGTTATCTCGGAAAGCAAATTGTAGATTGGAAAAATGCGCTTGGTAAATATTAGTATTTTATTATCATCTTGAAGCTAATTGAAATAATATTTTAGATGATGTTGTTGAATCGACCCCAGAGGATCTTGTATTAAGTAAAGCATTTTCGGAAACCATGGGACCTTCTAAAGTGATTCCGTATTATTTTAAAGCATCCGAAACTTTTGATAACGAAGAAGTGACTATTGCAACCCTGGTTACTTATAATCGGTTTGCTGTACTTGGTAGACTTGCTTCTCATTATAAAGGACCCGTTTCTGTCGCTCTTCATGTCAATGACGATGACCAAAAGCAAAAGATATTAACTGATCTTCATGCACTCTATGCTGAAAATGAAGATTTAAGACGTTATGTTGATCTCCATCTGGTTGTTGATAAATTTGATCGTCAATTCAATATGTGGCGTAATGTTGCTAAATTCTTTGCTGGTACTGACTATATTATGATGTTGGATGTCGATTTTTATCTCTGTACAGACTTTAGAAAATCATTGAAAAAGCAACCTGAATTAATGGAATTATTAAGATCTGGAAAGGGAGCTATTGTTGTACCTGCTTTTGAATATGTCGATGAACATGACGGTATTAACTGGGATGCATTCCCCAAGAACAAGGAAGATTTATTGGCTGATGTAGAGACTGAAAAGCTCGATATGTTTCACAGAGGCTGGAAGCGTGGTCATGGCTCTACAAATTATAAAAAGTGGTATGAACAATCAAAGCCTTACAAGGTCACTGATTACAACTATTCGTATGAACCCTATGTTATCTTTAAAAAGGAAGGCACTCCTTGGTGTGACGAACGATTTGTTGGATATGGTGCTAATAAGGCCGCTTGTTTGTTTGAAATCTTTTTAGCTGGTATTGACTATTGGGTATTACCTGGTGATTTCTTAATCCATCAAACTCATTATTACCCTGAGGATACGAGAGCAAAAGAGGTACCCTTAAATATGAACCCACCCATTTTATAATACGATTACTAAACTGTCATTCTTTTATTATTTAGCGTACGTATAATAAAAAGTTGTATGACTATTACAGAGAAGAAACTTGTCTCCGTTACGCTCGTATGATGATCGCTGCAGATGAATGGAATACCAGTAAATCTGCCAATCTTAAAAAAGAATGTGGCAGAATTCGTGGGTTTAATGATGTGATCGAGAAAGTAGCATATGAACATAACGAATTATAATCTAGCTTTTATTTATTTATTTTCTGCTGTAACACAGATATATATACACACACACACACACACATATATACTTTTTCACACTTTCTAAAATTTACTACATATTTACCCTTCCTCCTTCGCCCATTTGTCTTATTAAAAAGTGTTTCTTTTTTTTTTTTTTACCCGAGTATATTGTACTAGTCCTTCCGCGCTGACGAATCACAACAAGTTTAATGGCGCACTATAAACATTTAGTGAAAACTATACTAAGCAGTTATTTTAATTAAAAACGAACTCAACATCTAGATCTCTTTCTTATTATACGTATATATTTGAAGTAAATGTGTACACGTTGCAGAGGAATTTTTTTTTTTTTTAGTCTTATTAGGTGCCGCCAGACGTTTATTTGACTTGCCTTCTCCTTTAGGGTGAATATCTTTTATTCAAAACATCAATCTACAATCCATTTACCATAATTGGCCCGTGACTAATTTGACCAACTTTGAAAATAACAAATTGATTTTCTATTTCGCGGCCCCTGCATATATACTTTCTAAAAAGAAAAGATGATTCCATTCACTTCTTAATATGTTCTATATTACAGCCGTAATAAGGTAATTTATAACTCCCCTTTTATTTTTATTTTCCAGACTGTTAATTAGCTAATTTTCAAATAGATAAAAAAAAAAAAAGTACTTTTTTCTTTGCCAGCATGGGCACAGAATGTCTTGTTAAAATTTAGAATTTTCAATGCAAACAATATGTCGGCTCAGTAATGGTTTATAGAGTAAGTGCTTTGCATGCTTAAGATGAAACAGTTGCAAGATGCTTTTTTTTTTTCCGACGTAAATATTTAAAGCGATTCGTCCTGTCATATCATGTACTATGTAATATTTGTCTCTTTAAAAAAAAAATGCTATGTTACTAACGTTACTATAATCTTAGATTAGCTATGAGCAACATTTTCTTTTCATAAAAAGGAAGGCGACTCCCAAACTTTACGTTGCCAAGGAACACGTCACAAGCTCGTGTTAAGGCTGCACTACGCTGGCCAACATTTATTTTAACATTTTAACATTTATAAATCCTTTTTATTCATTTTTTAACAAGCATTAACATTTTAATATTTATATAGGCTATTAATAAATACAATTGTTTCTCTATGTACAAGTATTTTTTTTTTTTTTTTTTGCTGCTTTTATTCCAAGTGACAAATAAAACCCCTAAATACTGGTTTCACCAAAAACTTTTGATAATGCGTGGTATTTCAGATATGCGGTAAAAAGCTACCAGTCAAAAATCGCTTGCCATCTTTAGAAGAAAAAAAAAAACTTGTAATGATCTTGTATATATATATATATACAATAATGGCAGTCAATGATGAAAAGGAAGGTATTTGATCGGTAGTTAAAAGTATACTTAATTCATTAAATCGTATTATAATATATTATCACTCGGAATAAGTACCATGATGGAACAAAGGGAAGAGAGAGCTTCTTCATTGGCGGACTTTAAGACGAATGAAATCAACCACAAACAGGATGATTGGATATCTAAATCACTCGAGTAAAACTTTAGACAATTAACTTTCGATTGGGTCTTGACTTGTTTTAATTTAAAGTACGAGAGCGACTGTAATATTTTTACGAGATCGGAAGAGAGAGAGAGAGAGAGAGAGAGTCAAACAAAAAAAAAAAAAATTTATTACTTTATTCTTTTTTTCTTTCAAACTCAAAAAGAAATGAATTCGACGTTGTACAAAAGAAGAAGGCTTCGACAAAAACCTCATATCTTAACGATTGAACAGTCTCGAGAATTAGGACAATTGGTCGGAAAGAAAGTATTAAAGCATGTTGCAGACCAAGGCCTTGTTAGTATTTTTTTAAAAAAAAGCTTTTTTTAATGGAGCAGACAACATTGACATTTAAGTTTAAATAGATCCCGATCAACTTGTTTAGACTGAGAAAAAAGAAACTTGAAATGATTTATAAATATTTGTTTGATCATCAATTAATTCATGATAAGCAACCTATTTTTGAATCCTTACAGACACATCAATTGGCAGAATATCTTTTAAATATAATTTATCCCGGATATCCTGCCTGTAAAGCTAAAAATTTAGCTTACACAGATTATCGATTGTGGTACAGTTTATTTTATTTTTTGTTTTGAAAAAAAAAAATTAATTTTCCATGTGTATATTTCAGTCGAGAAAAGGATACGGGACTTATTCCATTAGCTTATGATTATGTACCGACAACAGAAGTATATGAACGATTAGATGAATTGTATCGTATGGATATTGATTGGAAAGAAAATACAACAATTGAAGTTTCAATATGTACTTTAAAGAGAGCAATTGAACGAATACGTGCAGCCAATTTTATGAAACCATTTGAATTTATCGAATATCATTTATATTTCTGGAATTCACCGCGTACTCTATTAAAACCACAGTGTAAATCACTCTGCTTAAACCAGCAAGAAATATGGTCCGAAAAGAAGGAGGTAAAAAAAAAAAAAAAAATAGTATATATATATAATTTACAGTTTACTAATGTATACTTTATAGAAAATTATAGCTGAAGGGTTTATGCATATTGATATTACAAAACAACTTGAACAATCTATCACGGAAAAATCTAAAAAGATAAAACTGGATATTAAACTTGCCAATAACGATGAATACAACATTAACCATATTTCAATATCAGCCGTTATTAAAAGACCAACACAAGACGTAAGTAAAGGATATAAAATAGTATATATAAAAATCTAACAAAAAAAAAAACCTCCAAAAGTTGGTTCGAGATTTATATCTCCAAACTACAACGGAATGTATAGCCAAATCAATACAAACCAGTTTATGTCCACTTGACACACAAGAAATAGCTATTCACTTGTTAAAACAGTATCAAGAATCAAAAGACAAGTTAAAATCATCCGAGAATTTATTTTTGACATATCTAAGTAACACATTTAATAAAAATTTATCGTCAAGTGAAGAAGATGACGAAGAAGAAGAAGAAGATATTGTTTCTTTGGTTGATCCTGTATCTGGTACGCGAATACAACACCCCGTGAAGAGTTTACATTGTAAGCATCGTTCCTGCTTTGACGCCGCTATTTTTTTCGATCGCAACGCTGACATTAAACTTTGGCATTGTCCAATTTGTCTTGTGCATATCAAAAACACAGAGGTAAATAAAGCAGTAAAAAAAAAAATCTCTTTTTTATTTCTTTTTTTTAAGATATCATTTTTTTAATATGTAGGAATTAAGAGTAGATTATGTAAATAAAGTAGCACTGGCTCAGTATCCTCAAGAAGAAAAACTTTTCGTACTTCAAAAAGATACGTTGTTATCGGAAGCCGAAATGTTTGGTGATGAAACTATTTTGATACAAGAGGATTTAAAACGTTCATTTGTTCAAGATGATGAAGCACCAGTTCAAAAAAGACTACGTACTTTGACACATGTTATGTAAAGAAGAAGAAAAAAAGCCTCTCCCCCACCATTTATTACACTTTTTTTGTTAAAAAAAATATAAGCGGTAATTTTTTTTCCGCCGAGTGCTCGGTTGACTTTTGTATACTTGTGACACCTTTAATTTCCCACTAAAAAAATAATAAAATACATTTCCCACCTTATATTTTTCTTTTTTTCTTTTTAACTTTATATTATGGCTCCTATTCGTCTTGAAGATACCAAAGAATCCGCTGGTTGTTTATCCAGCATCTTTTCTAGCTGTTCTCGTCCTCAACAGACTCAAGAATTCAATGAAAAATTCATGTATTCTGCTATTGAGCCCATGGAACAATTACCAGCCTATCAAGATATTACCAAAGTAATAAAGAGAGACCTTCCCTCTCCCAAAATTTATATATTTCCTTTCTAATTTTTAAAATATGTAGGGTATGAAGAAGCTTGACCTCAAAGTTGATAATGAGATTGAACATGTCATTGACAATGCCATTAATGAAATTAGTGCTGAACTTCGTACTATTAGTGTCGACGTAAAGTTTTTTCTTTAAACTCTGTATATGTATATATATTTTTTTTACTGACTAACTTTTTTTTTTTTTTTTTTTTTTTTTTTTTTTTATAGCTTCATGAAAATATGGAGACTGGTATGAAGGAAGTTCATGCTCACGCTGTTTTAACGGATTTCCTTGAAAAGAAGGGTTTCAAGGTCACTCGTCATGCCTACGGTATGAAGACTGCATTTACTGCTGAATACAGTAGAGGTCACGGTAGAAGAGTTGGTGTTTGTGCAGAATATGATGGTCTCCCAGGGTAAGAAAATATACACATAAAAAAAAAAAAAAGAAAAAAGAGCTAAAACTCTTTTTTTTTTTACTGCATATTTTTTTTTTTTAAAAAAAAAAGTCTCGGTCAAGGTTGTGGTCATAACTTGATTGCTATCAGTGGTCTCGCCACCGCTATCGGTATTAAGGCTGCTCTTGAAAGCGGTAAAGCTTCTGGTAAGGTCGTTCTTTTTGGTACACCTGCCGAAGAATTATCTATTGGTAAGATTGTACTTGTTGAAAAGCGCGCTTTCCAAGACAACGTTGATGTTTGTTTGATGTTACATCCTGCGTAAGTTATAACCTCCCTTTTTTTTTAAAAAAAAAAAAACTAGTTTCTAATTATTATTATTTTTTTGTAGTGCTTATGATCATCAATATGCCGCACTTATTGCTATTAACGATGTCCATGTTGAGTTTTTTGGTAAGGCTAGTCACGCGTCCGCAGCTCCTTGGGAAGGCGTCAACGCGTTGGATGCGCTTGTTCAAGTGTGGAACGGTATCAGTATGATGCGTCAACAACTTTTGCCTACTGACCGAGTGCACGGAATTGTTACGGACGGAGGTCAAGCGCCCAACATTATTCCAGAACACACATCTGCGTTCTTCTTTATCCGTACGACCAAGGCCAACCAAGCCGGTCGTCTTCAAAAGAAGTTGGAAGCATGTTTTGAAGCAGCCGCTTTAGCTACAGGATGTGAGGTGAAATATACTTGGAGAGAAATCGGTATTACAAAGGATGTTGTTCAAAACCAAGTGATGGCAGATACGTATGCTGCTCATATGGAAAAGTACGGTATCCGTTTCCCATCGGAGGATGTGCAAATGCGTGCTGGCGGTGGGTCGACTGATATGGGTAATGTCAGCTACGAAATGCCTTGTATCCATCCCATGTACGGTATTCATACAACCGCTTCTAACCATACCATCGAATTCACGGCGGCTGCAAAGACCATGCCTGCTCATAAAGATACCATTCAGGCTTCCAAGTGTCTTGCTGCTACGGGTGTTGAAGTTTTGCTGAATGAAGCTTATTATAACAGTGTTCAAAAGAACTTTAAAGATAACCTTGTTGCTGCTGATGTTTAAAATAAATGTTTTTTTTGTGTGTGTAACAAAAGTTTAATAACGTAGAAATAGCGGGTTGAAAAAAAAAAAAAAAAAAAAAAATTTGACAAGAGAAAAAAAAAAAGAGTGATAATTGTCATATGTGCTCTTATATGACGACTATAGAATGGTACGACCAATCGGATACGTGCCTATTTTCATAGAGACATGATTCGTTTGTTTATAACATTTGAAGAACAATGAAATATATCATTTGAGTAAAATGCAACCTTAGAGAATAAAGAAAACGTCGCAGATTACAAGACGTATTTCAAATAAATATATAATAGGCCTTGCCTTTTATATATATATATATATTCTACAGGTTGTATTTGAAGTCTCAGGTATTAACCACGTCGTGAATTTATAGTTTTTTTTTTTTACTAAATCCAATGCATAGCATGACATGACTGCAACTATCTATATTCAATAGCTCGACCTTTTAACCTTTTATATCTATATATATATATATATGAATGTATCTATTTACAGCAGTTTTTTTTTTTTAAAAAAAAAGGGCTATTTCAAAAAGTATAAATACAATAAATGTAATTTGTTGTATTAATGAGGCTCAACGTATTACACTTCTTTTTGGTGCAACCGAATGTACGACCCCCTTCAGTTGTGTATGTTTTTGATAGGGTTTAGCTTTTTACGCAATAAGCCACGCTGAATATTTTATTGCGAAGAAATATATTATAAAGGTGTATGTATATAAGAGTTTCGACAATAATGAAGGAGAGGGGGGGATATATTTTTTTTTTAAAAAAAAAAGACGTGAATTTTGTTGTCAATCCAAAAGCTCGGGAAAAAATATGCAAGATGTTCTTTTTTTAGTTTCTCACAAAATAATCAGCTGGAGCTTTTTTGTTGTACAAGTTTCAAGAAAGTATATAAAATAAACGCCCTTCTATTTTTACTCTTTTTTTTTTCTTTTTCTTTATCTTCAAAAAAAAAAAAAAAAATGGGTACGAAATCAGCTCAAAATAATAATAAATCTTCATGGTTACTGGGCTGGTTTTCACAAATGACAACGCCAAGGCAGTCCTCATCACCAAGACAACCTTCATCAAAGAAAAATTCAGGTCTTATTTTACCGTGGAAGAAAGATACGATAAAGGCATCACCCACCTCATCCGTGGTAACGGAGGCTTGTGAATGTGAATCCTCATATGGTAATGCGACGCTAAAAAAGAGAAAAAAAAAGCAACAGATGGTTTATCAGGCACAACACCAGCATCGACCTAGTATTACTATTTCACTTTCTCCTTCTACAGGTCGAAGAAATTCACAACAAACAACGCATAGTTCCATCAATACATCAGATGATCAAAATTCATACTGCCGACGTGATAGTAGTAGTGATCGATCCATCTTATCTGAACTATGGACTAAAGCCAAGCAAAGACATCCACATTATCCGCGATTTCATTGGCCAAATAAAACGAACAAGGATGAAACACAACAACAACAACAACAACAATATTACCAGCTGAGACCATCTAATAATGATTGTTATTACGATTCGTCATCATTACCTTCTTCGTTTAGACAAACACATTTTTTTCCAAAACATCTAAAGAGATATTCAGTATCTTCTTCTATACATGATCATACACCTGCTGGTTCAAGACCTAATTCGATTATTTATACTTCGCAACCGGGATCACCAAATTTCGCAGCATTGCTAATGAATAATGATGTAGATAGTTATTGGTTAGATGAAACACCTAAATTAAAATGGGAAATTAAGCATGAATTAACAAAATTGGCTATGGAAGGGTAAATATATATATATATATATAAATACAAATAGCTTAAAACTAAAAAAAATGCGCATAGATTATATTCTATTCCAGAATTAGTTACACAACAAACAACAATTGAAAAGCAAGTGTTACAAATTGGATGTGGTGATGCAGCATGGGGTATTGAAGTAGCATCTTGTAACTCTCGATGGATGGTAATTGGATTAGATGAAACGGAAGAACACTACTATTCATCCAACTCACCAAAGAACTTTAAGTTTGTAAAATGCAATGATTTATTGCAAGGATTAAAGAGGTTTCCTGATGATTCGTTTGATATCATCTCTTGTCGATTTTTAATTATGGGATACACGTTTCAACAGTATCAAGATATTATCACTGAATCTATCCGAATCACCAAATCAACTGGGTTTATTGAAGTGTTGGAAATGGATTTAAGAATTTATTATGATCGATTATCTTCTTGTTCAATTACACAATTACTAAACACTGAAGGTAAAAAAAAAATGTTTATTGTTTATTTTATTATGTAAAAAAAAACCAGCTAATTAATAACAATAAATAAGTCATCAAAGCTATCGAATCAAAAGAATTAGATCCAAGATTAGCTCGTCATTTACCTGATTTAATTATTGATACGGATATTCAGTCTGAATCAAGGTACATTTCTTTACCGTTGGGCCTTTGGGGCGGTAAATTAGGAGTCATGTTTAGAGACGATGTTCATACGCTCATTGAGACCTTTCAATCGGATATTGCTGAACAGAAGGGTAAATCGTGTCGTACCGAGGGCGAGTTGGAGTATAAAACAGATGTTATGGATATGGAATTGGATTCAAATCGTGCTTTTATGAATTTACATCTTATGGTGATTCATATTAAATAATTTTTTTTTTAGCAGTAGTATTTTTTTTTTTCGTAGGGGGGGGGATAGCCAATAAAAAGCTCTTAAAAAAAACCCTTATCGAACACTTTTAACCCCCCTAGTATTTTTCTCTCTTTTTTTTTCCCAAGTTATATATAAAAAAAAAAATAAAAAATGTCATTCTTTGGTGGAAATATGCAATCACAGCAACAAACTATTAATCCTCAAAACATTGCTTTAGCTGAGCAAGAACTTGAGATGGTTACTGATTTATTCAACAGGTAAAAAAAAAAAAATTTTTTTTTTTTTACGCGACCATGTTTGTTGACATGTCAATAGAATTACCGAATCTTGTCATAAAAAGTGTATCTCTAAAGAGTATACTCAAGGTGAATTAAATCAAGGTGAAGCTGTTTGTATCGATCGTTGTGTTGCCAAGTTCCTTGATGTTAACTCAAAGGTTGGAGAAAAGATGCAACAAATGGGTGGTTCTGCTTAAGAAGAAAAGAAACTTTTAGACGTTATACATATATATAAAGAAAAAGAAAATAAAAGCATTTGGAAATGTAATCCTAATATATGAGTGAATACAGAGAAAGAGAGGGTTTTTAGAAACGATAGTTTAGGAAGAGATTTACTTTAAGAAGCAATTAGGTTTGGGCTAAGGAAACAGCAGTTTGGAGTACAGATTTGGTACCTGAAAGGTAATCAAATAGTTCTCTCCCTTTTTTTTTTTTATTGAAATGTAGTGTAACGAAAGAGAGAGAGAGAGAAAGACGTTCTGAAATTTTTATTATGACGCAAAATTGGTCATGGCACATGTATAAGCTGCAAGAACCGGCGAATAATAGATATAAAAGAAGCTATGAGGGAGTGTGAATTGGTGTCATAATTCATCAGTTGATCTAGCATATAAGACCATTGATTTTTAACCGCAAGACCTCCCCCCACACACACGTCTCCCTGGAAGTGAATTTATCGCCGCCTTGCATATAACTTTTGAAAGCACGATTTATTTCTTTTGTACATCAGAAATCTATTTGCAACACATTTTTTTTTCTATATATATATATATAATCGTCAAAAGTGTATATGCCAAAAAGAGATACTTATGAAGGAGGCAAATAGCTTTTTTTGGAGTAAAAAAAAAGGGGGGGGGGGAGAAATCAATGTATACATGTTTGAAAAAAAGAACACTATGTTTGGTACACCGATTATTTTTCTTTTGTTCTTTTTTTTTTTTTTCTAGCTTTAAAAAAGAAAAAAGAAAAAGATAGTGTATGTTTTGGGAGAGCTAAAAGGGTTTGAAAAAAAACTAGTCAAGTGCTAAGTAATAACAAAAAAAAAAAAAGAGGCCTTGCAAGAATGTTCTTAAATGTTCTTTTGATCCAGAAAGTAAATGATTTGTTCACATTGTTCTTTTATGTTCTTTTTAACCTCCTTTTTCTAATTATGATGTATAAAAAGAAAAAAAAAGATTCCGATATTTTTTATCTCTCTCCACCAATAAATAAAATGAATATTGCCACACTAGTTTTACCTTCCTTATTTTCAACCATGTCTCCATCTACATTATCAAATAGCGATCGTAACTTTATTGAATTTACACGATGCCTACACAAGTTAAAATCAGTTGTTAAAGAGCTGCAAGTATTTGAACTGACAATAAAACCGTCGTTTGCCAAAGTAGACCATGATTATTTTCAACAAGTAAATTCGTACTTGTTAAACTCGTTCCAAAAATTAAATCATCTGTGTAAGGTATTACTAATCGTCTTGACGAAACTGGAATCCAATCATCCAGTACGACAAGAACGTATTCATTCTTACCGTCAAGAATTAATTATTGAGTGGAGAAAAGCGATAAAAGTTAGACAAGAACTAGTGATATTTATGGGTAAAACAGAATCTCAGTTTTCTGTTATTAGTGATGAAGAGTCAGATACAACAATAGAGCCATACACTTCATCTGATTCATCCGATTCATAGTATAAAATATAATAATAAAGAAAATACGTTTATGTATATGTATATATATATAATATTTATTTCTACATTTTTTTTTTTTTAAAAAAAAAAGGATATATATTTCTTTTTTCTTTTTTTTTTTTTTTTTTTTTTGTCGTTTATTCTTGAGGAGTTTTACATACAGTTCTATGCCCATTCTTCCAATGTTCTTTTTGACATTCACGAGAACAATAAGAAACTCTTTGACATCTACCACAACGTTTAAAACTTCCAGGTTCTTGTTCCTTTTTCTCACAAGTACTGTTTGCACATTGACGATGGGAAGCGCTATCAGGCGTAGCATCTTTTGCAAGTTGACGAATTAATTTCTCTTTATCGGCTTGACTCAATTTTTCAAAGTTCTCCAAGTTTTCTTTTTCAAGAGCAACACGGGCAGCCATCTTTGCTCTCAAGATACGGACCAAGTAGTTGTATGCTTCGAGGTCTCCACGTACAAGTGCTAACTCCATATAGTTTTGTGCTTTATCCATGTCGTAAAGTCCATAGTCTTTAGATCCAAAAATTAACCCCAGCATCATCATGGCGTCTGCGTCTCCGTTATTGGCTGCGTCTTCCATTAACTCAATACCAGTAACAATGTAGTCCTCTGGTTCGCTACCAGGGTTACCAGCTTCCTTTGCTAAGTCATTATTTTTACTCATTAAAAGGTACATTCTACCGACTATTTTTTGTTTTTTTTAAAAAAAAAAAAGAAAAAAAAAAGTTAGTTTGCCTTTTTTTTTTTTGTGCGTGCATTAGGAATTACTTACGTGCATTGCATGATGCAGAATATCCCCATTGCTTTGCACGCTCAAAGTATTCAATAGCCTTCTTGATATCTCTATAAGAGGCTGTATCTTCAGCATAACCTTGATAAATAATACCCAAGTTATGAGCAGAATCGGGATAACCTACAATTTTATACTATTAGCATTTTTTTTTTTTTTTTGTGAGAGCAGCAATATGTGTACCTTGCTCATAAGCCTTTTGGTAATATTCAATTGCTCTCTTGATATCCTTTTTACATCCAATTCCATTTTCTAAAAAGAAACCTAATTTATGACATGCCATCTGAAAAAAATAAATAAATAAGAGGAATAATCTAGAAAATTCTAGTGATTTAACATACAGGGTTAAAAGCGTCAGCAGCTTTTTTATACCATTCATAAGCCAAAAGTTTAGGATCTTGGCCGTCCTTTAAATTGGCACCAGCAGCTAATTTTTCTTCTTGCATATAAAAGGAACCGATTTGTACAGCGGCCATGGTATATCCCTTTTCAAGTGCGCGTTCCAATAAGTGCTTAGCGCCTTCAAAATTAGGGCTGGCGACGGGAGACATGGATGCACGGTCGTCAGGTCCCGATGGCTCACGACGAATACCGCCATATAATAAACTGCCCAAAACTAAATCGTGAATACTGCCGTCCTCGTTATCTTCTAATAAAAGTCCTTCGGCTGCTTTATCGATATTCATATCTGTAGTAGATAATTTCTCTACGGCTTCATGTTGAACATCGTCAAATAACTTGTATTCTTCTGCCCATTTGACATTAGCACGTTCCAGCTATATATTTTTTTTTTGACGTGAGTACAAAAAAAGTTGACCCCCCCTCTTTTCTCCTCCTGTTTTTTTCTAAAAAAAAAAAAGAAATCCTCACCTTCTTTCCAACACTGTTTCTCTTTTCGTATTCGCTAGATAATTGTTGTGCTGCAACTGGTAAAGCAGTAGGCATATTCTTTGCAAATTCGGGATCGGTCTCGTTATACAATGCAACCAATAAACGGGATTGTTGTTCGGTCATACCTAAAAAAGCAGGAATTTGTAAAGGTTCTCCTCCAACTACTCCATCGTGTGTATGTTCAGACATGGACTCCATTTTTTTTTTTTTTAAATACAGTGTGGAAAAAATATATTACATTAAAAAAATATTTTTTTTTTATGAGGGGAGGAGTAAAAAAAAAAAAAAAATTTAGAAAAATAAGCCACTTTTTTTTTTTGCATATTAAAAACAAGCCACATATTTTGCATAAAAAGGAGGGGGCGGTATCTTAAAATAGGGGGGGGGCCTTTTTTGGCTGTGTGTGATTACGGATTACAAAGCGGTTTTGATGCAAAAATGAGGCTGATTCGAAAACACGTTTTTTTTTTTTTTTTTTTTTTTTCGTAATCGACAAATACTCGTATTCATGGCGATATATTAGTATCCATGACAATACTGTAAGGAATGGTACGCCAGTTTTATTTAAAACTATAGTAAATTTCATAATACTATAGTATCTGTAGGGTGGTGTGTTGATGAAAAAAAACCAACTAGAGATCATGTGGTAATATTTAAAATGAATTAAAAAAAGTCTATATAAATCAAAATATATTCCAGTAAACGGGATTATTTTAACTAAATTGAAGACACAGGGTACTTTTTGGTAAATGGTTCGTTTTTTTTTTAAAAAAAAAAAATAACATTCTCCCATGTAATATACTTGGTTGTTGTTGTATATAACAGGTTATTGTTGTATATAACAGGTTATTGGCAAAGTGAGAAAAAAGTATCATCTTGCATTGTTAAAAGCTATTAAAAAAATGCATGTTACACAGCGATCCTGTCACCTTGTTTTAGTTATTCCTTTCTACCGATCTAAATTATGTGTAATAACGGGCATCATGAAAAAAAAAAATAGGCAATCTATTTACACAGGTTTTTTTTTTCTTTTCTTTTCTCTCTCTCTCTTTTCCCTTTCTTTATATTTACTTTTTTTTATTTTTATTTTTGATGACAAAAGCATTGACAGTAATTCAAGATTTACCCATCGACATTCTAATACAGATTTTAAACTATTTTGAAGACAAGGAACTTTTGGAACTAAGCATTTGCTGGAAATTTATATCGAGTACTAGTCTTCAAAAATTGTGGCACTCACCAAAATGTCGTTCGATGCGACAATTGAAATATATGTTATCCACGCTTGGTGACGCCGATAGCATGTACCCTTATCACAGTTGGATTTCAGACATGTATATTTCGCTTGAAATTATGCAAACAATACCCCAGAATATATTAAATAATTTACAGCATGTTGAATTAAAAGTCAAGAGGTTACAGCTTTGTAATGTATATACAGATCAAGGCAGCGGTGATGTGCTAACTCGATTATTTATAACGGACACGATTAAAGAAATTAATATAGAGAATTGTTCGGTAGAAATAATTACTTGTTTATCGAAACAGATAACAACAACAATAAAAGAAAAATTAAATCGAATTACGATAAAAGATTGTTATATTACGGATCCGTGGATTAAAGACATAGTAAGATTTACTCCCAAACTAAAGTACTTTAGTTCACAACGATCTGGTTACGTGTCTGATATTGCTATTTTAGCAATTACACAAAACTGCCCTTTAATTGAAACTATGATTGTAACACTACCAAAGCATATTATACAATCAAATACTATAACCTTTCATTCATTACAGTCTTTATCGAACTGTATTTATTTAAAAAAATTTATCTGTCGTGGTCAAGTAAGAATATCAAATCAAGAATCACAAGATTGGTTGTATGCTAATTGTCCACAGTTACAGTGTTGTGATTTATCCTTTTAAAAAAACATAATAAAATTGGGACTGTCTTTCGCTTGATCGTTTATCAAATATTTCCGTTTGTTCGGATAAGTGTGTGTTTGTACTTTTTTTTGATGTGCTATTTCAACTTTTTACATTATTATTAATAGTTTTTTTTTTGTTACACTCTATTATTACATAAGATGTTATTTACTAAATAATATCAAAAGAGAAAAAAAAAAAAAAAGCGCGCTTAAAATATATAAATCAGATTTTTTTTGTCTGTGTGTCGATCTGAAATGTCAAAGCGTTCTTATTGAATCATAAACCATATGACACATTTGCTTGATTAGCCAATCATAGTATACAAATAACCATTTTTTTTTTATTGCAAGTTATTTCCCAGGGGGAGAGAGATGATCAATTTTAGATGGTGAATAGATGAGATGATGTTATTATGCCATACATTGTTTATTTTACATGTATATAAAAAGAGAAAAGCTGTTCTCTCTTCTTTTTTCTTTCTTTTTTTATTCCTTTCCTTTTTTTCTTTTTATCGCTTTTTTAATCCAAATTATAAACCCCACCCCCAACCCTCTTTTTTTTTTTGTTGGGTTTGTATTGGCGTTTTTTTTATATATATATATCAAATATAGCTTGTAAAAAAAAAAAAAAAAAAAGAAAAAGAAAAAGAAAAAGAAAGAAGCACATGATGTTTTATTGTACCTGAAGATCACATATATACTACCAATTTTTTTTTTCTTAAAAAAAAACAATTAAGAGGTGAGTGTTACTAATGTAAAACCCACAAAAGACATTGCGTTAGTGTAGCCAAAACAGAAGTGGGATTTTAGTGATAATAATAAAAAAAGCGCGGAGTCGGACTTTTTTCTAAACATCCTTTTATTCTCTTCTTGTCTTTTTGAATAATAATCATTTGTGTTCAACTGAAAAAAAAAAAAAAAAAAAGATCAAGATAAGAAAAAAGATAAAGGATAATAGAGACGTTTATAGGTGGTATTTAGTGTTAAAGTCGACTTTTTTTTTTGTTTTTGTTTATTATGTAAAGGTTAACAGTGAAATAGAATTATATATTCTGGGGAAGTGACAGAAGATCGACTTTATTGTGTCTTTTTTTTAAGACTCTCCGCTTATAAAAACTTGTCCCCTTTTTTTTTTTTTTTTTTTTTCTTCTGTCATAATACATTAGTGTATTAAATCCTATGCGCCTAACGTATTTATATATATTTAATACATCAGATTTTTATCCTTTTTTTTTTTTTTTTTTTTTTATTCTTGTGTTCAGGTATAATATAATAATCTTAATAATTTATATACGAATCTTACGCCCGAAGATGTGTAATGATAGTAGTAACACTTGAACTTTAAAAAAAAAAAAAAAAAAAAAAAAAAAAAAAGCTTTTTCTTCCATTTTTTTACTAATTAAAAAGAAGGTTTCATTCCATTCTTTATTTAATCTTTGAAAGAAAACGAATTATGTGCATTAAATAATGTATTGGGCTTGAATAAGGCACTCAATGCGTTATGGGCAGGTCTTGTTTTTTTAAAAATATATTGTACGACATGACCTTTTTTTAAATGATTGGCTCGATAAGATACAAGTCTTATGAGCAATAACAAAAAGTAAAACTCCTCACTACCAATAGAAAGTGTTTGGTTTATGTATACAGAAATGCGCTTTAAATAACTTTTATTGGTTATCCCTGACAAAGTATATGTATATGACTCATGGGGTATTTAAAATGAAAAAGGGTTTGTGTGTGAACTTTAGTTGGTCATGTCTCTTTTTTTTTTTTGATGTATCTTTTTTTTTTTTTTTTTATTGCAAGCTAAAATAGTTTTACAGTTAAAAAAGGTTGTACAATGTTATTTGGAACAAAAGGGATCGGGGGTAAAAGGACAAGACGGTATTTCCACATGATGAATTTATCATCATTTAGTACATATACACAGCATATAAATAAACAATAAATATGATTATCTAGACTTTTTTTTTTTTTTTTGTGCGAAACATGACTTGTTAGCTTTCTTCTAATTAAACTGTGCTTTAAAAAAAGGTATCCCCGTATATTTCTATCCCCGAAAAGAAACTGTAAAAAAAAAAATGGTTAAATAGC
Source organism: Thamnidium elegans (assembly GCA_025201345.1). Lineage (NCBI taxonomy): Eukaryota > Fungi > Mucoromycota > Mucoromycetes > Mucorales > Mucoraceae > Thamnidium > Thamnidium elegans. The sequence continues at coordinate 135,279 of JAIXMG010000011.1, read as the reverse complement.
TAAAGTATTTTTCTAGTTTTTTTTTTTTTTTTTCCTTTTTCTTCTTGTATATATTTAAAAGATATTCTATAACTGATTGGTCGACTTTAACGCGTCTCTTCACCTCCCCCTCCCCCTCCTCCTTTTTTTCCCCTCCTAAAACTAAAAACCCTTTTTTGTTTTTATTTAAACGCTTACATTTGTAACGTTTTTATTTTATATTTTTTCTATTTTACTACTTTACAAAAAAAAAAATATTATGACTGAACAAGACGATTATTTATTATTATCATCTGATATCTTTGGAAAAGATCATCTTTTATCAAACTTTCTTCAAGATAGTCAACCTGTCATGGAAAGTAGTTTTCCATCTCCAGCCTCATCAACTGATTCACTTGATAGTCCTGTCATGAACCCCAACCTTTCTTCTATTGATCCAACTGTATTACAAAACCTTCCCATGTCTGTTCTTCAATCACTTGCTGCCATGTATCAACAAACTGATTTAAACAATGGGTTAGAAAATAATAGTTTTGAACAATTTGTCAAGTTTGAAGAAGATAATAGTATTTCTCCTTCCAATGAAATCATTACTACTACTGCTACTACTCCTACTACTACGACTGCAATAAACAAGCCAAAAGCATATCGTCCTCCCCGTCAATTAGAATGCCATAATTGTCACGTCACAAAGACTCCGCTTTGGCGTCGTACCCCAGATAGAGCTCATTCTCTTTGTAATGCTTGTGGTCTTTATTATAAGCAGTATGGTACTCATCGTCCTCTTCATGTTCGTCAAAAGCAGCAAACTTCCAAGCAGGTATCTCCTTCTACTACTCCCGCCACTACTTCTCCCATTTCTTCTCCCGTCAATAATCTCTCCCCTGCTTGTGTAAGTGCTGATAATAGTCATTTACTCCGCCCTCTTGTGACTCAAGATCATCAATGTAGTAGTTGCCATCAATCGAATACACCTCTTTGGAGAAACAGTGAGAATGGAAAATCTCTTTGTAATGCTTGTGGTATTTATCAACAACAACAACAATCTCCTTTGAAACGTCGTCGTGAAAGTGAACAAGATGGTTTAGTTATTGATGATCGTATGACAAAAGTAGCTAATATGAATGCTGATACACCCGCTTTATTTCCTGCTGCACCAGTTTTACCACCTTCTCCTCCTTCTGTTGCTGTGCAATCAAAGGAATGGGCAGAAATTGATGATACTCGTTTCAAGACATTACTTTCTCGTATGAATGCTCAACAAATGCATGGTTTTTTGGGTATGCTTGAACGTCGTTGTTCTATTTTACGATCAATTCTTATTCCTCAACAAGAATAAGGACGCTTCTCCCTTTTTTTTTTTCTGTATATTTTTTTTTAATTTTTTTTTATTTCTCTCTCTTTTTTTTTCCTGGTTCTTTTCCTCAACGAAAAGAATCTTTGTACATGTTCAACACATTTGTAGTCTTTTTTTAAACAAAAATTCTAAATACTCATTTTTTTCATTATTATTATATTTGTATCTTCACATTTCTCTTTTTTTAATCCTTTTTTTATACCGTTCAACACTTTTTATATATATATATTCCATAATTAAAAAAAATCACCCTCTCTTTCTCTCTCTCTCTCTCTCTCTCAAAACAACTATCCCTTTTTCTTTTCTTTTTAATACGAAAATAAAAAGCCTAAAAAAATTCATTGTATTCCCTAACTGTGTGTAAAGTATGACAAAACCGGGTTCATCCGATTTTATGTCAACCAAGTTTATTTTTACACGTATTTTTTAATAGTGCTACCAACTATTTAGTATTTCTTTTCAGTTAGCGCATAAAAACAATACAATGAAAACATTTTCCCCTCTTTTTTTCAGGTACAAACTTTTTTAGAGCATTGAAATCACAAGCATATCGTAATTGAGGTAAGCCATGTCTCACCTTGTACTTTAAGGGGCTACACCTCATTCTTTGGATTCGGGCCAGTACTGAAGGAGGTTGCGACAGACAAAATGTACTTTTTTCTGCAGTAAAAGATGATGTTGTTTCCAGGGCAACCCCCCCTTTTTTTTTTCTGTTGTCAGGTTTTTAATAGCGATACATGTAATTAACCTTTTTTTCATTTCTTTAAGGGCTAGCCCCTCCCTCAGCTAAACCGAGAAGATATTACTTTTTTATACAAGTGATACACAAAACGAACTAGTTTAGTAAAAAGACGGGTGCCACTAAAATTTGCTCTTAGGCGCTACCAGGATTGCAGTTTATTAAATCCGCCTTTTAAAGAAATATCACGTTTTTTGTCAACTTTAAAAAAAAAAAAAGGCATAGTGTCGTACAAAAAATGCTCTCTCATAATTATCATTTTGAAAAGTGTCATGGTATTAACAATGATATGCTTTGATAGTACGAATACATCAACTTTTTATCCTGTGAAAACCATTCAGTGATAATAAGTAAATGCATTAACAGCACAGTATAATAGGGGATAAAAGGGACCGTGTGTTGCGAGCAAACTGAAACACTATCCAACTATAAGATGTATCGTAACAGTGGAAATGGAGTTAAGTTATTCCTCCACACATAGTGCTATAAAAGGATTTTAATGCGTTAGTTTTTTTTTAAAAAAAAAAGAAAGTGCGCGCGAAAAATGGATAGTCATCAGTCAGAACTAAGATACGTTAATAATGTACAAATCGGGATAACCAATGTGTATACGAATAAATCGAGATAAATTGTAGTCAATCTAGATATTAAAATAAGGGGCAGAGTAGAACAACAACAACAACAAAAAACTCGTTTCGTGCATAACACTTAAAATATTGCTCTAGTACACATGGCCAGGTATATTACCATCGTGTGCAGAAAATGCTTTACGCACGCTGTTACTCAAATCGTTATCGTTTGCATACAGTCTGTTTCAAACTTCTCTTTGTAGACTACCAGATTTTAGTACACATGGTAGTTATAAAACGATAGAAAGGTCTGCAGCAGTATGACGACCCTGGGTAAAATTAAGGTCTACATGTTTGTTTACTATGAGTCTTTTTATAAACTTGTTCGCACGGTTAACATGTACGCATATTAATCTTGAAAGCTTATACATCACATGAATTCGAGTTTTCTTATCAGCAGGTTTATAGTTGGAGTAACGACATCTCTTACCAGCTCGTTGTTTCTGAAGGATCCAATCGGCACAAACCCTCCCCGTCAGTAATTGAGTATGACTAGGGAAATAATCGTCATGTCTAAATAATACGTAATTGGATTTCGTAGCATGTAATCTCTGAAGAAGTAGAAAAACCAAAAAAAAAAATTTAACCTTATAGATCGATATATGATCAATGACGATATGGACGCATAATTAGTGGAAACAGTTCTTTTTAAATCACTTTGTGACTATTACTACGACATAACTTTGATATCAGTTATAGATATGTTTTAGATGTGAAAGAGTGATTGTTTTATTATATACAGTGTTCACGGTACCAATTTACGGGTTTATGATATCTCCTTTTTGCGTTTTTTTATCTTTTCAATTTCAGGCAAGATCATCTATAAAAATGCTCAAGGAAATCTCTATACCCAAAGATAGACTGAAGAATCATACAACTTAGAAAAGCTGAAAGCGATTTAGCTTTTTATGGCTGTCACTGGTTCATATTATACCCCGATTGATGACGACATTGCTTGGTATTTTTTTTTATTTATTTTTTTTGAACATTTTTAAGTACTCTTGTTAAGTAGCTTTTGGTACAGGCTTTTTTTTTAGTCAACAATGTAGGAATCTCTTATCTCCTTGTAGGGTTATGGTGCTCCTTGTTAATTGATAAGAGTAGCAGATGATGCCCGTTAAAGCACCTGTGGCAAACTTTCTGCGACCTTAGTGAAAGTACAGTTGGAATTCCCGCGGTCTTCCTTAAGATTGTGCAAGTAGCGTAGTTGTTGATTAAAACTTTGTTTTCTTTGTTGCCAGGTGATTTTTTTTTTATTTTTTTTTATTCGATCTTGCTTAACGGAAAATATTAATGAACATTTTCAAGTACTCTTGTTATGTAAATTTTTGATACAGGCTTTTTTAATCAACAACGTAGGAATCTCTTATCTCCTTGTAGGGTTATGGTGCTCCTTGTTAATTGATAAGAGTAGCAGATGATGCCCGCTAAAGCACCTGTGGCAAACTTTCTGCGACCTTAGTGAAAGTACAGTTGGAATTCCCGCGGTCTTCCTTAAGATTGTGCAAGTAGCGTAGTTGTTGATTAAAACTTTGTTTTCTTTGTTGCCAGGTAATTTTTTTTTTTTTTTTTTTTGTTTTATTCAATCTAACTTAAAGGATAATATTAATGAAAGGAAGAAACGATTTCACTCAGCGAGACATCATTGATCCTTCTACTAATATGTACAACAAAAGTATCGTATCTAACGTATCCTGTATTGTTCGTTCTTTTGGATATAAGAAAAAATTACGTGAATCTGTCAACTGTATTCCAAAATCTTGGTTCTCCCCAACTTTTTCCGACCTTTAGTTGTAATGACTTTAGTGATGATTTTTCCGCAGCTACTGGCACCAAATACAGTCGCGTGTAATAAATGCTCGTACGAATTTAATTTTTTCAAAAAATAAAATACTTATCTTTCTTTCGATATATATCTACTTTTTGATAAATAACATAAAATGACACTTTTTGATATTATTAATAAAACTACTGAGAAGCGAAATGAACTTTCAGGTTTCGAAAAAGGTCATATTATTGGCCTACATCAACATATCGAATATTCATTGGGCAAAATCAGTAAGCTTTGGGTATCCCTAAGTCTACAGTCGCTAGCATCGTAACCTGTTGGAAAAAAAACAGAGGAACGGTTACAAACAAAGCTCGACCTGGAAGGCCTGGAAAACTTTCAGAATCGGATAAACGTCTTCTGCCCAGAAATATTCGTCGAGAGACCTTCCCCAACATTACAATCACTTTATTGGAAATTTGAACGATGCTGATATTTACATTAACAGGAAGACTTTCGCTTCATATTTGAAGGAAATGGGTTTCGGTTCGTTTTCTCCTGCTAGAAAGTCAGGAATGACACCTACATGTATGGAAAAAAGCGCTTCCTGTCATACTGGCAAGTATGCGACCTGGTGGAAGACAATCTATCAAATAAAGAGCTTTGACTTTTGGCCTGCGCAAAGTCCGGATTTAAATCCAATTGAGCACCTTTAGGCTGCTCTGGAAAAGCTTATTGAGCACGTTAGACATTGTATATCGAATACTGAGCAGTTCAAGGTGTGTCTTCAAAATGAGTGGCAAAACTTAGCGACTTATTGTCGAATTTAGTGGTAAGTATGCATAAAAGATGACAATCTGTAATAGACAATAACGGTGGCTGTTCTAAATACTAAAAAAATAAAATAAAATTATTTTTTGTAAAAATAATACTCTTTTCTTTAAGTGCTTAAAATTTGGTAATGCTTGAAAGACTTTTTACTAACTAGTTTTACTGTTTGAATTCGAATGTATATAACACTTTTCAAAAATTAATTAAATTCGTACGAGCATTTATTACACTTGACTGTACCCTTGGGAAGATCCCGTACTTTTTGCGAACCACTTTCGCCGCAAATGGCTCCGCTTCTTCGACAAGCATGTTCTAGGTTCCTTTTTATCCAGACCAATCCTGAAAATAAAGTTGCGAGACTTGCTCGTGATAGCACTACATCATCTTCCAAATATTTTGTTTTTAGATACATTGTGAAGTTAAAAGTAAAGTATACCTCTACTTCTAATACACGAAAAGGTAAATATTGTTTAACTGTGTCCTACGATTTATTTCTTGGGTCAGCTTTCACTCTCTGTTATAATTTTTGATATATTAACAAAGTTTATAATAGACTTGCCATGAACAAAATAATTAATTTATCCGATCACTCAAATGATTCACATTTGAACTTTTTCAATTCACAACAACAACAACAAATAATCGATGCTTTATCTATGAAGAGTCTGGACAAAATTACCTGTAAAACAAGCACATTTGATGCTATTATTAAAAAAGTAAGATGAACCTTTAATGCCTGGTTCTATACCACTTGTATTAACTTTTATTTCTACCAAGTTTTCCACAATGGAAGATAATGATGAGTTTTTAGCTAAAGCCGTAAAGAAATTGATAAGATTGATACGAGAGTGACCGTTTCTCGTAAAGAGTGTGTTGATCTCAGCGTTGTAGAATACGCAAAGAGCACATCCTATAGTAAATATTATAAAGACGAGATGAAGGCAGTATTATCGTCGGCGATTTATTTCGGAAACTATCAAAAGAACGACAGCAACGTAAAATTTGTGCCGTCAATGTTAATAGCATGCCTAAAAGAAGACTATTAATTTATTACAAGACTGATCGAAACTGATCATATAAAAGAAGGTGGTATTAACACATTTGTAGACCCTTTAAAATATTTTAAAGTAATGAACGATTATGAACATCCCCCCCCCTCCTACACGACAACTTATGAATGTTAGACAGTCAGCGAACTTTCGCCTTATGTACTATAATAAATCAGTCCTTTTATTCTCTTTTGATTTTTCGATTGCTGCTTTTTCGTGTAGCTCTAATCTTGAATTACCGTAATATACAAAAACAATTTCCACTCAGAGCGAGATACACTACCTCACTACCTTTTTGATTCTACCTATCTTTTCTGTTATTTATTACTTTATTAGATATTTCCATTTATTCTTAGTTAGATCTACATCCCTAGTTATTATCTAACATCGCTCTACTTTCTCAATCGATCTCAGCCCAGCACTACAATTGTATATTATTACGCCGCATATCAACTGATGTTATTTATGCATTGTTTTGCACTCGCTCTCTGTACACACAATTATCAATAGCAATCTCGTTATTCAACATTTTATTTGATCAACTCAACAAATGTCAAGAAGAGAATAGCCAGAAATAACTATTTTTGTCTTTTTTGTATGTTTAGGTATAACTTTCAACTTAAGATGATTACCAAAAATGCATAATGAAATAATAGCTATTTATTTTTGGACAACGGAATCTTGTATAAATAATAAATAGTCAGTAAACGTTTACATTATCCTTAAGAAATCATCTAGAAACAGTGTAAAACATTGAATAGAAAAAGTGTAAATATAAAGTACTTTAAAGAAAGTAAAAAGGAGGAGAGATAATGATTAAAACTTAAATTTACACACAATTCATTCCCAGTGACCAAATTTATATTCTTCTGTAGAATTTAGCCACATAATTTTTGTATACATTTGACTTTTTTTACTCGAAACAGCTGTAAACACTCTTACGCAACTGTATGACTGTTATATTGTTGTTTAAAAAGATTTGCGTAGCATTTTTCTAGAAAAAAAGACTTTATCGTTAGCATATTTTTCTTCAGAGAAAATGGGAAACAAAGAAGAGAACCCACAGTACAATTTTATAAATAAAAATTACCTTCAAAAAGTTACACAGCCGAAGTTTTCCAGATTTGTTACAGCAAATGAACGCGAGATTATCAAAAGATCTGCCAAGATCCCATTTGAAACTAGTCTACAATTACAGAATAAATGGATCAAATATTATAATAATGTTATCACGGCTGAAAGGCCTAAAGTTCAAACTACAAGCAGGTATTTTTTTATTTTCAACTGCGGTACGGAAACTATCAAAACTAATAATATATTCAAAATAGAGGAAATAAGACGACAACTGCTTTCAAAAATATATTTATCCAAGCAAAAGCATTGGTAAAGAAAAAAAAATACCGTTGTTATTAAACAACTTTTTAACCGGCTTCATTATATTTAGAACAACTCTCAAGCTCAAATTTCGGCTGCGTCTATCAGGGCAATTGGTGATCAAGCTCGGAGTTCGGCCAGGCTACTGAAAAGAGATGATAGTTCTACGGAAGAAAGTGGCGATGAAAGCCCTGTAGAAGACGAAGATGAAAACTCTACAGACGAAAGTGGTGATGAAATTAGTTTGATAACTGAAAACGGAGATAAAACCTATGCAAACAAGGTTAGGAATATGGCCATAAAAAAATTACTAGATCCAAAACATATAATCGATGTTATAAATATTCCTGGAAAAGAACACGGCAACAGCATTAGGCATATTCTTCATCAAAAAGCTCATTTAATTTTACAGCAAGAGAGTATTGATTTTATATCAACTGAATTAATAAAACTCTCATTATCCAGCATTTTAAATTTCATCAATCCACAATTACGAAATATATATCAATCATTGATTCCTATTGATGAGATGAAAAAAATAAATCACCTTCGACAACAAAAGAAATATGAGCTTAAGTTTGATGATAGCATGAACACACTGATAGATGAAGTACTTGATAAGCTTGAGCCATACACAACGACCAACAGTACTGATAAGTTGCATACCATAATTGATGAACTTAAATATCAAGAGCCAAATAAACACTCACCAAAATACCAGCTGTTAAACGCAGTAGAGATTGTGTAAGTTTTTTTTTATTGTTAGTTAAATACTTGTTATATTTACTCTTCGCATTTTTTTTTACAAGTGTTCGCGGTTTTCGTTTCTGGAAGGGCACTTCACCCAAATCCGAACTAGCTTATTTAAGAAAGTTTGAAGGATTGCTGGAAGTAATTATGGATGATACTGAGCTTATTTTATCAGATGGTGAAAACGTTTGCGTTTCGACAAGAGATTCATTGCGCAGTATAATGGAAGAAGATGAATTAACTGAGTTTGGAAGAAGGATTGACTTACTTGTCAACTGCAGCCGTTTAGATGTCACTGTTGAACTATGTAGCATAGAGTTTAAAAGACAAGATGCAAGCAATTCTGTGGTTACTCACCAACAAAGCAAAAATGCGAGAATAAACTCCTGTATCTTAAGTAGTATCAACACCCTTACTAGGAACTGTAACAATTAAGTATTATCTTTTGACTTTGTTGGAAATAGCGGTTATATGACGCAGATGTGTTGTTATGAAGACGTCATGTTTTCGCAAAAAATCACTGCTATTCATATACCGACAGATACATTTGAGTTTGATAGTTTGAGAAGTACCTTGAAGTATTTGTATTTGTGGAAGTCAAGTCTTGTAGAGTTATCTGCTAAAATCATAAAATCCTTATACAACAACAAACGAAAGTATTCTCTTGTTGAAGCATGCGAAGAAGATAACGACAATCCGCCAAGGCTTTCCCCTCCTCCCATCCAACTTAACGATGTCTTCATGACTCCTCACAGAAAGAGTACGAAATAAATGTTGAGAATGTAATCTTTTTATTCGAACTATATTATTACAACTAAGTCTATACGTATTATTGAGTTTCTTTATTTTTTTTCTTCCTTACCATATATATCAAACACATTTTCGAATAAAGATAAAAACAGTACAAATATAACAATAAAATTATTTTTTAGTCTCAGCCAAAAAATGCTTATTAGTTTCATACTAAATACAAGCAGTTTATTAAATTATACGGGCATCCGTAGTATACTTTGATACCGAGCAACAAAAAATCAGGTATAGTTTAAGAAATAGGTCGGTATAATGACCTTTGCTTACAGCTTTAATGACGATGACAAAATGACAATGTTATTATCTAGTTACAATGTTATTGTATCTAAATAATAGTATATAAAATACAACACTCCTTTTATTTATTTATTTTAATAATACCTTTTTTTTTTTTTTTTTTTTTTTTTTGCTAAATATCAATGATAAATATATAGTCTATGTATAATAATCACCTGCTCTAAGCATAATAAGCGTAACTACGTTAGCGGCTTTATTTAAGGATAGCCGAAATTCTCCCTTAAATCGATTATTAACGATAACAGTAGTGTTAAAGCCGGGGACGGAAGAAGGTGTCCTGTAGAAATCCACCCTTAAATAGAGCCGCTACTGTATTAACGATAAGCAACAGTAATGATATAAAGACCAATTGTTATGCCATATACTGTCTTTAACAATCAAGAACGCTTTAAAAAAGATCCAGAACATTTAAAAAGATATTTATTTAACATTAATCTTTCACATAGCGGGCGGTTAACCAAGTTTTATTTATTGATTAAATTTGGGAGCGTCTCTTGTTCTATACTTAAACCTTATTATTACTGCGGTCAATCACGATTTATTTTATAGACTTGTATAGCCTAGAATAGAAAATTAATGTTGTAATGTTGTGTGACCGGGGAAGTGGAAGGCAAGGAGCATGAACCGAATGTTTTCTCTTTTCTGTAGCCTTGTAGGCAGACATGTTTTTGTTTTAAAGGGTTTAGTTACACTATCTGGAAGTATAATACGTGTGCATACTTTAAAAGGCGCTTATATATTACAATTAGTTTTTGACAGATACTAAAAGTAAAGAGACGGATGTTTTACGAGTATAAAATGTCAACGGCTGCTCATTATTACATATATACAACAACCTACCGTATAAACAATGTGATATACTATTAAATATTATATCTGCTATACAGTAGAAAATCATATTACATTGCCGCATGGAATAATTCCAAAAGAAGAAAATGTGTATCATCAAACAAATTTTACCTATCACTTTTTTTTTATTACTTGGTATAGAATTATCCCGAAAAGATACAACTAAACGTCCATATTTTTTTCATTAGTGATACCCAGTTTTTCATTAAGATCTTCTGTTTCTTTTAAAAGATTTTTTCTATGAGCAATGTTAGTTTCTTGCTCTGATTTATAATAAATATACACAGGATTATTTATTCTGCTACGTTTTTCAGCATCGGAACACCACAAAATCTCTATCTCTGATATGACAGCTAATTAATTAAAAAATAATAAGTATTTCAATAGAGATAAAGGCATAGATATATTTACCCGCAAAATGGCTAATCCTAAAGAGAAAATTAAAAATATGCAAGCGTCAGTAATTCCCAATAACTAAAAAATATATAGCTACATTGACTTACCAAGCCTTCTTTCCGTTTCTTCGTACTTCTTCAATTGGGTTTGACATAAGTGCGCTTCATATAAAAAAAAATATAAGTGAGAAGCTAATTTTTACTTATTGTAGAGTATATGTAACTTACACAATCATATTGGAGAAAATAAACATCGTAACGAATGAAAATAAAATACATAGTGCCATAACCATCATATTGTCACCGACATCTCCTTCAGTTACCGGGTCCCATACTCCGTAAATAAATAGCCACGCCTTTGAAAACGCTTTGAACCAGTTCCGAAAGCCATTATCCGTACTTACATTAGCAGTATTTATAAGCCCATGGGCTGTAATAGTGCCACTAGTAAAACTTCCCTCGAAATTGTCTTGAAAATATTCGTTTTCTTTGGAGAGCAATAGCACAACAAATGACATAGTAAACGCTATAATAACAAGAAACATAATAAAAATTGTAGCAAAAACATTTCTAAACAATTGAATTATGATATCCAGCGTAACACCCTAAGTTTGAAATTCTATTAGACCGCTTAATGTTGCATAAAATTTATTTTCAAATATAACTACACTTACAAAAGAAGGGATCGCCCGAAGTCTCAATATACTATGGGACCATAAAATTAAAGTAGTAATACTACAGACCTCGGCCTATTTATAAATATAATACATTATTAGTTACTGTTGAATCATCAATTTTATAGTGACCTACAAAGTGATCCCATTCTAGCAAAGACTGAAAAACAGTAAATATCGGAAAGCCAAATGCAGCTATATCCACCCAATTGTAACCTGATGCAAGGTAGCTCATTTTGTTCATAGTATTAAGAAATTGACGAAATTCCTGTATAATAAGTATGGAGAGAGAAAGTCCCATTATAGCCAAAGAAGCGAGATGACCTGGATGTTTCATATCTAGTTCATTTTCTGGTCCTTTAACATACAATACTCGAGAAAACAAAACACCAGTACAATAACTAACGTAGTATAAGGCATGTATAAAACAGATCATAGCAAATTTTCTTTTAGCGAATGTTTTCCATTTGTAATTTAATAAAGCTTCAAAAGTACCGCCTTGTCGAAAAATATTGTTAGTGCGTTGGTTTGATGCAATTCGAGTAAACGCGCTTTCGGATAAACCTTCGACAAAGTTATTATACGAGCAAAAAAGCGGGAGAGGGACAACGTTGATCCGTAAACCTGCTTTTGACTCCATTGTCGAAACATTGATAAGATATTTCAATTTATAAAGCTTTATAAGAAGCTTTATAGTACGAAAAAATGAACCACCTGCTGAATAAAATTTATCTCTCTTGCGATTTATTTTTTTCCATTCAAAATTAGTGACCTTCTTAAGCTCTTCGGGTATGGAGTACGGACTCATATTTATATCACCGAAAACGTCTTTTTGACTAACTGAACAAGATTTGAAATAATTGTAAAATTCTCGAACTGACAGACCCAATTGCTGAGGTCCAAAATCTAAGAGTGATAATTTTTTACTGCTTGACAATAAAAGGTCTAGGTACCACGAGGTTATTACATGTGACATAAATTTTCGATTTTATTTTGCTTACCAGAGTTTCCTTCTTGAAGAAACACCAAAGCATCCATTAATGACAAGAGGCAGCCTGGACCTAATTCTTTAGAATCTAACAAAATGCGATTAAAAAGTAAATTGAATAGGTCGTTACTTGCTTTTTCAATTAGCACAGTTAAAACATTTTCATTCGTGGCTATAGTTCTAGTACTATCCTTTTTTGAATAGTTTTTTTTTTTTTTTGATGAGCTCCGATACGATATCATAACTTCTTTGTTTACATCATCTGGGATATTATCTATCGTGGTAGCATCATACGTTGTATTATCTAGGTGAAATAATGCTTTAACGTTGATTGCCTTTTTCAAAAGTGACTGAGACCATTGGAAGATTTTATTATGATTACACCAATCCAATATATCCTCTTGAAGATATTCGTCAGTATATTTTTCCTTTAATTCAGATAAAGGCCTGTGGTGACTAAAAATAGCAATCGAAATATTTTTAGCTATGATTAATTTAATAATATATTCTCGACTTCCGGTGATATTTGAGAAGTAACTAGACGTAGAATCAATACTTTCTACACTTGATTTAACTAGCTCCTCGGTTTTGCTGCGTAGCTTGTTTAAATCGTCCTAAAACAAAATTAATTTAGGCGTATGGATAAATATATGTTTTTCTCAAACCTTATAACAGGCTTCTGTAACAGAATTGAAACCGTATATTTCGCGAAGGAAATGTAAAGCCTGACAAGCGCTTTCCAATTTGTGTCCATCAAATTTTTCTTGGTTACCGACTCCACATAATGGTAAAAATATTTCTTCCGTGTGGTAATCTTTGAAATTATAGTTTGGGGAACCGTCCTCATTTAAAGCTTTCATTATATTAACCAAAATCCTGCCTGAAGCATTACCTCCAATAAATTTTATACTGTTATAATTACAAATTTTCCAAGTATCCCTGAAAGAATAATCGCGTCCATAATATGGTCCTTTGTAAGCTCTTATATAAAGAAGTTCATCCCCATCACCTATCAGCTGCCCAGCGGTATAGTCAGATTCTATTTTCCAAAGTTGAACTGTATACTCATCAAAACGGACTAAAAGTTTTTCTTCTCCAATATTAATATATTTGCGTTTGACTAATTCGCTGCTCAGTGAGGTATCCCATGCAGTGTTGTCAAACATATAACAAGGGCCGTTGGAATCCTCCCTTATTATACTGATGGGTTCACAGACAGAATCCATTTTTAATTCTAGAAAATTGGTTTTAAGATGGTTGCTGTTGTTGGACATGTAGAATCCCACCAAACATTTTTCGCTGTTACGATTGTATACTTTTGTGACAAAAGGCTCAAATACCTTTAGTTGTTTCGATGTAGCGTCAAAATTAGCAGCTCTTTCACCTACGTTTCGGCTTATTTTATATATAGACCTTTCTGATTCGAGATGCCATATTTCAAAAACTACTTCGTTACCTTCCCACCCAGACATAGCCACATATCTACCGCTGTAGCAAAATCGAATATGAGAAACTTCAAAATTATCAACAAGGCCACTTTCTTGTGATTTTAATTGATAGGCTAATAAACTACTTTTGACATTGTAAATATGTATCGATCGAGCACCTTCGACATAAGCAGCAGTAAATTTATAATCTTTCGAAAACGCCATAATATGTAATCCTGGGATCCAAATTGAAGTTAAGCGTACACCGTTTTCAGTAAGTGACCAAGCACGAGTGACATCCAGGTAAGGCGTAGTTATAATATCATGACGAACATTTCTAGTAAACGTTACAGCTTTTTTCATATCGTTATTTTCCTCCGAAAAATCAAGCCATGCAGAGTTTCGAATATATAATTCATCAAATACAGGTGACTCATTGAAAGATCCTGGACCGAGGATACTCAAATCAAACACTGTCCTATCAGAAGAAATGTCAGATAAATTACCATACCTAAAAGTATACGCGTCGGCATATATCAAGGAAACTTCTTCACTATTCAAGAAAATAGCACGCCCGTTGAAATTCAGTGAAGACTTCAGGTCAATTCTACCAATACCAGCTTCAAAAATAAAACATTTATTGTATTTTCGACCTTTCTCGTAGTAACTGAAACGTGAAGTTTCCGAATAAAAAGATAACGCAATGTACTTTCCATCTCGAGAAATAGACAAAAATTTGCTGTGGTTGCGGTTGGTACTTTTTATAGTATTTGTGATATCGATTCTAAAATATTCGTCGTTGGTAATGTATTTTTGTTTATTTTCTTTTAGCGTAATTCTGTCTTCACTGTTCTCTGCATTAACGGCTGTAAACCGGCGCCTGGTTAAATACGTACGATGTACCTCGTTATTTTCCAGATTCGAAGTACCATCAATATCTTCATGTTTGATTGTAACGTAAGCCATCCATTCTTTATTTATGGATATGTCTAGTAGTATAACGTCTTCACCTTTAATATTATGGCTGTCGATAAGATCACTTGCATTTTCATCGGCTAGAGTTTTGCCGGTTTGTGACGCTGACATATCTAATTCTATTTCAGGACATGTACGAAAGCTCATTATAACACAATTCGATATGAGAAAAGGAAAGAATGTATGTACTCTAAATAAAGAAAAAAAAAATATTTCTTAAACATTTGTGGAAGCTTATCATCTCTTTCAAACCCAATGTCATACAGGCACTTGTGATTGTGTAGCACACCACAATTTCTGAGTTTTTGTAGTTGTTCGTTTTTTATACGTATATTAAAACCATAACTCTAGAAAACTAGTAATTTCACTTATTTCAAACAGTTTTTGCTTTTTTTTTTTAGGTAAATCTATAAACAATGATATAGGAAAAAGAAAAAAAAAGAACCACAAAGAATACAAAAGTTGGTCTTGCCTTACACAGACTTACTGTTTAATAAAACGCTATTTTTTAATTACTTAACATATTTTATCTTTAATTGGACTTTTGAATATATTGTATTGTTAAAATAATCCAAATTATCATAATGTGACACGGCAAAAGTTTAAACTTGGTTGCGCAAAAATAAACTTTTCTAAAAGTAGGACAAATGTCGATTTGTACCAATTGTCGTTTAATAAACTCGAGTTACTCACTCCATATGTGTATACTGTGCTAGGTAAGGGTGATAAGTTTAAAAAAAAATCGATATAACTAAGTTTTCTTGCGAAAAAAAAATATACAAATTGAGCCACGCCTCCCTTTTTTTTCTATCAATTCGATTTACTGGATCAGTGCAACATCGGAATTACGAGCGGATATAGATTATTGATCTGTGTCTACTTTGTACATCTTGAATGGTTGTTTTACTTTTTAAAGAAAAAATTTACATGTAAAATTCATAGAAACATTCATTTTTATTTAAACAATGGTTCGAGAAAAAGGATGTACGTTTTGAATAACATTTGTTTCAACATTATAAAACTTTCGGTTTCTCAATTTTACCCATCCGTATTGATCGACGAGGTGCTTATCATATTCACGACCTACTTCAAACGTTTGAAGCACGGAGTCATCGCCACTAGGTAATTCAGAGGAAGCTTCTGTTTCGGTAATATCTGTTTCCTGAAACGGGTTCCAAGTAGGAGCCAAATAACTACCTAAATTAATAGGTGGGGTTTCTGCATCTGTACGGTTGAGCATGCTGTTAAACAAGCCTCTGTTTTGAGAAATAGAATGGTTTTTAATAATAATGCTTGCAAGATTTTCCATTTTGATCTTTTTTTTAAAAAAAAATAGGTACCGTTAATCAAGGTAAAACTACTTATTTTTTTTTAGAAAAAAAGTAAAAAAAAAAACTTACAATAGATGTCATTAAACTTTCGAACATTTCTGAAAATGAAGAAAAACACACGAAACTCGAAGGCATGTTAATTGCGGAATTCTGTAAAGCGACATATACTTTTGGTTGATGCAATTTAACTGAAAATACATGACCTACTAAGCCTATATGATAGTAATAAATCAATATAAACGATCCAAGATTTGGAGGTATATATTTATCACCTGCAACTTGTATACACGTTCCTTGCGAAGATCTTGATTCAGATAGATCTTTTGAGTTGATTAAGGCTGCATCGAGTGAGTCCTTTAACTTTAAAAGAAGAAGACCTCCCGCTATTTGAAGATCAGTTTTGGCTAATGTCGAATCAAGTACTTGCATAAGCCCAACACAATGCTCTTTACTATCAAAGTTCAATACGAACTTCAAATTTATCGCCGTGTTATTCATATTCTCTGCATCTTGGACTTGCATGTTTTGCATGAACTGAATATGCGGATCAATGGTTTCTTCACTGTATAATTAATCTGTAAATAACGGGTATATATATATATATATATATATATTTTATATAAAAAAGAAGTACATACTATTTAAGGTCCATTATATTGTTATGTATCGACAACATTTTACGAATTATGGGACCCCACAAGATAGAGAAAAAATCGTTTCCGGATTTATTTCTGTCAGGGTCAAATAACCATTTGCAGTCCTCAAAGATTTCCAAGCTATGTATAACAAGTTATTAATCAAATAGTAATAAATAAGCTAAACTTACACAAACAAAAAAATAGATATAATCTTCAATGTTTCTGGTTTCTTGTTGATACTTGTTTTAGGATTAATAATTTCTTTAAGGTACTCTTGCGCTTTTTTTGTACTTCCAGTTCTTTCGCAAAACTACAGCAGTATTTAGTTTATTTGGCAAAAAAAAAAAAAAAAAAAAAAAAAAAAAAGAACCTTACCACGGATACTAGCTTCCACGTATCTTTCAAGAACTTTGGTAAATGATACTGTTCTGATTTATGAAACTCCTGTACTAATTTTGATAAATATTTCCAACGACTATCTTCAAATACTTGTCTTTGCGAGTCTTCGTTATTATCAACAAAATCAACAACAGATGAGAGTCCAGTACTACAAAAAAAAAAAAAAAAAAAAAAAATTCATACTAGAATCATAATATATTGACGTATTAGAATTACCTCATTAGTTTATAATCTGTCAGTGTAATTCTTTTTTCTCCTTCCCATGCGGTAAGAAGATCTTTGCCTGTTGTTTTAATGACTTCTTTTACAAATGCTAAATCCAAATCATTTCCTTGTTCAGTCGCTTCACGAATAGCTATACTTGACAGGCTGGTAGAGCTAGACTCACTTGCAGTTCTTGGTCTCTTTAGTCTAGAGAGACGTCTCACGACCCTTAGGGGTCTTGGGCGAGAAGGCCTCTGGAGCCGTTGCTGATACAGTTCAATAAAACGGACCTTATCTTCATGATAATATGACGTTAAACTTGCAGCATATTCCGCTAACGCTTGGTATTGAGAGTTCTTTGATAATACACTAAACGATTTGACTATAATACGATGAGCTTTATCAGCGTCTGATTCACCTTCATGTCTCTTGAGATAAGCATCAATTACTTTCACCATGTCGCTAAGTTCGCTTGCATACATGTCACAGAGACATTTGTGGATGTTGAAGCTCTCGGCAAATGATTGGTTTATAATATAATTGCTACTTAGTTTATTAGAGTTTGGTATAGCCATTATATTTATTAAAAAGTGGGTTAAAAAGAAAAAAGAAAAAGTATCTGAAAGATTAAATAAGAGTTTTCATCAATATTCTCCCTGATAAATATATTGTTGTTTTTTATTTTATTTACAAAAAAAGGAAAGTAGAATTATATACTACCAGGTGTATCGTTTTTTTTTTTTTTTTTTTTAATCTCGGTAAATTTGTTTAATTAAGAAGGCAGCGACATCAAGATCCTAGTATAAAAATTTGAGGGTGTGAGTTACAGCATGATTACAAAAAAAAATAAAAAAAAAATTACCTGCCAGTATTGCATGTGAGCGCTAAACGCACTTAAGTAAGGGTTTTCTAATAACCCTTCCTGTATACAATAATCAACTCTCCCTGTCACATTCAACATTTTAAGTTTCTGGGCACCTTGTGAATACGGTGTAGTATTTGAAGTAGGTAACGGAACCGGCGGTGACTTTCTTGTTGCAGATTTTCCTTTAATACTTGACGGCATATTATTCTTGTACCTGAAATCGGACGAGAACGCACGGGCAGGATCACTGTTAGACCTCATACGAGTAAACCTATTCGTATCATCCATTGCAGCCAAAGTCGAATCGATCTCTTCCTCTTCTCTCTTTCTTCTTTCCTCATTGGATTCTTCTTCGCCAATTGGATGCGTATCTTGATAGATTTGTTGCCGAGATAAACCTAATCCTCGCATAAATAAATTGGTGGTCAATCCGATCTTGAAAGATTCGTACATGGCACCTGCTCGATTGGCAATACCAGAGCCGACATTAAAACTGGCATCGATGACTCCTTTTAAGCCTCCCTTCATATATGGAATAGGCTCTGGTTTTAGTTTGGCGGTATAATGACGAGCAATCAGTGGTTCTAGTCTATAAGCAACTGGATCGGACTTTTTTTTAGGGGGTTAGTATAAAATTTGAGATGGATTGATAAGAGCTTACTTTATGAAATATATTGTACAGGTTTTCTACAGCAGGATAACAGAAATTAATGGAAGAAGGAGAGGGTGATTTGACGTCAGATAAAGCGGATTTAACTGATGCTTGTCCAAGCGATTTACGCGACGCGATTTTAAAGCCTCTTAAAAGTAAAATAACACCTAATGGAGACCCAGCAGCAAAAAAGTTTTGAACTGGAAATAAAAGAGGTGGAAGCTTTCTATTATCGGGTATAGGATGATCATCAGATGGTGGTGGTGGTTGCGGTGAAGGAGTTGTAATAGGTTGTAAAGTTAACATATCAAAAGCTAATAATGACTATACGTGTATTAGCTTATTTTATGATTCGATGGATATAAAAATGCTATTAAAAACTTACTCCTAATGAATGGCCAAAGATGGATACTTTTCCCTTTTCTAAAAATTCGGGATTTTTACTGCCAAACAGGCGATATACTCTATTGATTTCTTTTGCAATGATTTGAGTCATTAATTCACGATATCGTGGAGTCATATATAACGGAACTAGGCAAAAAAAAAACATTAGGTAATCAAATTATATATATATAAAAGATAATTCATGTTACACACTCACTATCCATTAAAACATCGGAAACAACAGTTCTTATATTGGGTACACCGTCTAAAGTTAATTCATCTAGTGTAGGGCAGCCATCTTCTACCCCCACTGTACCTAGATCTGCCTCAATTCCTTCTTCATCATCAGCAGCCATACCAAATTTTATATCTTGTCGCCACATGATTGGTAATACTTGAATACCATTTGGCTTCATTGTATTGGTTGAAGTAGAAATGGCAGCTGGGTAAGCCAACTTTAAAGTTTTTCTCATCATATTGACATCTACAAGTAAAAATTAATACGTGTCAAATTTTACTTGCTCTTTTTTTTTTTTTCTTTACCGTGTACAAATGTTTGACCGGTTTTCTCGGACATTTTTTGACCGACACTACATGAGCGATATTTTTTTTTTTAGCACATACCAAAAGATTTAATATATTTTTAATATTTTACCCGTGAATAACAAACATAAGGTGATCAATCTTTCGAACTTCTTCTTCACTATTTTCATTATCGTAATCCTCAATTTCGTTTGTTTCTAATTGTTGTTTTTCTTCTTCTTTTAAAATGGTTTCTTCGTCAGATGAAGAAGAAGATGAACTGGTGGAACCATCAACATCTTCAACTGGCGCCTTTTTTGGTGCAACCTTTGATTTTTTTGTTAATTCTTCCACCTCCGGATATCCACGCACCAGCCTTGTTCCACCCAAATTTTGCTTGTTCGTTAAGCGAGTAATGATACTCTTGGCAAACTTGCTACTTGTGCTATTTCTATAAATAGCGTCAGCAATCATACACACACACACTCTCTCTCTCTCTCTCTTAAATACTTACGATAATAACCAAGCACTACTTTCACCAGTATAAACAATATACTGACCTAAATAAGGACCTAATAAATTCCATTGTTTATCCACCGACAAAGTTAATTCCAATTTCTTTTCTTCCATTGTACTTTCAGTTGTAGGCGAAGAAGAATATTTTGGAATGGCAGGTATTTCTTCTTCTAAATTACTTGCAGTGGTAGTAGTTGTAGCATAAGGCTTGTGTTTACTATTTATACATGTACTAATTTAATAACGAAAAAAAAAAAAAAAAAAAAAATCGCCCAAAAAAAAACTTACTAATAACCGAGCTCAATTTGTTCTGCAATATTCTCTTCACAAGGTACCCACCCATCCGCTTGCATAAACCAAGTAGCTCTACGTACTTCATAACTAGGTCCTTCCCAGTACACTGGACTAATCGTTCGTTGGGTAATATCCACTTGAAATAAATGATCTTCGTTGACAGGTACTTTAGCTCGTACATCATGGTTCTAATATATAAATTAGCATTTTTGTCAGCAAAACCCCCTCCCTAAATACTTTACTTGGTATGCTTTTTCAAGTGCAGCAGAATCACGCTGAGAAAACGGTACCCATTTAGAAGAAAGTTTTGGTTTGGGTGTAGAAGGACTTTTAGGTGATAAGTTTTTATTTAAAGTAGTTGAACTCTTAGCTCGTCTTATTGAGATGGGATCGAGTACTGGATTGTCAATAGCATGAAACCTAAGCAAATAAAAAAAAAAAAAAAAGTCAAAGAGGGTTTTCTTTTATAAGAGGAGGTTTTTTAATATATATTTACCATCGAGGTATTAAAGGTGGTACGTCAAGATCAGGCATTAAGCCGAGTGGACGAGGGTTACGTCTGGGCGTAACATGACCTCTTGAAAGTGAATCTGGTTCTAACATTATATATATATAAAAAAAAAAGAAAAAGAAAGAGAGAGAAAAAAAAGGGGAGGATGCGGAATGAAATTTAGGCATTTTTTTTTTAAAAGGCATTAAACAGGCCGTCACGATAAAAAGTCTTTAAATGGCAAACTCACTTTATGCTGCGCATACAACTTTTAATGTCTTGTTACACTCTGTTTCCTCCCTTTTTTATATGGATATGGATATATATTTTTGCCACGTATATATGTGTTTGATTGTTATTTTGTCGTCATAGACTTGTGCATTTTCCTTTTTTTTCGCTGAATTTAAAAACAAATTAATAGGGTTTAAAAATCAAAAACAAAAAAAACACTTTTTTTTTTCCTTTTCTTTTTTGTAGCATATATAAAAATGGGTAAATGGACAGATAAATTATATATTACTCATTCAGAATGGAGTGGAGAAGTAGGTCAACATTCAGCTTCAGCTGGTATCACCGGTCAACGTAAAACATCTGGTTTTAAAAGATTACCCTTCTATTGTTGTTCATTATCTCTTCAACCGTTTGAACATCCAGTCTGTACACCTGACGGCATTATCTTTGATCTAGTCTACATTATCCCTTACATTAAGAAATACGGTACGAATCCTGTTACGGGAGAAAAACTTCAAACAAAGGACTTGATAAAGTTACATTTCAGCAAAAACGAAAAGGACGAGTTCTACTGCCCGGTGACGTTCAAAGTATTTTCAGATCATACAGCTATTGCAGCCATCAAGACGACAGGCAATGTATTTGCTTTTGAAACTATCGAAAAGTTGAATATCAAGGCCAAACATATGCGAGATTTAATTACAGATGAGCCGTTCACAAGAAAGGATATCATCATGATTCAAGATCCTCATAATCTAGAGAAACGCGACATGTCAAAGTTTGACTACGTCAAGACCAATAAAAAAGTAGTCAATGTTGCAGAGGAATTAGAAAAGAGAAAGCCAACAAATAACATTAATGTAGCTGGTATGGGAAATACTAAAAAAGTGTTTGACGAATTAGCAAAAAAGAATTTAGAAGTGGAAGAGGTCAAGGAAAAGGTGCCTACGACATTTCACCAAAAGAAGGCAAATTTACCTTATAATGCTGCACATTATACAACAGGTGCAGCTGCAGAATCATTTACATCTACTGCTTTAAACCCTTATTCTGCTAGTACTAGAGCTTTAATTGATGAAGACGATTTTATGTATAAGCGTATAAAGACGAAATCATATGCTCGTATCATGACAAATTATGGTAATATTAATGTAGAATTATTCAGTGACAAGGTATACACATATAAAAAAAATAAAAAAATAAAAAATTAGTGAAACGGGTAATTAACAACTGTGATGTTCTAGGTACCACGTACATGTCACAATTTTGTTCAACTTGCAAAGACTGGATATTACAATAATGTACTTTTCCATAGAAACATCCGTAAATTTATGGTATGACATTTTTTTATTTTTTTTTACTATTATATAATTTAGCTGACATACTTTATATACATATATATATATAGATTCAAGGTGGTGATCCTACAGGTACTGGTAAAGGAGGAGAGTCTATTTGGAAACATGATTTTCCTGATGAAATTAAAACTACTTTACAACATAATGCGCGTGGTATACTTAGTATGGCCAACAAAGGTAAAGATACCAATAATTCACAATTGTAAGTATAAATATCTATATATATTTAGTAGATGACAAATGATATAACAATCTTGATAAAAATTTTTTTTAGCTTTATTACATATGCACCAGCTCCTCAATTGGATGGTCAACATACTGTGTTTGGTAAAGTAGTAGGTGGTATGGACGTATTAAAGAAATTAGAAGCAATTCCGGTGGATAAAAAGGATAAACCAGAAAGGGATATTCGTATTAAACAAATTCAAGTATTTGTGGATCCGTTTGAGGAGTATCAAACTCGATTACAAAAGAAACTTGCTCATGAAGCTAATGCGGATGCAGAAGATGAAGAAGCTAGATTGAAGAGAGAAAAGCAAGATAGAATGGGTTGGTTTGGACCTAATGTAAGTAAAAAAGAAGATGTGCAAGTTGGTAAATATATGAATGAAACTGGTAAAAGAAAGCCAGAAGAAAAAAAGGATGTTGCTTATGAAGAAGAAATTGGAGTATCACAAAAGAAACAAAAGATATTATCACAAGAGAAAAAGACAATGTCTTATGGTAATTTTGACAACTTTTAATAATAAAATAAATCTAATGTTGTTGAGGTTGTTCTTGATGATTATAATGATTAAATGATTGCATTGGTGACCAATTCTTTAGTTGATGATTTATTACTACTGTTGTATCTTTTTCTTGTTGTTTTGATTCTTGTAATTTACCGGCCTTTTCAAGTTCAGCCACTTCTGCAGCAGCTATTTTTTTTTTAGATGTATTATAGTGAGTACATAGACCAAATATCATATGAAGAAAAAAAAAAGGACTTACTTAGAAATCTACCACCTGGTCCTCGTGGACGACGCATGGCATGTTTATGACGACTTTCATGAAGGTAGGGTTTTCTTGCTTTTGCTACACGATTTAATTCTTCAAGTCTTGCTCTTGCAGCTCTACGTTTAAGAATTCGATGATATTGTTTAGCATTTACATAAAGTGGTTCTTCTGGTTGCTCTGGTTGTTCTGCTGGTTTATTATAAACTACTGTTGTTTGCGGAGAAGTAGACTGTTTTTTTTTATTTATATGAGTAATTTTTATTTTATTTTATTTTATATACAAAAACTAACCATGGGATAAGGATATTGAACTCTATGTTGTTGGGGTGAATCTTGAGGAGTTGGGGTATTATTACTAGCATATTGATCATTTGTATTCAAGATATGTTGTGTGGTATCTGTCATGATTGAACCAATAAGAACTTTATATAAAAAAGTATTGAAAAAAGAAAAAAGGGAGCCAATTACAAAAAAGTTTTTTTTTTATATGTATTCGTCCTTAGTGCTGACGACAATTTTCACAGCGGAAAAGGAAAGTAGCCAATCAAAAAGGTTTCTCAGTCTTAAAAAGTCTAAAAAAAGATTATTTGGGTAGACGTATTGCTGGTATTATTCCTCAGTAGTTTGCCGCGCAAGTTTAGGAATAATATCACATAGTTTCAACTACATTATCGTCAAACCGTGCGTTAAACACATTGTTTATCAAAACTAGACTAAATAAGCAATTTCTTCGGGTGGTCTCTGAAGGAATTAATGCAAATAAACGAAAGTTGGGATATATGTCTAGAGCGATCAATCCTGGCAAATGGGATTTATGGCTCTATTTTCTTGATTATATCTATTTTTCGTGACCTACAGAAGCTACAAGAATATCTTGTTATCGACCCACGTATTCTCAATGTTCGTTACAATTGATGTAACGAAATTCTGCTTTTTCCTTTCGTTAGAACCTGGACTATTCTATTATGAAAATAGGCTCTCATCACTTGATTGATAACACGAAGCTGTAGCTCTCTAACACATCAAGTATCATATACATCAGCAACTTTCATACTTATCAGACTTAATTAAATCAGTTTTTGGCAGCTAGAAAAGTGTATATCAGGACATGCTGAGGTTTAATTCTTATTCACCACTATTTTTTTTTAAAAAAAAATAACACTAGCCCCCCCCTCCGCAAATAAATTTTTCTTTTTTTTCTTCTTCTTCATTGAATATTTAGAGACGATGCAAGCTTTCCGATCTTTATTAAAGACAGCCTGGAAGCCAGTAACTGGTACCAATGGTTTCTTAAGCACACGTACTTTCATGACACAACCTACACAACAAAGCCGCATTCTCAGCCAATTGAAGCCAATGAATTCAGTTTTCCAACAACAAAAGGCAGGCATGGCCACGTTAAATCAAGTGATCAAGAAGTGTCGTAAGTCAAAGACCAAAATGAGTAAATCACCTGCTCTTGAAGGATGTTATCAACGTAAGGGTGTTTGCAACAAAGTATATACAACCAAGCCCAAGAAGCCTAACTCAGCTGTCAGAAAGGTTGCTAGAGTTAAGTTGACAAACGGTAGAGTCGTTTCTGCTTATATTCCTGGTGAAGGTCATAACTTACAAGAGCATTCAGTTGTTTTGGTTCGTGGTGGTCGTGTTCCTGATCTTCCTGGTGTACGTTATCATCTTGTTCGTGGTGCCTTAGATCTTCAAGGTGTTGCTACTAGAACTACTAGTAGATCAAAATACGGAAGTAAGTTTTGAGTAAAAAAAAATTAGTTTATATTTAATGCTAATTCATTTCTGTTTTATAGCCAAAAAGCCTACCAAGAACTAAAAAGTATATATAAACACTTGTTAAAAAAATGCGATATTAAACCCTAGTTCTGCAAGTTTTTTTATGCATACATTGTACATATTACTTTTTAGATTTAGTTTTTTATAAAAAAAAACTATTATTTCTTTTTTTTTTTTACAGTTGAAATCTCTTCATTATAATCAATAACAATAAAGTCTTTTTTTTTTTTTTAGACATTTTATATATATGTATATAAAGCTTTTTGTATTTCGTTTATTAAATATAATTGGTACCTGAGATCTTGATATGTATGGTTATACAACCCGATAAGATACTGAAAAGTTGTATAAAAATGGCGTAATACTTTATTCGATATTCGAAATAAATATAATTGATCCCGTCATGTCGATTAAAATATATATATTTCAAGTGTCACAATAATCATACAAAAAAACCAACGAGATATCATCATTTCAAATATACCTTGTAATAAGACGCAATGCAGACTGAAAATCATTATAAAAACCACTTTAGAATCACGTTTCGAGTAAAAAAAAATCTGTTCTTTATATATTTTTTCCCCTTAATTTTAATATGAAATATTCTGCTCTGTTGCTAGGCACTGTTGCCTTAATGACATTAACCACAGTTACTGCTAAAAAGAACCCAGAAGTCAAGAAACCCAATATTGTTTTTATCTTTACGGATGATCAAGACCATAAAATGGACTCGTTACAGTATATGCCCAACGTTCAAAAGTATCTGGTGAATGAAGGTACTGTTTACGAAAACCACTATGCTACCATCGCAGTCTGCTGTCCTAGTCGGGTTAGTCTTTTACGAGGTCAGTATTCTCACAATACAAAGTAAGTAATTTGTTACATTTCCTTTTCTTTCTTTTTAAAAAAAAAAAAAATATTCTTATATATAATTAGTATTACAGATGTATCCCCTCCGTATGGAGGTTATGAACGCTTCAATACCTTAAAATTAGGCGAAGACTATTTACCAGTCTGGTTACAGAAATCAGGCTATAATACCAACTATATTGGTAAACTGATGAACCAATACTCTGTTAACAATTACAACAACCCTACGCCTAGAGGTTTTAACTACCAAGAACAGTTGGTTGATCCTTACACTTATATCTATAATTCTGCTGTATTCTCTGTTAATGGTGAACCTCCTGTTTATTATAAAGATGCATATCAAACAGATGTTATTCACGCCAAAACTCGTGCCGCATTGAAGAGAGTTCAGGCTCAAGAAGATCCGTTCTTTTTATGGGGTATGTAAAAAGTAATTCTTCTAAACTCCCCCCTCCCACTAACTTTTGTCCTGTAGTTTCTCCTATGGCTCCTCATGGACAATTTGAAATTGGTAAAGATGGTGCTATGAAGACTAGCGATCCTATACCGGCAGCTCGTCACGCTGGTCTTTTCAAGGACGTAAAGAGTAAAGTAAATAAATAAAAAAAGATTGGAGCAGATACTTATCTACAATATCTATAGTTCCTCGCACTCCACATTTTAACCCAGACCAACAGGTCAAGACAGCATCTTACTGGAAAGCGCTTGAAAAACTAAACGCGACCATGGTTGAAGAGTTTGATGAAAGCTACCGAAACCGTCTTCGAGCTTTACAATCTGTTGATGAAATTGTCGGTACTATCTTTGAAGAGCTTGAAAAATCGGGCGAGCTAGATAATACGTTTGTATTTTATAGCGCTGATAACGGTTATCATCTTGGTCAACATAGAGCCTTCCCGGGTAAATGTACTAATCTGGAAGAAGATATAAAGTAAGTAGATATTGCGCCATAGCTGTCCTTTATTCCGAGGCTTTTTTTTTTTCTTTTTTTTACTAATTGTTTTTGTGTTTAGTGTTCCTTTACTTGTACGAGGCCCTGGCATTAGTAAAGGTAAAACAAGTCAAGTTGTTAGTGCTCATCATGATTTGGCGCCCACTTTTGTAGCGTTGGCTGGTGGTGATGAACATGTTCCTTCGTGGGTAGATGGTGGTGTCATTCCTTTAACCAAAACTCTTCAGAAACACCGTAAACCTGTCTCTAAAGAAAGTTTCTCTGTTGAATTTTGGGGGTTACAGCTGTTAGCCGAAAACTATGCTAATGCTAATGTTATAGGGCCCAACACTTACAAGACGCTTCGTGTAATTTCTCAAGATTATAACTGTAAGCTACACATGTTACACTTATCAGGATAGATACTAATTAGGGAATATAGACATGTATAGTGTTTGGTGTACGGGAGAACACGAATTTTATGATCTCAAGAATGACCCTTATGCCATGGAAAACTTGTATACGGGTGCCGCCAATCAATTGGTAAATCGATTGGATGCTCTTCTGGTGGTCCTTAAATCTTGTCGCGCTGAAACTTGTCGAGATCCTTGGAGAATTCTTCATCCTGATGATAAACATGTAAAGACCTTGAAGGATGCTTTGCACAAGAAATACGATGTTCATTATACACAGTTCCGAAAGGTCCAGTTTGAGGAATGTCTTGGTTTCTACCAAGTCGCCAATGAAGCGCCTGTGATTGGACAACACTTTCTTGCAAATGTCACGCACACTCCCCAACAACCTTTTTCTACGGAGCAGTATATTCTTAGCACGCTTGACAAGAGAGAGGATAAGTCCAATGAAGACGGCCAATTTATTTTACCCAAGGAATACCATGCATTGCTTAAATTGGTTCCAGAACCAAATCAGGCTGTTGGACATGCTCCCCTCGGCCACGATTTTGAAAAGTATGCAATCCCGGTTGATAAAAAGCTTTTGGAAACACCTGTGAAATGGGCTGAATACAACTTTTACGGTTTTGGAAATTAATAGACGCCAACAACGAAAAAAAAAATATTTATACTTTTACTTGAATAAAGATAAGCTTTAATGTCACTTTTTTCGATTATTTTGTTGATACTAAAGTCTGGTGATGTAACTGATGCCTCCTGAATTTTAAAAGGGGGATTTGCTCAATTTAGTAAGGCAAATATTTATAATCACGTATTAATGTTTGATCTACAATAACTGTTATTCTCATTACCATCTTAAACGTGACATTCGATGTATCTCAAAAAGAATAAATTGTCTAAGTTTTTTTTTTATTCTATTATGTGATTAGAACTAAATGTTACTATAGTAGAAGAGATTCTTGCATGTCAGCATGACAAGATATGAAAACAGAATTGTAAATTAATTCATCTAAGACATAATTTTAGGCTTTTTTTTTTTTTTTTTTTTACGTGTTGTATATTTTGATACGTCGATGATAACAGGTATTTAGGAGAATATAGTAAATAACTAATTTATCTTCATATATCGAAAGCTTACATATATGGGTCGTTCCGAACTGTACGTGATGCAATAATAAGTAAGGCAGGTTCCAGTAGCGGAACCATTACTATGATAAAGTGTTGGCGGTACATTTAAAAATAATTCCTGGTAAAGCCTTCGGAGGCCCATTTCACGTAAAAATGTTCAATTAGCGATTTGAAAGGCAGTGCCACTTGTAAAATTCTTTTTTTTATAGCACTTGGCTTGTAAAAATGAAATAAAGGGATGCTATCTAAGAGTTAATGCTACTAGTTTAACAATATAATATGTAGAAAAAGATATACTGAACTAGATTCAAAATAAATTGACACAGTCTAATACAATTGCATTTGTTTTATTTAAAAACTTTCCCAGCACTTTCCAAGATTGGAACTATCTTCATTATAGTGATGCCTAATATATCGAGCCAATTGAAGATATTCTAACAGTTTTATCAAGATATAAAAAAAAATAAAAAATGTGAAACAAATACAGATCCTTTTCTTTCTCTTTACACACACAAAAAAAAAAAACTATCAAAAATGACACCAAAGAATCAAACGAAATTAACTATTCCAAAGTCTCGTCGTCATAAAAAACAGGGGTTTAAAAGCAAGTCTGTTGAGAATGAATGCATCTTAAAAATTGGCGGTAATAACGAGCAGGAAGTACAAAGTATGTATGCATATTTATATAAAAAATATTACCATTTATAATTGAACGCGTATATAGATGTAAAGACAGAAGAACTAGAAAGTACGTACTGTAATTATTGTTCTTTTTTTCGCTTCTAACATGTTAATTTAGTTCACCGGGAGCGTTTGCGGAATGAAACAGACAGAATGCTCAGATCCTTTGATTTAAATTACAAGTATGGGCCATGTGTCGGCATAAAAAGAATTGACCGCTGGGGTATTTTTTACAAATGTCTTAAACTATAATAAAAAAAAACGGGACTAACAAACATATTTAGAACGAGCTAACAATCTTGGATTAAACCCTCCAGAGTCTGTTAAAGAGGATCTAGTAGGAGCTAAGACTAGTATGTACCAAGAATGTTTATTTAGTCAATTTCGGTGTATATAAAAAAAAAATATTGCGTTATTATGATACCTCAATGACATAAATTTTTTAGCTGATCTATAAAAAATAAAAGTCCCTTGTCAAAGGCTAAAGGAATTTTTTTTTTTAGCATATGTATATAAAGCATGATATTTTTTATATTTTTTTTTTTCGATATTAACATCACTAATAAAAAAAATATATAATGTCTCACAAAGGTCCCTCTGAAATTTCTCATGCCGAAGCCGCTTTAGGTGCAGGTCGTCCATACGAAAACTCTAATGAAGGCCACAACAAGATGTTTGATAATTACAAGGACTTGGAAGAGCATAATAGAAAGAACTTTGGACATGAAG
The DNA here is from genome assembly GCA_025201345.1 of Thamnidium elegans. Lineage (NCBI taxonomy): Eukaryota > Fungi > Mucoromycota > Mucoromycetes > Mucorales > Mucoraceae > Thamnidium > Thamnidium elegans. Next base: position 104,968 of record JAIXMG010000011.1, on the reverse strand, counting down.
CATCCAAGCCATCTAGAGGTGAGCGTATTGATCAAGAATTAGCTGAAGAAGATAAGGAAACCGTTGAAAAGATGGACGAAGCCCACCAGAAGAAGGAAGAAGCTAAGAATAATCGCCATAACAAGGAATAATAAACGCAATATATATTTTTGTACCATATTGTAAATAAAATAAAAAAAACTAGCTTTTTTTTTTTTCATGTTTATAAATTTTTATAAGTTGTTATATGTACACCTCAGATTATGAAACTCTAATTTTTTCAGGTAACACACTTTTTCCAGAAAAAGTGTATATGCATTTGCCAAGGTTAGAATGTTCATGGTCACTTCAGCTATAGAAAATAAATATTACAATAAACTTGTTCTTATCAAATCGAAATTATTAGAGATATATATAGTATTTCGGCTAACTAAGTATTATTCATATATTGTTCAATTAATGTCACAGTGAACAAGTGTTCGTCATAATGTCAAAATAGTATTTTAACACCGATCATCTCAACCTTTCACAATAAAGAGTATATTGTTTCTTTTGGTACACCACCATTTACACCACCAGTGCCAATTTATGATGTAAGTTTTTGGTGCACTTCCAACAATAACAGGTACTTTACATGTAAAAACAACTTTTTTTAATATCGTGAGAAAGGAAATTGCAATATAAATATCACGATGATTAAGTAAACCCTTTTTATCATGGTTGAATAAACCTCCCGTTTTATCTAGTTAAATAAACCGCTTTTTATCATTAAAATCATCTATTTACTCCGTCCTTTTTTTCCCTTTCCTTTTTTTTAACAATGAATTCATATACAAGCAAGTATCTTTTATATAATCAAATGTCCAAATATTTCAAAAAGAGTTTCCCTGTGATATGGTGGAGTACTAGGAATTTCCCTAAATTGGCACTGGTGGTGTACCAAGAATCAACCTTCCTTTTTTATTTCTTTTAAAATGACCACAAGTATTCCAAACCCCCCCCCCCCTATATTAAATAAGTTAAAGAGGAGCCTAGTGTTGTCGGATGAAAAGCGGAAGAAATACAACATAAAAGAGGGGCTTTTGATTGATGTAACCAAACATTGGGGCAACGGCAAGAAAGTAATCGAATCGTGCTTTAAAGAAACTGGCGATGACTGGATTGAATCTGCAGATGATTTTATCAAGATTCTACTAGATAGTCTGGATAGACTTGCCGATCGACGAAATACATATAAAGACCAAGATGGTCTATTACAGAAATAGTGTTTAGCTCTCAAAATACTCTATCAAAATGAACAGATAAAGAATAGGTTGAAGAATATATATCGTTGCAACGCGTTGACAAAGAAGATAAAAAGAAATAAAAGAAAATTGAAGTTATAAACAGTCAAGATCAACAATGGTAGTATTGACGCTAGAGTAAGCCCAATTATTAGAAGAGGAAGCTGAAGAAAGAATGGTATGATTGGCGCTTTTTTTTTCTATTTTTTTTTTTTCACTAACTGACGACAATAGAGTTTAAAAAGAAGAGTTGAAAATGAAGGCAAGTCTAGCCATTCTAGTCAAAGAGAGAAATACACTGATAAAGAACAAAGGAAATCAGAAGGAAAAGGGAAGCAAAAAGTCCAAGAAGAGCATGGAGAGCAAGACGAACCAGCTCAAGATAGTCATGAAAAGCAAGAAGGGTCAATTCAAGATGAAGAAGTGTATGATAGTCAAGGTGAAGATGCGGATAGTCAAGAAAGCTTCGACATCTTAGAGCGACACCCTAAATTCCAATCATATTATAATTACTTTGTTGCTGACAGCAAAAAGAGGTTTTCAATAACTGATAATAATAGTTGGACATCTTCCAATGGGACAAAAGAGAATATACTCCAGACTCTGATGACACTGAAAATCAACCTGGAGCTACAAATCATGCTGAATGAGTTGATATTGTTGTGATATTGGCGGTTATAAAATAAAATTTATATCAAAAAATAAAATAACATACTATCTATAAAATAAAATAAGACAAATTATGAGAAGAAAGATAAACAGAAAACTACGAGCTTTATATGATTTTTTTTTTTAGATTTTATTAATTACAATATAAGATTACTCAGAAGAGAAAACTATTGCATATCATTCCTTTTACTAAAGATGAAAAAAATTCCAAAAAAAAAACATCAAACCATTCACTTGCAGGTTTGAAAATAAACTGGTCAACAAAAATAATCAGCTGGTCACTTCTCCATTTAATTTATTCACCAGGATGAACCAAGCACTGATCTATCCAGAATGCCCTTTCTCTAACACACATCAGGATGTTTAACAAGCCAACATGTACTTAGGATAAGACCACCTAATACTAGTACGTAAAAGCTAGACTGAACCGATTGGCAAAGTGGTTGCTATAGCTAGAATTACGAAGGCTGCGTATAGTACGTCACTTTTTTTTTTTTTTTTTGTCGTGGAACGTTGAAATGATCAGTGTTAGAATACTCTTAAAAAACGAATATGAGCTTTGGAAAATACACTAACAAAAGGTACTGGATCGAGGCGCGTATTTCATTGGAGGATTATCGATTACTCCAAGTTGTTTAACTACATATAAAAAAGTAGTATTTAAGGTTACCTTGGAAATTGAAATGCAGATGTAGTAAAATTCACATGCATGGATACCTGTTATTTTCATATTCTAATGCACCTTGCATCGAGTCCCAGCAATAAAGAAAGGTTACACATACAAATACGCGGTTGATTTCGCTACAAACTTAATTCTTTTATAAATAAAACTATTTAGGGTAATACATATAGATTGCCGTAGTATATGTAAGGCACAACGTTAGTTTATACTTTTTTTACGCCCATTTTAAATCGACGCATAAAATCAAATTTTGAATCGGTACACGTTTTTTATTTTATTTTCAAGGTACCCCATATTCAGTGATCGCAATAATAAAATTTTGATACGGTTATTATTAAATCAGTTTTTTTTTTTTTTTTTGTATTCGAAAAGTACATTCCTCCATATATCTCAGCATTTTTTATGCTGAAACAGTTTAATATTGTAACCTGATGAAACATTGTTTTAAATGAAGGGTAACTAAAAATACTCGATATATCACGATGCGCCCATTAATTTATTAGTAGATAAAATATTTTGTATTCCGGTTTTTTTTTTTTTTTTTCTTGATTAATATTTCATATATATACATCTAAACACATTTATAATCAGATAAAAGCATGTATTTCAGCCAATATAGTGTAGTCCTTTAAAAAAAAAAAGAGGGAGATCATCCTTTTTTTTTTTTTTTGCAAAGATATATGATGTAATAATATAGGTAAACCATACTAATGAAACCGGTTATGTATTTTTAGTATGGGGGCTGATGAAGGTAATATAAAAGGTCAGTGCTCTGTGTACACAGCTTTTTTAGAAATTGGTTGTATGTGTAACACTCCAAGACCTCATTACCTTAAAATTAAATAAACAAGCAATAACCCCGAATTTCATCCCGGTGCTTGGGTGAGAAAATAGGATATCATGGGGGGAACATTAGTATATCTTATCACAGGTACATTTAATAGATTTTCAAAAAGATAAAGAATAGTATATAGCAAAGAAAAAAAAAAAAGTGATTGAAAAAAGGTATTTTTACTCGCTTTTTTTTTTTTTTTGGAGTAACATCGGTTCAATTATTACTTTTTGCGAATAAAAAAAAGGGGCGATACAAAGAAAGAAATAAGTTTTTATTGTTACTATGACAGGAAATTCAGCCGAATAATGGGCCGAAATAAGAACTAAAAAGAATACACGGATTAAATAAAATAATGGTAGAGATTGAAAAAGAAGAAAAAAGGCGTAAAAATCAAGTCATTTGATGTATTTGTACCTTTTTTCTTCTTGAAATCGATCACTCTAAAGTGTAATCATACGCATTTATTTAGTTGTTTTCCCTCTCTTTTTATATATATATATATATATTTTGCATTCCAATAGTTCATTTCATGACTTTTAAAACCAAAAAGAAGAAGAAAAGTTAATATCACCAGATTACCTTTTTTTTTTTTTTCACACAAGCTTTAGTGTGTTACCATGGCTTTTTAGTAACTAAAAAGATTATTGGTATTACGTCAATTTCCCTCTTTTATATATAGCATAAATATATATATATCTTGGATACTATACTAGTTGGTATCAATAATTGGATTAATGCACTAGACGGTCAAGATTAAAATTTTGGCGGGATTTATTATATAATGTATTCATGGCACTAATATAAAGGTAATATTTTGTGTTTGTTGATTTAAAAAAACTAGTGTATATTTGTGTTTGTGTGTAGCGCATAACAGTTTTTTGGAAACCTTACTCTCCCATGACTATTTGTGTTTCCCCCAAAAAAAAAACATTATAAAAAGGTACATGATTTTCTCTTTTTTTTTTTTTTCTTTTCTTCTTTATTTTTTTTTTCTTCTTTATATATAAATACAATATATAGACATTCTCATATATAAAAACGCATGCAAACAAAAATCATAAAACATTAAATCAACATCTTTATACCATGTCCATTATCAGTTCACCACTCTTAAGATCAACTTCATTTGATATTTTAAATAAAAAGACATTTGTTGCACCAGAAAAGGCAACTGCCTTAAGAAGATCCTCATCTGCTTCCTCTTCTTCCTCTTCTTCTTCAACTAATTCTGTTAGTGATAAAAAGTATTCTTATAGGTCCTGTCCAATGTGCTCTGAACGTCTGTTAGTTCGAATTCACGGGGCCTTTGTACACAAATGGATTAATTTACACTTTGCAAATAGACATCACGAATGGATGCATGTTGTAGTCAATCTTCATTAAAAAAAAAATACATACACACACACACACACACACACATGCACACACACACATGCACACACAAAATCAAAATTCATTACCGTATATAATACATACATACATACCCCCCCCCCCAACCCCCTTCACCTCCCCTTTCTACCCTTTCTACCCTTTTTTTTTTCCTGTAAATACATATTCACTTCCACTTTTTTTTTCTAAAAAAAAAAACAAAAAAAGCTTCTCTTTTTCATTCATATTTAAAGAAATAAAAAAAAATATTATTATTATTTAAAAAATAAAATAAAAAACTACTCTTCTTCTTGAATCTTTTGTTCATAATTTGGTTTATGTACTTCTTGTGGAGCTTGTTCTGGTTGTTGATGAATAGTAGATGGTTGGGGGGATAATGTTGGCTTTTGGATAGAACTTTGAGATTGTAACTGTTGGTTCTGTTGAGTGGGAGTTTGTTGTTGTTCTTGAGAGCTAGCAAGACCACCGTATTGTGAGCCACCATACTGAGATCCAGCGTATTGAGAACCGTTATAATATGAGCCTCCATATTGTGATGGAGGATAACCTTGATCATACTGAGAGTTATCATATTGACTATACTGATGATATTGTTGTTGTTGTTGTTGTTGTTGTTGTTGTTGTTGTTGTTCATCTTGTTGTTTGTAATACTGAGCTAACTGCTCTTTTTCATCTTCAGCACTATCATGAGTTGGTGCAGGTGCAGGGATACGGAACCCACCAGCATCTATTTTTTGTCTCAAGTTATTATTTCCGTCGTCGTTGTTATTATTAAATTGTTGTTGAAATTCAGCATAAGGTCTGTAGGCAGCAGGTTGTCTACGTTGACTTACTTGACGATACAACTGTTGATAGTTTACTTGAGTATTATACATCATACTGGTAGGATCATAATAGGTACTTTCTTGGTGTAAATAATGGTTATGTTGTGGGTAAGGTGAACCATATGCTTGCTGGTGCATAGGAGCAGGAGATTCAAATACTTGATGGTTATATTGTTGATGTTGAGGTTGAGGAGCAGGAGGTAAATTAGCGTTTGTTTGATAAGGTGAACTAAATGAATAACTTTCTTGAAGATGTTGATCAGAATTTAAAGGAGAAGAATGATGTTGAATAGGTGGTGGTGGATCATCATAAGCAGGTGGAGGAGCATCATACAAATCAATTTTATCAAGGTCAATTTCATTTTCATTTGTTGTCTTTAAATCACCAGTAACTTGAGATACTTCATCAGCTGTATAACCAGTAGGTTGATCAAGTTCAGCTTCCATTGTGGGTCTGCGAGGAGGAAGTTGAGGTGGTGAAGGTTTATTCTCTTCTGGTTCTTTTCCTTTACCAATTAATTCGGTGTTATTTGCAAGCGTAGGTCTTTCATCTTCAGCCATAGGTTTCCAGTTTTCTAAAGCGTTCATTGCATCAGCAAAGATAACGGCGGCTTCAGGACCTTTATCATAAGGACTACGATGTTGTTGGGTAGCAGGAGTAGGTTCAATTTGAATTAAATCGGTCAAATATTTACCGAAACCAGCAATTAAAGCAGTCTTTTCAGCGTATTCATTCATAGCATTGAATCGAAGATAAAACGCTTCTTTTAGTGCAAATCTTTTAAAATCGGCTAAATCCATTTCACTTTCATGTGTATCATGAGCCAATGATTTCAGCTCCTTTTGAAACTCCATCAACTTGGGTGATCTAGGGCTCGTTTTGTTCAAGTTGGCAATACGCGATTGAAGTGAACGCTTCTTTTCTCTTTGATCTGACAGCTTTTCTTCTCTGTCTCTAATAGATTTTACAGCATGACGATACTGTTGAAACTTGTCTGGGGACAAAAGTATTAGTATATTAGTTTTGGGGGGTCGTATATAATATACTTACTGGCATACTCTTGTTCAACTTCAATTTGTTTATCAAGTAATCTAGTCAACTTATCGCCTACAAGGTCTTCTAAATCACGTCCATTTTCAATCTTTTCTTCTTCAATTTCTTCTTTTACCCAATCCTTTAAAGCCTTTACGGTTTCCTTACGCTGATAGGCCATAGTACGCATCGTGGCAAGATCACTGCGTTCCTGGAAAATCCACATGGACAAGCTTTTAGTGTCTTGCTTTTGCATAGGGTTATTCTTTGCAATCTGTGATTGCACATCTGTTTTAAACTTGTTATAAGAAAAGTGTAAACCTTTTAAACTCATTGTTTCGAATGTTGTAAGAGAGAGAGAGAAAAAAATAATAAACAACAACAAAACAGGTGGTGGGGAGTTTTATATATATCTGTACGAATAACACACAGTCATTTTTTAAAAATAGATTTTGAAGAAGCCAAGAAATGCGTCATATACATTGTGACACGAATGACCACATTTGTGAAAAACAGCGAATTTTTTTTATTATTATTATTACACTTTGGTATTAACATAACTATCGTCAGGTACTAAAGAATAAAGCTCATATGAACTAGAAGTAACAGCTTTAGCAGGTCCAGCAGCGAAATACTTTTTGTAAGGATTTTGAATGAGGGTGAAAGGGATAGATTCATATACACAATGAACGGCAGTACCAACATAGTTTACCATGATACGATAATGATATAATCCACTAACATCTTCTACATTAAGAGGAAAGGTAGCTTCACCAGTATTAGCTTCACGATACAATGCTAAAATAAGAAATCCTGTTAGCAAGTAATTATATGTATATCTGTAAATACTTGCTCATATTTTCACCAATAATAAATTGATTATGCTGAGTAGAATTCAAGATACGAATACGCGTAATAATATTAGGCGAATGAACAATATCTTCGTCCACAGTCCATTTCAATTGTTGGATAGAGCCACTTTCAAATGCAAGACCAGGTGAAGTAGGATAATCAATACGAAAACCAACACAGTAGTCTGGATTAACACGGGGAGGGTTATAACCATACATCAGTAAGGCTTCGCCTAGTTCGGCTCTGGGTTCAATCGTTGCTGCATTCACAAGTGCAAAGGTAGCGGCAATAGCATAGATCAACTTCATTTTTTGTTTTTCTTTTGAATAAGAGAGAGATATGATTATTATAGATTTTTCTTTTTTAGTTTCTTTATATATATACACAAATTTGAATTATGACTCTATTTACCATTTTACATATCTTGTTCAGTTCTTGTCTACTAAGCATCTATAAATATGTATTAGTTTGGGCATCCGCTTAATATGAAAAGCAAAAGGCACAGAACCTTATTTTACGCGGTACTTTAATCATAATACAAGTTTTATGGTACTTTTTTTCCAGTAGCTAAAAATATACACCTTTTTTTTTTTTACTCTTAAACAGCATCATGACAAGAGTAACGCGAGGAATATCTCTAGAAGAATGGGAAGAAAAAACAAAGTTAAACGAAAAACAAAAACAAAGTGTATATGACTTGCAAGATGCCTGTGCTGAATTACCTTTACCATCAAACTGGGTAGGGTCTTTTTTTGTTGTTGTTGTATTATATTATTGATGTATTATTAGTATTTGGGAGATAAATTATTAGGTTCACCTTCGTTAGGAATATCACCTGGAACACCAGATATTTTACCAAGCTCCAGTCCACTTAACGCTCATGTACTTTCATCTCGACTTTTAGGTACGTTAAAGCACACTTTATCTACAGCAAATTTACTAGCTGAAGCAACGGCAGCGGATTCGGCGGCGGAAAAGAATGTAGCGGATGCGATTGGCAGCAAAAAAGCGATCGAGACGTTACAGGAGTTTTTCGATTGGTATTCTTTAATGGAAAGCGAAATGGAAAAAGGACAAGAAGATGTGTATCGAAACCATTTGAGTATGGTGCAACAGTACCAAGAAGCGTGCAATGAGTTTTTAAGCGACCTGCAAGTTACGTGTCAACTATTCGAGGATCTGGAAAACGATTATTCATTTGTAGATTTGCAAACAAGATCGATACAGACAACTTGCGAGATGTTGTTGACGGAACAAGATCGTCTAACTGGTCTTGCGGAAGGGTTGTCGGAACGATTGGCTTATTTTAATCGATTGGAACCGATAGCCAAATTATTCAATTCGCCTGGTGACGATATTTGTGTAAATCCTGAATTTATCACCATGTTGAATACGCTGGATGAGTGTATTCAGTATATGCAAGATCATCACATGTATCGTGACTCTGAATTATACTTGATGCGTTTCAGACAATGTATGACCAAAGGCATCACATTAATCAAGATGTACGTGGTATCTACAATTAAAAGTTTAGGGTATGAAGTATACAAACAAGTGAATACCAAGGACGCAACTTTGGGCAAGCAAATAACCATGTATTATGTAAAGTTTAAAACGATCGCATCAACAATAAAATCGTTAACTGTACAAGTCGAAAAAAGATGTCAAGGACATAAAGAATATCAGTCTCTATACCAAGATATGTTGCAAGTTTATTTTCAAACGAGGCAACAGTTACTGGGTCCTTTGATATCTAAAAAAATTCAACAACTTGGACCCAATGATAAGGATTTATTAGGATTTGTAAAGTATGTATAAGATGAATGATGATTGTTATTAATATTAAACTGTTTACAGGCTAAGAATGGATGTGCATACATGATGAGTTTATGCTCTGACGAATTTAATTTGTTTTACAACTTTTTTCAAAAATCTGGAGAGCAAGAACTATAGTAAGTTATTGTTATATATATTTAATAAATACTTATTTTTTGTTGCAGCAATTATTTGGATTTATTAACGAGTTACTTGTATGATTATCTTCGGCCACGTATTATTCATGAGAATGATATCACTACACTTTCAGAATTATGTAACGTATTTTTGATGTATGTAATGCAAGATGAAAACGATTTCGGTAAAGAAATAACTATGTGCATACATAAAAAGATATATACATCACTTACCCTTTTTTTATTTTAAAAAAGCTATTGGTGTTGTTGAAGATAAAAACGAGGTCAAGTTTGGTCACCTTATACAGAACGTGATGGAAGATGCACAGGGTCGATTAGTATTTCGTTCTCAAATGTTTATACACAGTGATATCCAGAACTACCAACCTAAACCACAAGATTTTGAAAACACTGTTAATAAACAAGTTGGGCAAGAAAAGACCAAATCATCAGTTGTGTTAGATGCCACAGCAACGGCAACTCTAGACGTTGAAGATGATTCTGATACTCATTCTATCCAATCCACTAGATCAAATATAGAATCTAATCACTATGGCTGGTTTCCTACGTTACAAAAGACACTTTGGATCCTATCTAAACTTTACCGATGCGTACAGGTACTTTTTTTGTTTTTGTTTATATTGCTTTTTTTTTTTTAACTTGACGAATATATTATACTAGACTGGTGTGTTTGAGGATTTAGCACAGGAGGCAGTTTCGTTATGCAACGAATCATTACAACAAGCAAGTGAAACTGTGACAAAGTTAAAGGTATTTTTTATAAAACCGAGGGAAAAAAAAAAAAAATGGATTTACTAACATCATGGTATCAGTCTCGTCTTGATGGTGAATTATTTTTAATTAAAAATTTATTGGTTTTAAAAGAACAACTTGCTCCATTTGAGGCAAATTTAGTTCATGCTGGTAAAACTCTAGATTTTTCGCATGTTACAGGTAAAGCCCCTTAATTTATAATATATAAAATTAACTAATATTTATTTTAGGTTCATTATCATCGTTACAACAACAAAAATCACTCATGTTTAACCCAAATGCGTTAATTGGATTAGCTCAGCGTGGAATGCCACGCGTAGTTGAAGTCAGCCTAGATTCTAGAAGAGAAATAGACTATCAGATTAAAAGAGTATGCGAGGAATTTATTAATAATTGTGTTAATAGCTGTGTAGAACCTTTGACGGCTTTCTTAATCAAGGTATTACTCAAACTTATGAAGGTTATGTATGTCTTTTAATCAGCATTTTTAATAGTTATCGGCAATCCTACCAGCAGCAGTTGTAACTAAAATGGGTAACGATTCATCAGCAATACAAAAATTGAGTTCAAGTAGGTTTCAAAGAAGAAGAAATAGAGCTTTGTTTTCTTTTCTAACGAGTAAAAAAAAATATATATATAGGGGATGTACAGCAGGCGATTGATCAGTTTAGGGAAGCAGTAGAAGAAAGAATAAAGTTTGTAAGCAAGAAATTACGAGATTATATCAATGATAATAAAATGGAACAAATTTTGATGAAGCCAATCGAGGTAAATAAAACGCATAATTCGTTCAAAAAGCATAGTTACTAACAAAACAATGTGTATATAGACAAGCATTATTCAAGAATATAAATCATTCTTAACTAGAGTTCAAATAGAGTCTAAAGAGGAAGGAAGGATTGAGAAATTAGATACACTTCCAATGTCTACAGAATCAATTGCAGTGTGGATTTCTCATCTTAAAGACCAGTAATTGGTTCATCGCATAAATGGTTCTTTTTGCATTAATTTACTAATATTTTCTCGGTCCGGAATAAACTTATAATGATAAAGGAGAACAAACAGACCTATATATATATTATTTTATTTTATATATGTTGATATAATGTATTGAATATATCCATATACATTATCCTTAAAAATAAAGCCTCGTTTCTGATGTGTGTCATAGGGAGTTTTGGTGATATAAAGCGCATTGATTTTTATTTTATTCATTCTTTTACTTCTTTTCTAAACCCTTTTTCTTTTTTCTCAGTTACTTCTTATTGCTTTCTTTTTTTTTATATATACTAAATAATGGCATTAAAACCTTCTATATGTGTTTTTATTTCTCTTTATTTAGTATTAGTTTATCCTGTAGTATCAGTTTTAGCCGAGCCCGAAGAACATCATCAAGTTAATACCAAATCAGGTGAATTTTGGGGTCAGATAGTAGCTATTTTTTTCTTGGTTGTATTAAGCGGAATCGTTGCTGGTAAAAAAAAAAAAAAAAATACAGGGTAGAAAAAAACATATTACTTACCTCTACTTTATTAGGTTTAACGCTTGGATTGGTAAATGATATATATTTAGTCTTCATGTTTAATGACGATGTTTAACATATATTAGATGTCGCTCGATACGACCAACTTGGCAATTCTGGAAATTGCTGGTACACCTCAACAAAAATACTATGCGTCTCGAATTATCCCTATTCGTAAAAACGGTCATATTTTATTGACCACTTTATTATTAACAAATACTGTATTGAACGAAACCTTACCTATTTTGTTTGATGGTATCTTTAGTACAGGTATACGACAGAAAAAAGAGAAAAAAAAAAGAAAAATATGTAACTCATTTTTTTTTTTTTAGGTTTTATATCCGTCATTGTATCTACAGCACTACTTGTAATGTTTTCTGAAATCATTCCTCAAGCCATCTTTTCCAAACACGGTTTAGCTATTGGTGCTTTGTTTGCTTATCCAGTAAGAATTCTTATCGGATTATGGTTTATTTTATCTTGGCCTATATCAAAGTTCTTGGACTTATTGTTGGGTACGCATACGGGATTCACGTATGGCGTAGCAGGTAAAAAAAAAAAAAAAAAAAAAAAAAAGAAAAAGAAAATTTTGTTCTGTGCTAATTCTATAAAGGATGTAGAATTTAGAGCATTGGTTCAACTTCACGATAGGTCGAAATTTGCTGATGGTACTTTACACAATAAAACAGTGACAGTTTTACAAAATGTATTGGATATGCAAGAAACGTATGTAGGTCAAATAGCAACTAGGGCCAGCAATATGTTAATGTTGAAACCTGATGCCACTTTGAGCGTCTCAGAAGTTCAGCAGCATCAGAGTAACGGCTATTCACATATATTTGTTTACGAAGAAACAAGCTCTGGAGTTAAACCAGAAGATTATCGAATCCTTGGCGTTCTAGATTTAAAGGTACCGGGTAAAAAGCCGAAAATTTAATATGTAATTAATGTTTTATATGTAGACTCTCAATTCAATTGATGAAAAGGGGTTTTTGGACCCAATCGGTAAAATGAAACTAGAGAGTTTTTTGACAGCTTCTTCAAGGGATTTGGTAATTGACTTGATGGATATGTTACTTAAAACAAAAGAGTAAGTTGGTTTTCTAGTTTTTATATATAAAAAAATTCGAGTAACATTTTTGTGTGTAGTAAAACGCAAGTGATCGTAATCTACAACACCGAAAAAGATATTAAAACGATGAAAGAAGAACAAGATAATGCTGCGAGCGAAATAGCATTAATTGAAGCTAAAGCATTTAAAAACCATAGAAAAAGCTTTAAATGTCGTATGAGAAGAATTTTTGGTTCCAGTTGTTATATCTGTCAGAATCAACCATTGCAAGACTTTGATGTTGGGGAAGAAGAAACTGTATCTAGTAATCCCACGACAATTGATGTCGAATTGGAATCGGGTCTAATTGGCATGATAACTAGTGCCGATATTTTAAATCAGCTTACTCAAGTAAAGAAAATAACCTGTGATGGTTCTGATTTGTGCAAAAAATCGCAAGACGCAGTCATCGTAGGCCTAAAAGCAATTCCAAATTAAAAATATAGAAATAAATAATGATGTATTACTGCTAGCTTTCTCTGTTATAATTAAATCTTTAAATTGGCAAGTTTTTTTTTTTTGCTTATAATTGATTTGAAAAATATTAAAAACTTTATTGATCGAGTGAGGGGAAAAAAAAAATAAAAAATTGATAACTGAGCTCCATTTTTCGATATTGTTACGATTTGACTTAATGGCGTTATTATGATCTTGTTGGAACACCCGATAAGTGGCTACGGGTACTTTACATATAAAAACGAGTTTTTTTTTTTTTTTTAATACTGTAAGTATAGGTACGTGAGAAACAAGATTATGGATGTGTATATCCCCTGTCCCCGCCCCCCTTTACTCGCCAGAACTCAACCTATCGAGCAATTCTGGTCTGTTTGCAAAAAGCAAACTGTAAAGAGTACAGCTTCTTGATGAGGAAACATTGACTGCAAGAATTAGAGATACCTGCAACCAAATTCTTTATAGTGATCTAGAAGGTTTTAGTAGATATTCAGTAGCAAAGTTCCAAGACTTTTTAGATCGTAATCCCGTATAAAAATAAGCTTTTTCAGCGTAATTTTTTTTTATTTATTTCTACGCAAATAATTTCTGAGAATAGTGTATGTTGTTCCGACTTGTTTCGTGCAAGGATCGCACTTTTTTCTAAGTGTGTAAAAATAGAACGTGTGTAGATCAATAATCCTCGTATATCTTTACAAAGAGCAAGCTCATATATGGGAGAGAGAGACGAATTTAAACGCGTACTTTCATAAACCGTCTGATGTTTTATCAATGCCACTTTTTTTTATTTTTATGAGTATGTTTGACTTAGAGTAGAGTCGCTACTATAGTGGTGATAGCAGTGTCAAATAGTGTAGCTACTTTGCTTTTTGGGGTATGTAATATGACAGCTATCATGTAAAGTAGCTACTGGAGGCTATATATATTATTACGTAAATATGGAACATAATATAAAAAAAAAGAGGGGGTATCGCATACAAAAATTTTTGTCAAATTTCTCTATAATTTGTAAATAGCACAATATTGGAACTTGGGTCAAAATTCTAGTCCTATGAGTATAGATAAGAACCTCTCTTATTTGCTCTATAAATACAATATAGGGTGTAAGGGAAAGAAAGAAAAAGGTCATTAGTCGGGGAGTATTAGCTGTGATTTTAAAGTGGGCTTAACTAGCATTTAAACGTATGCATAAAATCTATTTCGACACTTGCATCTATAATATCCACGTTTTCCTTATAGACAAATAAAATTACAGCTTTTAAATACACTTTATATAAAGTGCATTACATTAAAAAAATATACAGTATATTCCTACTAAATATATTTATCTTCCAACTGTGAAGGAAACAATTATTAGAAGGAGGAGGAAGGGGGGTAATACATGTTACAGTTTGTATATAGCAACTACATTCATAACGATTCATATGAAAAAAAGCTTTTTTTTTTTGGTAGCACTCCTTAAAAATTTATACTATTAGCTTTGGGGTACATTAATTGAACCCGTCAAAGAAAAAAAGTTACCCGGCTACTTAGTATATCTGAAAAGGGATATATATAAGGTGTTGGAAGTGAGCTGGTCAGTGCACGAGAATAATAATGTACAACCATGATTTTAGTGATACATGATACAAAAAATGTTATATTTTGTTTAGCCTTAAATCGTCAAAGCTTTTTCAAAGACAATCAGACTGCTACATGTATTAAGTTAGTCCCTGCACAACCCCCCCCCCCTTTTTTTTTTGTCATGATTAAATTAGCCTCTTTATTTCAGCCGTTTTTTTTTTCTTAGCAACTGTTATAAGCTTTTTAGCAACTAATATTGATATATCCTAAAACAACAGTAATAGTCTTATATAAAATAGCAGTACTTATTGTATCAACAACAGTAGTAGTAACAGCAAAATGTTAACCAAACGTAATAGAAAGATAATACATGCACCTTAAATAACTAAGATAGAAAACGTATTTGTATTAAATAAATGATGATCAACTGAAGATTCGTATAGAATAAGCGTATTTTTTGTGCAAACCCAGATTATCAGTAAGAATCTGATTTATAAAAACGCAGTAAGAAAACCGAGATCTTAAACTATTTTGTAACATAAAAAGTGATTTTTTATTACTAATCTGGTATGAACACACATGTTGCGAGTGAGGGAAGAAGGGTTATTTTTTCTTTTTCTTTTTTTTTCTTTTTTTTTGTAAAAGTAATAGTAGATGGTTATTATTAAAAAAAAATTGTGTATAATGATATAATTAGTTAAA
The DNA here is from genome assembly GCA_025201345.1 of Thamnidium elegans. NCBI lineage: Eukaryota > Fungi > Mucoromycota > Mucoromycetes > Mucorales > Mucoraceae > Thamnidium > Thamnidium elegans. The sequence continues at coordinate 89,345 of JAIXMG010000011.1, read as the reverse complement.
AGCTCTGCCGTTGGATAAAGTGGCATACATGGCATCAATTTGAGATTGATAAGTCTTCTTTGCGGTTTCACGCTTCAATTTGAAGGTTGGTGTTAAAAGATCGTTCTCAACAGAGAACTCTGTAGAATCTAAATGAATAGCACGGATTTGTTCGAAACCCTTGAGATCACTTTGTTTACCATGTGCGTTCAAAATCTTTAATAAATCCTTCTTGACTTCGTCAGACTCATAAGAGTTTTCGACATTAGGGTAGGCTTTTTTGAGTGCATCCTTATCAGGTACCAAAATACCAACTAAAGATGCTTGCATAGAATCACCATAAACATATGCTTGAGCAACTAATTCATGCTTTTGATAAACACCCTCAATCTTTTCAGGTGCAATGTATTCACCCTATACAAAAAAAAAAAATCCCTCGTTGGTAAGTTCATACTGTTCAAATTGAGCTCCTATTATTATATAAATTTACCTGAGACAACTTGAAAATGTTCTTCAAACGATCAATAATGACAACACGGTTTGCAGAATCAAACATACCGATATCACCAGTATGCAACCAACCATCGGAATCGATAGTTTCGGCAGTCTTTTCAGGTGACTTGTAGTATTCACGCATAGTAGAATGACCACGAACACAAATTTCACCACGAGAATAAGGTTTATCTGTAGCGTGATATTCCATTTCAGGTACATCTACCAACTTGATTTCTGAACAAGGGAAGGGTACACCAACAACACCAGAGGTATTGTCATCCGTGATAGTCTATAAATAATGTTTGAATTAGAACCCTTTTTTTTTTGATATTCTCCTTAGTTTCATTCGTCTCTCCTATTGTTATTATTACTTACCAAACAACCACCACAGTAATTTTCAGTTTGACCATAACCTTCGTAAACCTTTGCAGAAAAACAAATACGCATAAAATCCATTACATCTGGTGAGACAGGAGCTGAACCACTAAGAATAAAACGAATACGACCACCTAACTTTTGTCGGATCTACAATTACAACAAAATTAGTTTTTTTTTTTTTTTTTTTAACACGCACTGCCTCCTCCAATATTTATTTCCTAATTTATACTTACACCAGAAAATACAACGCGATCCCAAAGCCAGTGGTTTACGGACTTTTCAAGTTGCTTCTTCTTGGCAGCAAAAGCATTATTGAAAAGCATGGCTGAGACACCACCCTTTGCTTTAACACCAGATAAAACTTTGTCGTAAATACGGTTGAAAAGTCTAGGAACGGAACAAAAGACAGTAGGTTTTAATTCAGCAATATCATCCAATAACTTGAGAGTATCACCCTAAAGTTGTTTTTGTTTAGTAAAAAAAAAAAAAAAGAGAAATAATATAATGTATACTTTACTTGATAATAACCAATAGCGGCGCCCTTATACAAATGAATACCTTGAGCAGCACGTTCGAATACGTGAGCAAGAGGAAGGTATGAGATATAGGTATCGTTATGAGAGATCAAGGCAAAGGTACCCTTATCACCGACAGCGGCAATAGCAGAAATGGCTGCAACACTACTGGATTGAGTCAAAACTACACCCTTGGGTACACCTGTGGTACCACTATATATAATATAATTTAAGGTTAGTACACACAAAATAAATAAAAAATTCCCCTTTTTCTAAAAAAAAATACCTGGTATAACAAATGGTTGCAATATCATCTGGTTTGGAAACTTCAGTTTCTTCAGTAATAGGAGCACCAATAGCTTCTACCTCACGGAAGGTAAGAACCTTAAAATCAACAGCCTCGGCGGCCTCCTTACTAGCAGGATTAATAGTATCTTCCATAACAATAATTGTCTTGATAGAAGGAAGCTGGGCTTTAAGCTTGGTGATATTATCAAGCTTATCGGCGCTCAAAACAATAACCTCCATATCAACTTGGTTAACAATGTATTCCATAGCTTCGGCACCGAGAGTATCATAAAGCGCAACGATCATAAATGCTTGTCTGTAACAAGCAACTTCGGTCATTGTCTTTTACAAAGAAAAAAAAGGGGATCAGTAAGAATATACACATCAAAAAAAAAAAAAAAAAAAATTAAACTCACCCATTCAGGTTTATTCACAGCATAAATACCGAGAGCTTGTTGACGTTTTAAACCGAGCTCGATTAAACCTTTACCAAAATTCTCGATACGCTTGCGAACTTGAGGATGAGATTGCCAAACATACTCTTTGGCAACACCATTTTCCATACGACGTGTTCCCATGAATGGTTTATCTAAGTAAATGGGTTACATTTAAATTTTCTTTTTTTAAAAAAGAGTATTTTTTTTTTGTCACACTTACCACCACCTAATTTGTTACCATGAAGGTACATATCCCAAAGAGTTAAGATATTCTCAGGATGATCAATTAACTTATCAGCGAATTTAAAGTGACGATGAGGTAAAGTTTCACCGTCTACTTGAACAGCACCAGGAACTGGTACGGCATAGGGAGGTTGAAAGGCAGGAGGCATTATAAAAAATATAAAAAAATGGTTTTTTTGTAAAGAAAAAAGGGAAAAAAAGAGAGATGGTTTTGTAATTTTTTTTTGTAGGGGAAAAAAATAAATAAATAAAAGTGACTATTCATTTTTTTTTTTTTTTTTTTTTTTTTGGGGGGGGGGAGCTTCGGGGGGAGTGGAAAGGGTTTTAGGGAACCCCATTATGTTTTTACAGCAGTAACTTTTTTTAGAGTTTTTTAATGCAGACTCGACTATACTTGCATTAGAAAAAAATAGGTACTGAACTATATAGTTTGCTTAAAAGTATGATTTACTACTGCTATTAAAAGCTGTTATGTTAACTCTTTTTTTTATCACGTTACAACAAAAAGAAAAAAGTCTAGGTTGCATATTCTCAAAGATCCAAGAATAATAATCTCATGATATATTCCTTTCTCCTTACACTGAAATATTAATTTTGAACTGACACACACACTCACACAGATTTAATAGAATTCTGCATTAGTTACAAACATGTAATGTTACTTTTTTATCCATAAATATTTACTCGTTTTGTTGTCGAGTTTAATTAAAGTTTTTGTTGTCTCTAAAAAGTGTCTTTTTTTTTCTTTTTTTTTTTTACATTGTTCCTCATTCACTTGTTAGTATTTTTATATATGAAAGGGTAACTTAATTGATTCAAGGTACCTGCTAAAAAAGAAAAGTAGATGTTGGGTATGAGACTTTCAAGTGATTCTTATATGTTACCTGTGATCATTAACAAAAACCTTTTTTTTTACCCCAACGAAGTACTCTTTTTGATGACTACTATTATTTAATTTTATTTCATTTTAAGTATAGTTTAATTTTGACATTTTTTTTTTTTTGAAATTGCATACATGTTTTTATTTATTGACAAGCCTATATACACACGCACATATAGTTTCGTTAGCCGTAACTTGATATAGTTCTACCAGAAAATATACATCTCTCCCTCGTGTCCTATGAATTCTGGGAACAATATCTTTTGTACGCATGAATTCTTTTTTACCCAGTATATTTAATGGAATTATCTGATGATGCATGATTCAATTACTACTATTATAAAAAAAGATAATATTATCTTCTCTCCCCCCATTTTTCTCTTTGTTTATTTGTTTTTTCTTTTTATCTGTAATCTTTAATATGCTTTCAAATGTTAAACTGCTAGAAAAAGTTTGTCGGCTCTAAAAAGAGCGTGTAACACTTTTTTTTTTTTTTTTTTTACAAGTGTGTGAAAAAAAGAGAGCGTAACCCCACTTCTAAAATAAATTCTTGGACGTCTTTTTTTCGTTACCATGCACACTTCCAATGCTTCCTAAAATAGTAATAAAATGTGCAAGTTTTTTGAACTCAAAAAGTCTATATTTGTCGTAGTCATGGAAAATCAGATAAAAAAAAAGTTACGTAAAAAAATGCACTTCAAAACCCTTTTCATCATATGTACTAGAACAAAAGGCTCATCAACTGAACTTTATTTGTAGGAGGAACACAGACTCAAATAAGCCCATACTTTTACGAGAATTATTTACTGATTTCTTTTAATACGAACTTTACCGTCTTCTGTTAATTCAGGTGTTATACCCATTTCGTCCAATTCTTTTGTTTGGACAATTTCTTCTGGTTGTAACTCTTCAATTAATTTCTGGTTTTCTAAATTATTTTCCATTACGTTACGAAGAGTTAACGTAGCGTATTCACGAAGATCTAAAAGACCGAAAATTAATTATTTTTATGCTTGTTATATCTATATATATTTTCTTACATGGATTTGAATCATCAATCTTGAATTGACACAAAATTACAGGAATTGCACCTATTTCTCGGATCTATTTTTTTTTTTCCTCTTGTTAGAGAATTTCAGTTAGATACACAATTTAAGCTTATTACCTTATCTTGCATAGCTCTATCTTTATAACACAAAGTACCCATTAACCGCACACATTCTCTCTTTAAGAAATTAAATCCTGCAAGAGGATTTTCTACTTGTACTGGAGGCAATTTAATTGACTCAAGATTTCCTAATATATCTGTATATATAAAACACATTTGAGTATAATATTTTTTTTTTCAAGTGTTAGTGTTGTAGTACGCTTACCCGAAACTAAAGATAATGCATCTACTTGTACAAGCATTTGTTTAATACCATGTTGATGATCTTCATCCAATACAAACAATTCATTCAACATTTGAAGTAACAGGATAATAGCAGTATATGTATTGGTTACTTTTTCAGCTTGTAAATCAGTGGTGGATTGTTTAATAGATAATATAATCGTGATAGTATCTTTAGCTACAATTTCGAACTGTTCCACAAGAAATAAAAGTTCTTCGCGTCTAATAAAGTGTGGAAATGTTGCTTTAGATGCATGAACCTTGGAGTCCAAAAATTTAAGCAGGATAGTTTGATGATCACTGATTAATATTTTATCACTATATAAATAAGGTATTTTAGTATTATTTTTTTTTTGGGGGGTTAACGTGTAGTTTTACCTGTAATCATCAATTTGCGTATATAATTGCTTGAAATGTCCAAATGAGATTAGCTCACTAAAAATGGTGTATCTAATAACAATAATAATAAATATACTTGTCACTTTAAAAAAGAATGTATACAAGACATTACCCTAATTCAAAGTTTTTGGATTCTTCGTTACCATGTAATCTTTCAATGTCTCCTAAGATGGCGGCCAAGATATCTTTACCGATCTTACTTGTTACTAGTAAATCACTAATCATATATGCATGTATAAATAAACAACAGATAACCTTCTTTTTTTTTCTCTCCTTACCACCTAATCTTATTGTCTCGGATACAGTTGATAATTAACACCAATGCGCTCATAATTAAACCTTCATTACTTTTAGATAAAATAAGACTCCAGATATATCCTCTTTGTTGATTAGACATCCATATTTTCCAAATAAAATCAATTGCAATTTGGTTATTTGTAATGATATTACAAATAGCTTGTGTACCAACTTGAAGAATCATACTATTATCACCTATTATCGTTTATGTAAGAACTTGTAAAAAAAAAAAGGGACGTGATATTTACTTACTTTCACTAGACATTTTTGATGATAATAAATCTTCGATTTTATATAACGCGCCATACTGACTTCAGAAAATGAATTGAGTTTTTTGTTATAGTTTAAAATAATAAAAAAAGCTTACATGGCCAAGTTTTGATTATGTAATTCTCCTGCAACTACGTTTCTTGTAAGTTTGATCAAGTTGATTAAACAAGGCTCGCTGCTATCTTTTAATAAAACCTCCATGGCAGCATTTGAATATCGCCAATAATTAGGGTTTGCACCGAGTTCGGTTCTAGTTACTAGTGTCAGAACAATATTATTATTGTTTTTGGTGTTTTTTCTTTTACCTGTATTGGTGATTAGAAAGAGTTGTTTTAATCGACTCTTCCAGCTCTTTTTCTAGTTGCGTAGAAGTTTGTTGACCATTCTTATAACTAAGTAGGTGGTCAATAATATTATTCGTCATTATGTCAAAAAAAAAGTTAAAAAGAGAACGAAAAAAAAAAAAAAAAAAAAAAAAAAAAAAGTTTGTTTCTTATCGGTTTTTTAATTCGGACGTCATTTTAGTTGCTCCTTTCTTCAAAATTTAATTACATATATAATACACTTTAATATTTTTACTCTTTCTTCTCTCTTTTACTTTATCACTTTTTTTTTCTTACTATGAGTTGTCATTATTGTCATTCAGATGAGACTATTCTTTTGTTACGACAAGAATTACAAACAAAAGATCATCAATTACAAAGACTAGAACTTGACCTGCAAACATTAAATCAAAAATATGTAGCGGAAATAGAACGAGTTGGTAACATTCAACATGAAAAAGACCTGGTTGAGCATGAATTAGAAGACTTTAGCCGAAACTTATTTGAAGAAGCCAATGCTATGGTATCAATTGAAAAGAGAGCCCGCTGGCAAGTAGAAAACGAATTGGCGCAAACTCATGAACAACTCTTGGCAGAAAGAGAACAATTACATGAATTGAGGCTTAGATTAACAAGAGATGATGCCGAACAACAACAACTAGTAAAGAGCCGAATCATAAATACTTCTCATAATACCCGCGCTCAGATGGATTTAGAAGAATTACATGGTATACAACATGATAATATCACAAGTACATTACCTGTATGTGATTCAATTGATGAGATACAATTAGATTCCTTTCGTGAATATATTTTGGCTTCAAAGAACTTGCAATCATTAAAAAAGTTAAATCAAACTAATTTTATGAAGCATTGTTTAACTGAAGATATTGAGCCGTGTCTAAGATTTGGTTTACAGTCTAAATTATCAATAAAAAAAATGATTGGTTATTTATCTAGGCAAGCTTGTTTTATAGAAATTAATAACCATGGTAACCAGCAACAACAAATACAACAAATACAAAAACCATTATGGGAAAGATTTTCTTCGGCTAATGTACTATTAAATTCATGCTCGGCATGTGGAAATTTAAGTCAATCGACACCATTAAATTATCGGTTTAAACTGGACGAAAATGAAAATTGGTTACCGATAGACCAATTTTGCAGAGACAGACTAGTTGCAGTATGTGAATTTTTTGTATTTATAAGAAACATCCAATTGGGATTATACGCAGATAGAACTGTACAAGATTTATATGCGGAAAATATTAGACTTCGATTACAAATGTTTTATTCTCGGTAAGAAAATACAATATATTTGTATGTATAAGGCTAATAGTATATTTTAGTATGGGTGCACTACCAGTAGTATTGAATGATCTAGGCCTAGATCCTCATCAAATCGGTAAAGCAACAGAACCAAATAATAACCAACAAGATGATATATCACTTTTAGATTCCACTGGCCCAAATACTCCTGAACAACAATTATCTCCTTCACCAATAAATACAACATGGACATTAGAATTATCAAGCATAAAATAAAATAAATTAAAACAAGGGGATTTTGCTTTTTTTAAAAATCTTCTCCTAAACGCAGCATTGTAGCCAATAATTTCTTATCAACTGCCCAATCAATTCCACTTTCCAGTATTAAACCCTAATAATATACATTTAATTTTTACCATCTATATACATATATGTTTTTCCTTACTGAGAGTACTCCTCTAATTGTTGCAATATAGTTCTTTTGTTCTTTTACCCTTTTTGTGTATGTGTGTGTGTGTATCAGTAATTATTATTTACAAAATCTTTTTTTTTTTTTAAAAAAAAAAGTAAACTTACAATTCATGCAACTCTCTTGTACGGTCAGTTACAGGAATACTGTTAATTTCTTCTTGTAACAGAAACGTTCTCCTCGATATTTCTCGATTCTCCAAATGTCTTTTGATAGTTTCTTGTTGTAAATTAGTTAATTCCAACTCGTTTTCATTCAACTGTTTAAACACTTCCATAAACCGGCTAACCAACTCATCTCTTTGGTTTATATTGCTTGTCGTCACATTTTTAATTCGGTTATCTGAATGGTCACTAGGTTCTGAGTACAAACTCTTTGTTGCAAAATAATGTTCGTCAATAGCTTTGGCAATCTCTTCTTTATTTTTATTTCGTAAAGTTGCTAAATCAAGTTGAGTTCGCATACTGTTAATATGACTACGGTACATTTTAACACCATTCTTTATGTTGTCCGGGTCTGTTTCTTCTGGTATTTCAGGTTCTACAAACACGTCTTCCCTTTCTAACTGTTCTATTTGTCTTTTTAACCATAATATTTCTCTGTGGCCTGCAAGTATTTCCTTTTCTTTATTCGTTAAAATACTCATTGTTAAAACAAAAATGAAAAAAAAAAAAGAATAAAATAAAAAAAAAGTTACACGCGCTTTATTTTACATTGTGGCTTGTGCATCTTACAAACAGCATGATTCTTTCTGTGCCAAAACCCTTACGATAGTAAAAATGTATGGATTTTTAGCTGCCAAGACACTTGATTCTAATTATCGAACTAAACTTTTGTTTAAAATAGATTCTTCCAAGAAACTGCTAGTTCATATTGCTGCCAAGATCTTGTGAATCCTTTTTTTTTTTTTTGCAGGTGTATGACAATAATTCGATCGCCGATAACTTCTCGTTTTTTTAATAAGTTACTCAGCTTTTTTTTTTTCCCCTTCTTTCCCTTATTTTTTTTTTATTATGGGTTTATTCGATTCTAGAAAAGAACAAAAGTCTATGAAGCTTGTAAAAAAGCTTCAAGAACAAGCCGACTTGGAATGGGAAAAAGAAGTAAAACGAAGAAGAGAACAAGAACTTAATGACGAAGCAATAGCAAAAGAGTTACAGGCACAATTGCAAGATGAACCTACTACGACTAGTTCTTCGACAAATACTGTGACAACAACTGTAACTGAAGTAACAAATATACCTGCTACTCCAAACCGTACTTCCTCTTCTTCGCCTCCTCCTTTACCGACAAAACCGAGAGCTTATAATTCTTCAGGTACGTTGAGTTTTTTTTTTTATTTTTATTATGTAACTCACTTCTCTCTTCAGTTTCTTTAGTATCTAATACCTCTACTAGTTCTGTACCTACTTCACAATCGTTTTCTTCACTATTACCAAAACCTCTTTACGGTTTATCTTCATCACAACCAAATTTACCACCGAGACAACAAAATATGTCTCCTGCACCATCATTCTTAGCACAAAAGCCTGTCAAATCATATCTATCTTCACAGACATATAAACCAGAACTTCAGTTTTCGCTTACTTCACCAACACCAGCGCCCAATTCTGTCTTTTATCAAAAGACGCCGGCTCTTGCTTCTGCTAAACCAATTGTACAACCACAAAATACAACTTCAGATGCTACACCAGCCATGCGTCCCACAACATCAGCTCCTACTCACATGGCGATGCCAGAACCTATTGACACTGTATCTTCCAGCTATACACCGGTTAGTTCGTATCATCATTCTACCACAACACCCACCTCTTACAGTGATCCTATCTTATTACAATTGCAACCAAGAGCTTCTACGCCAAACATACCCATTGTTCCTGCTTATACTGCAAATAATAATACTTCATATCCAAACTATCAACGTCAAAATTCTACTCCCATCTCATTGCCGTTAGGTGCCAATGATATGGCCCCTTACATACCTCCAGTACAACAAAATCATAATGGTAGTACACCGCCTGTGCAACAAAGCTATAACAATAGCACTCCACCTGCTCAACAGAATTATAACAATACTCCACCGGCTCAACCGAGCTACAGTCATACTCCACCTACTCAACAAAACTACAATACCCCACCAGCTTATACTACTCAGCAGAGCTACAATAATACACCAGCACCTGTAAAACCTAAAAGCTACCTCAATTCACCTCCTGCTCAGCATTCCTCTGTACCACCGCAAACAATGCAACATCATTCTGCACCTTTAGTTCCTACTACGGTACCATTGAACAACCAAACAAGCTCAACACCATTGAATACGCAAGCTACGAATCCTTACTTTAAAAAGCAAGCCTCAAAACCAATATTCTCAAATTCTGTACTTACACTTAAACCTGATGAAGAAGGAGAGGAGGAGGAAGAGGAGGAAGATGAATGGGATGACATGATACCTGTAACAAAGAGAGCGCCTACCCCTCCTCCACCATCCAAGGCAGTATCTTCGGATGACGAATCTGAATACGATTATTCAGATATGATTTACGATCGTCGCCAAGAAGAAGATTCGTTAGAGTTAGAATCTGACCCTTTTGCAGATAGTTTTGCTGTGAAAGCATCAAAGCCAACAGAACCCGCTATTCAAATTTTAGATCCTACTGTGTTGAGTCGTCAATTATCAACCAAGATTGCAGTAGAGGACAAGACATCAGATACGGTTGATGATGAAAACCAAAAGGATACAATTGGTGGGGTTCGGACTTATGAAGAAAAAGAAAGTGAAGAAACTGAACAACAAGATGGGGTTCGCACTTATGAGGAAAAAGAAAGCGAGGAAATTGAACCGGTATTTTCTAGGTTTCAAACACCTATTCAACAGGCAAGACCTGCTTTTACTGCAGAAAGTACACCTGGTTCCGTGTATCAGCAGCCACCTGCCTTCTTTAATAATGCTATTGTAGAAGAAGATGGTAATAATACTGTATATCCAACAAATATTTTGAGAGCTGGTGCTCCTCCCCAGATGTCTGCAAGTAACCCTTACAATAAAATTCAACGAGGCAAGTAACTTTTTTTCTGAAAAATAGAAAAAATATCTAACTTTTTTTTTCTTCTTATAGCTGTGCCTGTTTCTGATTATGGATACTATGAAGAAAGTAATACCTCTCAGGGAAAATCATTACCTAAATTGCCAGAATCAAGTAAGTAATTATAATAGAAAAGAAAAAAAAAAGAGCCTATTCTAATTATTTTTATTTTATAGCAACGCAAGAAGAAGACCGACATATTACAGTGGCAAGTGTCAACCCAGAGCAACGCGTTTGGATTCGTATTCATCCAACAGACACAGGAAAAATGTTGGCAGAACGTATTCATATTGTAGCGTCTTATCAAACAAGACGAGTGACCAAGATCACTACTAAAAACGGTCGAAATATTCCGTTAGATAATACACCTTTATTTGATGATTGGGATGAAATTATCAATTTTAAAGAAGGCGAAGCTTGGACTGTTGAATGGGTACCTGTTGAAAGCCCCTATGTAGATATTCTTACCGAGGGAAAAGAGTTTATGAAGCTTTTAAAAGCTAACTTTAAAAGTTCTTCACATAAAGATACTTGAATAATAAAAATAAAAAAACTGTAAATAAACTTGTATTTTTGCGCTCGAATTCATTTGGACCTTATTGCCTTTTTTTCAAGTTTAATTTACTAGTTAACTGGAACAATAGTACTTATTAAGATTTTTTCTTTTATCAAACTCGTAGCATAACTGCTGCACTTTTATCACGGATATCTACGAAGATAATTATTGTATAATTTTATTTTTACCTTATATTTCTAAGCTACAGTTACTTATCCTTTGGATTAGTTTATTTTCTACTTTATATTTTAAAAAAATGCTGCAGTAAAAGAAAAATTTAACTTATCACAAGTTTTAGAAAATATATATCAGTTTCAGGTTTATAACAAAAGCATATAACTTAGATCAAAGTAAATCTTTTACGTGATAAATTATTGTAGTTGTACTTTTATTTATCTAATACACGTTTACTTCTTTCGTCGAAGAGTAAATACTGTTTGCGTATTAATGATATCGAATGGATATGTTTATATTGAAGCTAGAGTATTGTTACGAATCGAAGAATATCGTATTGATTTAAAGCCCTATTTTACATTTTTTTCTGAACAAGTATAGTCTCTTTTATTTTACTTTTAGATCAATTACTATTATTTTTTTCTCCATTATTATTTTGGATTATTAGTTTACTTTTTATTTCTGTTACACTTTCTACACACTTAACTTATTATTTTCCCATCTTCCTATTATCTTTCATTTAATATCAGATATGTTACCCCATCTCTTTATTTACATCTATAATGACGTTTAGTTCTTTTTGTTCGTAAAAAATCAATTTATTCTATTATATTAATTAACTATAACAAAAACAACAAATTAGTTTAGAACTTTATCCATTACATATTATTTAGAATCAAAAGGAGCAAAGTTATTCCTGATATTTTAGATATTATACAAGATTCAAAGGATGTCCTGACTGATATCTTTGAATAGCTATAAATACTACACCCAGTTTTTACTTATTAAATAAATCCCATCTTACTTTTACCTTATGAATTATATTCTTTTTATAATATAATTCTCTGTAAACTTTTTTTTTTTTGAAGTATTATATCTTCTATATAATACATTCTTTTAGTTGGACAGCTATAAACCTGTGCTCAATTTCATATAACTGAACGTATAAAATAACATCTTTTATTTTGTACCTCACTTTCTATCTATATTACAAATAGCTACCACTCCATTTGTAACACTACGTAATCGCTTAGAATTTGAAGAAAAAAAAAAGCAGAATAGAATAGAATCAACTTATTAAAAAAAGTGTCAGCGTCTGAAGTGCGTATAGCTTAAATCAAACGAAAAAAATCAAAAAATATTAGCACCAGTCCGTTTCGATCAGACGACCTCAGGGTTATGAGCCCTGCGCGCTTCCTGCTGCGCCATGGTGCTATTTGATATTCTTTTAATCAAGATTAAGATTATATTTTTAAGAAACAAAATGTTTTTAAAATAATTATATTATGGTACATTACAAAACTGCTACGAACAAAGAAATGGCTTAAACGTTTTCAGTATACTGAAGTTAAATTGGAGGTATTGAAAAAGTTTGGTACATTTTGTATTTATCCAATTTTTAGAAAAGAAAACGTAATAATATTTTTATTTCATTTGATAGCCCTGATCAAGTAGATTATTTTTGCTCATATAAACTCTTTTGTATCTTTAAAATTCATAAAGTTATAAAGGTTTAAAATGCCGTACTTTTTTTTTTGAGTTTCGCGGCATCTGAAATATCGAGTAAAAACACGTGAATTGGGTGTATGAAGCAAAACACTGTTAATGTGTAAACCCAAAGGACTTTTTAGTCTTAATTTATTTAGAAGCCTGAATTCGTAATTTACAATTGATATGTTTCAACTACTATTCTATTAGTAGTAAATAGTGACGTATTTTAAAAATTAGAAGTATTCTTTTCTCGTTGCTGTAATATCATGTCTATTTTTTATCAAATTTACAGCAAAAGATATTGTGTTTTTTTCTGCTAATGTAGTTCTTTAAAATAAATATTAGGTGAGTATATATTTTAAGCAAAATATCTATTTTTTTTTTAAAAAAAAAAGCTGCATTCATTTGCATGGTCAAAACCGACTTATAAAGCTAACATTTTCTACCGTAACAACACCAGTGAAAGTTGTATATAGTTTTTGATTCTCCTTAGAATGGAGTTTACTAAATAAATAGCTTTAGTTATTGGGGGCTATAAAACGTATTTTATTTATAATTTTACGCTTGCATGCAATACCAGAGATAAAATAAAAAATAAGATAATAGCAGCTTATGGAATCGACTCGACACTTTATAATACTTTTAACGATCTCTATATATCCTAATTTCCCGGTCCTTGACAAAATAAGATGTTATAAACTTGTTTGGTTTCGGAAAGAATATTTACCGTTTTATCTTGAATACATGCATTATTTTCTCCCTTTGGCCAAGATTTTTTTAGCCTGACTGCAAGTAAATGAGCTCCTTAAATCCGCGCATTGACCCAGATATTGATATACTCTTGTGAAACAACCTTGGAGGTCAGTTTTTACTAGATATGTATCATGAGATCGAATGGTAATCAGTATTACCATTTTACAATATTTATTGTTATTAGCCTTAAAAGAATAAACAAATGTACCTTTTTTTTAAAAAAAATCTTGATTCATTTTATCGAACGTTTTAAATAATAAAAAAGATACTTTAAATATATCCATATACAGTCATTTTACGAAAGGGTGAAATATAGGTTTTAGAATTCAATGTTGCACTTAAAAAAAAATAAGGTCATTTGATTCAATACTGAAGTCGAGGTCATTTACAAAAAGATGTAAATGATAGGTTAGGGTACAGAGTAAAATATTTTTATAGAAATAAAATCAGTTATCTAACGAATGCCGAATGTAAAAAAATTGATAACTGAATGTAAGGACGCATAGTAGGTTAAGATAGGACCTAACCAGTCGGAAAGTATGTTTAACGTGATATATGGTATAAACAACTTTGTTACGGATGTACTGTTTTTTGAGCCGTAAAAAAAACCCTTTTTTTGTACGACACCACATTACAAAACTGCAAGTTTATAATGACTGTAGGATTAAAATAAGTTGCGAGAAAACCGAAAATAAAAACATCCATCATGTGATACACTCCCACTGTACATGTGTTCGAACTACCTACAATAATAATAGTAAATATCGTTTAATTTACAACAACATATAAATAAACATTACGGGGCGTTAAAATAAAATTCAAACTTTTTTTTCCTTTTTTTTTTTCCCTTTTTTTTTTTCCCTCTTTATTTCCCCCCCTCCCTTTTTTTTTCTCTTTCCTATTGTCTATATATATTCAGCTGTAGTAATAATAATGTCTCATATATTAACGTCAATACCTGTTGAAATTGTACGAGAAATATTTTCGTACTTGCGTATCCATAACAATAAAAGTCCATGCAAGATAAACACGCCAGGACAACAGCGAAATAAAGACAGTTGTATGTGTTGGCAATTGGATTTACTGAGTGTTTCCATGGTATCCAAGTCTTGGTATTCAATTGCAGTCGAATTTATGAATTATAGCCAAAAGAACGTGATGCCCTGGTTACCACTTTTAAATTATGCCAGTCATCAAAGAACATTTCCGTTTCGGTCAAGACTTGTAAAATTACTGGATGAATCTCGACTTCTAAATCTTGTTTTTCATCATACAGTTAGTCACCTGATAATTGATTTAGCGTCATTTGATACAATTCGCCGTGAAAGAACGAAGAATAATATGGTCATAAAAAGAAAAGGTAAATAAATAAAATATGGTTGAAGGGAGAGGGAGAGTACGTGTATTAAATAGTATATAGTTCATCATGGGAATTCGCTGGCTGACGTGATACAATTGCTTAAACTGTGTACAAATACAGAAATATTAGAGATTACGTGTGATGCTGGATTTGTGAGTTTATTACCACAACATGGCAATGATAACAATTGTGTGGTATCTAGCTTGTCTGCTATAGAAAAACAAGTAGTGTCGAATAGTAAAATAAAACGACTGGATTTGACGGGGTTTAATCCAGTACAAAGATGTCCGTGTTGTGCAGGAAAGAATTGGGATAAATATCTTTCATCTTTTATCGGTTGTTTAAAGTTGGATACACTGGTACTTCAACATGTACTACCATCAAAAGAATTATTTGAAGCGTTGTCAGAGCAAAAGGAGCTAAAAAGAATTGTATTATATCGATCCTTAATTACAATACCTGAAAGTCAAACGAGGATAATGAACGATAGTATTCAGTACAATAAAAGAAGAAATGACGAAGAACAAAAACAGCGTAAAAATTCAATTAGTCGAATTCCTCTTAAACTATGGAAACAAATTACATCACTAAGTATATATGAAGATATAGAGGATGCTTCCACTTGGCCAAGTACAAGATATTTATATGATTTGGTTCAACATGTAGGATCACAGTTGCAGGAATTCACTTTACAATTTGGTACAAAAGAAGAGAACGAATCTAGTTTACAATTAAATAATTTAAATCTGCCGAATACAATCCTAATAAGTGATCCAACGTCAGTATTACATGAATTAAAGATCAAATGCAAGGAATCATTACAACGAGTGTCGCTCATTAATGTGCCTGAATACCAGCCAATCAGTTAAGAATAAGTCACAAATGACTCTTTTCATGTATGTAGGCTTTTCCAAAAATGACAGTTTTTTTTTTTTTTTCTTTTTTTCTTTTTTGTAAACAAAATATATAACCCAAATGCCTATTCTTTCATTGACTTCAACAAACGATAATAATAATAATAATAATAATGACAATGTATTAGCAGAGTTAGAAAAAAACAACTGTTGTTCTACACCTTGTAAGCATGTTAAAACTTTGAAACAAGAAGACAACCAAATTCCCACCCCAATCAACTTAAATAAACCAAAAAAGACTTCTTTAGCCTCTCGTAATGAAGATGATAATTGGGTAGATATCTCAGATAAACGTTTAAGAAACTCTCGTCTAGGGGCGCTTTATGATGGTTCTCGTTTTAAAGGTGTACAAAAGTGTGGCACCAGCAAATATAATGTGTTGGTCGATATAAAGGTAAAAAAGAAACAGGTGCTCTATACATATTGCTTATTTATTTTTAACGCTCCTCCCTTCTTAATAGCATGTTGACTTAAAGGAGAGTAAAATTAGTGGATATCTTAATATTGAAGGACTTACCAATGAGTGTCCTCAATTGACGGTAAGCTAGCTTTTTTTTTTTCCTTCTTCCTTAGTTTGAAAGAACTCAAACACACTCTTTGTATAGACATTCTTTGAAGGTGAAATTATTGGGCCTCAATATTCCTTTTTAACTAGAAAATGGCAAGCACAGCAGTATATTGATGCTTGTCACTGGGTAAAGTACTCTTTCTTAGTTAGGGTAATGCCATTAAGTTTTCTAATACTTTTTTTTTTTTTTGTAGGGAAAATTTCCCTCTTTTGAAAAATACGTTCATAATTTTAATGATGATGGTTTTACGTATGATCCTCTTGTAAATGATTTTATTTATATGCGATGGAAAGAGCAGTTTTTGGTGCCTGACCATCGTGTAAGTAATATTGACGGTGCAAGTTTTGCAGGATTCTATTATATCTGCTATCAGAGATCTACAAACCAAATCAAAGGGTTTTATTTTTACCATAACAACCAAGAATGGTAAGTTGTCATGATTTAAGAATGTAATTTTTACTTATTCTAACCTTTTTTTTTTTTTTTCATAGGTACCAGCAATTAATTCTTGAACATGTTCAAGAGCGCTCTTTCAGTAATTTTGAATTTCGTTGATAGGCTTAAGCACACACTTTTTTTTTTTTTTTTTTTTTACTTGTACATATTATCATTTTTCCTTCTTCTTCCAACATTCATTTATTAATATCTACTCTGCCCTATTTTGCTTGATATGTCTTTTATATACATATAATTACAGTAGACTCAACGCTAGACAGTGGTTTCAAAAAAGCGTAAGACAGTCTTTATTGTAATTTTTTTTTTTTTAGGATAACTAAATATCCGTTCATCGTATAAATTACTTTTTGCAATTTAATACAAATCATTACTTTTGAAAAAATAATATAAAAAGGAGGTGATTGTAAAAAAAAAAAAAAAGATCATCACAAAAAAAAAAAAAAACGTAATATTTCGTGCGAGATTTAATCGCTAGTGTTTTAAGTCCCCATGACCAAACACAAAATGATTAAAGACACGTTACCGGCTAAGACATCTGGTTTTCATATGTAAATTTTCACTCCGGCCGGAAAAGTAATGATGGAAATCATATGTAAAAAAGTGAGTCTCGTGTGTGATGGTTCTTTTACCCTAATGTATACTATAACAGGTAACCTGTTTATAAGCATTAAATAGCCACACAACTGCGTCCCCTTTTCTTTCTTTCTTTTTTCTTTTTCCTTCACTTTTTTTTTTTTTTTAAAGTTTTAATTATGGGTCAAGCAGCTTCTATTACATTTGGAGACAAGTCAAATATTTTACATGATATTGGTGATTTTTCTGTACGATTTAACAGGGCAACACTTTCAACCATCACGGTTCCCATGGTGATTGTAGCATTTCCTATTTTAAACGCATACAAGTTTAGCGAAAACGAGTATACGGGTGTTAAAGTGATTGATGGTACTATCGGTGGATTACTTGGTGTTGTAGGATGTAAAGACACGATACAGATCGAAATATATATACAAGTACTAACTCTTTCTTTTTCTGTTAGGGCCATTATCACCATTTGTTGCATTTTGGTCAGCTTATCAAAGTATATTTACAGAAGGACCAACTAAATCGTTACAGGTTCCCGAAGAGACGAAACTATTAGTTAGAAGAGCGATTGGATTAGACTGTGATAATTTTTATAATGTGGCTGTTGTTGGAGCGGCTGGTACAGGAAAAGTAACGTATAGATCTTTTTTTTTTTTATTTTTTATAAGCGTATACATATTTACCGAAATGTCTGTAGAGTTCATTGGTAAATGGTATTTTAGGATACCCGGATCACGATCGATATGCAGCGGCTATTAGCGAAGTAGGCAAAAGACAGTATTCGGAGCCTCGTGGGTATAGACATTCCGATTTAAGAAGAATGATTTTGTGGGACATGCCTGGTGCAGGAACAATGACCAGTAGTGAATCAAGTTATTTTGAAGATAATTATCTAAGCGCTTTTGATTCTTTAATTATTGTTACAGCGGATAGGTTAGGAAATTCTGTTTATAGTATTCCGAGATTATTATTTTTTCTTACTGATATAGTATTTAGATTACAAACGATCGATTTTGTGATAGCTAAAAAAGCACAAGCACATCACATTCCTGTACTATTTGTTCGAACAAGATGTGATGAGGTACAAAGAAAAAAAAAACTAGTTATATAATACATGCATAAAACTAATACTTTTTATAAAACAGTCAGTGAACTCAAAAATAGAACGAATTCAACAAGAAAAAAAGATGGATTCCAATATGGCATGGGCTAAAGCAGTAGGAGAGTTCGTAAAAGAAGTTAGAAAGACTGCATATAGAGAATTAAAAGAAAATAAGATTAGCACCAAAAAGTTGTTTATATTATCCGCATGGAGTTTACGAGAATTAATATCGACTGTCAATCATTCAAAATATTTAGTACAAGATCTACGTTTAATTGATGAACAACGATTTATTCAAGCTTTAATGGATGCAGTATTAAAAAAGAGAAAGACATATAGTATTTCAAAAAACTGTCGTACTGATAATGGTATCATGATGAATGGACAAATGAAAAGAGTTGTTCGTCCTTAAAAAAAAAAAAAAAAAAAACCTATTGCACTTTTTCTTCAAGTGGTAATAATGCTGCTGCCACTCTTCTTCCTTCTTCAGCCAATACATTGTATGTAGCTGCCGCATGTTTCTAATAATACATTTATCTTAATTTAATCTTTTTCTTGCATATACAATATAATAAACTATCACTTACTGAATTCATTTGATCTACTTGAATACCAAGTTTAAAAAAGAATGAACGGATATGATCAGGAATAGGAGCAAATTCTTTACCGGTACCAAACATAATTAATTCAGGCTTTGGAGAAACAAGTTCAAATATTTTAAAGGCGTCTAAATCCCAGTCTTTCATAGGTATGAACCCTGGTGAACGTGGTGGCGCATTCCATAAGAAGGGTGAACCGTTCAATAATATTAAAGGTTGATCGATTTTGATATGGTTTGATAATACAAAACCATTCTTTGTAATAACTTCAATACCAACGTTTGGTCCACGATCAAACATATTGTTGAAAGCTGCCAACATACTGTGAGGAATGGCGTCTGAAGCAGGTTGAGGAACTACATTATTAGCAATGGTTGAACGGTCGACTTCGGCATGTTCCCATGCTTCATCTTCTTTTGTTTTATCTTTTAATAAACGTGTTGCGCTAAAAGATCTTTGATAGGTTTGAGTTCTTAATACTGAACGAACGATAGTACTTTTAGGTAATAAACGTAACATTTTATAAGTGAGATATACTAGGCTATGTTTTTTTTTCTCTTTTTCTTATTTTTTTAAACAACAAAATTTTCAATTGGCCAAGTAGCACCCCCCGACATTTACATTGTTTGTATCACTCTCAAAAAATACAATAAAAAGACCGACAAATGCGCTACGATAGTATACATACTTGTGTAAGTTTCCATTAATTCTAAGTTAAAGTCACGTCAAGATATGTATATATCCGTCATGATATTTATATATATATACTATTGAGAAAGAATTAAATGCATATGTGTATAGAAAGTAGGTGTGTGTGTGTGTATGTGTGGTAAAATAAATATACATAAGAACAGTCCGTCGCCAGGGCCTCTTATTTAATTAAATGTCTTTTCTTGTTTCTTCATATCCCTCTGCGACAGCTAAATGATCCATCTTCGACTCTTCTTCTTCATCATTTTCTTCATCTATATCATCAATACGAAAGATACGCCTTGAAGTAAGGCTCTTTGTAGTTACAGATTTATTGTTATCTTCTTCTTCGTTTGTACTAGGAGTAGGTAAGCTTGTCATACCTTCTACCTTAAACCCTTCTCCATTGCTAAAACTATTGGTTCTGCTTCTATTACGACTCAGTGGTCTTGAATCAGTTTCGCTAAAGGAGCCACTTCGGCTACGACCACTAATATTACCATAGAATCGATCCAAAAAGTAGAGAACATCATCAGCCATATCTGAATCTTCTCCTCTACCCCAATTAAAAATATTTTTATCGTCCAACCAATCCATGCGTGTAACTTGCTGGAAGAAGCCGCTTGCAATTCTAGGCAATTTACTGGGTGCTGAAGTCCAAGATATACTACCTGTACTTGTTGTACGACTTGGAATAGGACTATAGATGTTTGGAGATTGTGTAGTTTTGGAAATATAGTTTGCTAATTAAATAAATGTTAATCTATCATTTCTATTTTTTCACAAAGGGGGGGGGGTTTACCATCGAAATCAGTAAATACTTTAGGTCCATATTCATTAATCAACTCTGTAATAGCACTTGACAGTTTTTCTCTGTTTTGACGTAGTGTTTCTGCGCCACTTGGGTCTAATAATGCCATAACTGTAGGTTGAATAGATCTAATATAAAATGAGTGAGTAAATAAAATGCGTGTATTTTTTTTTTTTTAAACCTTACTTGAAAATATCATTTCCGATTTCACCAAACCTTAAACTTGCATAAGAAACGAAAGGTAATAAACTCCAGGTTGCAATAGGTAAAATAATTTTCCATTTAAATTCTAGGTCAGTCTGTAACACAAGTACAAACATGATCAAACTATAGAAGGCATACAGAGTAGGTAACAAGACCAAGCCAACCAATAACTTCCAAGTGGCTAATACATCACGACCAGCAATCTTGACAGTCGAGCTTTTAAGAGCTGCTTCGGCTTTATTTTGACTAATGACTTTGGCTACAATAACAACAGGCAAGTTTAATATAGCGCCTGGGAAAGCCCAAAGAGCCAGAATGGTTAAAACGAATATCCGCTTTATCAATAACCATAGAATTCTAGCGCCGTCATTGTTTGTTTTCGAGACCTGATGATCTTTGATGCCATGGTACTTTAATACTTGGTTATATGCCATCACGCGTTGTTGAAGATCGATTACTTTAGGGTCCTCTTTAAAAAGATTATATCCAATTAAAAACCGTCTGTTTAAATCAACTACTTGAGAAAGATGTAATTTTCGATGTGCTGGTTTATAAAGTCTTCTAGCTGCTTGAATCAACTAGAAAAAAAAAAAAAGTAAGTTATTTGTATTTATATCAGCTTATAATTTTTTTTTTCTGTAGTTTTACCATTAAAGTTTCATAACTTCCTGCATTGATTGTCACTGTCTTTAAAGCATTATAAATGTTATCTAGTAAACTAGAACATGCCTCTCTCTTATCGTTTCCTCCAGCTTTAAACTTCGAAATTAATTCAGCAGATACAGTGATTGGGTTACCAAATTCAATAACGGCACGCGATCTAAATCGATGAGCATGAAAGTAGTTTAATCCTAAAAAAAAAAAAAAAAAAGGGGGTTGGGGTTTATTCTCACACCCGTATTTTTTTTTTTTTTGGCCTTTGTTTTATCTTACCACAAGGAACAATCTTGACATCTAACCCTTCGTATTTAGCCATTGCTCCCAAAGCCATTAACGTAACACCAGCTATTTTTTTTTTGGGGTAAATAAAAATCTTTTTTTCTTTTTAAAAAAATACGTGTTCAAAAAGAAAAACTTACCTTTCAATGGCAACATTTCAGCTCTATCATGACTACCACCTTCGGGAAAGATAGTGATGCATCTTCCATTATTTAATTCATCATGTACACACTTATAAACCGAGTCTTGTTCAACATGAGGCATACACTTGTAAGCAGTACCATCACTCGAAGTTAATATCTCTAAGGCTCTCAACTCTTTAAACTCTTTTTTGATAATAATTTCTGTATCCGAAATCACTTGAAACACTTCAGACTGACCGCAGCCTTTAGGTAAAACGATAGAATCGCGTGGCTTTAGTTGGGTTGTAAAGTGTGTGTCAATACCGATAATACGAAGTGGATCAGTCTTTCGGTTTAATAGTTGAATACGACCTTGACCTGGTTTAGCTAAATCTTGAGGGCGAATCACAGGAACTAAAAAAAGAAAAAGAAAAGGGGTTAATATGTTATGACAACTATTTTTTTTTTTTTTTTTAAAAAAAACAAAAAACTTACTGGCGTTGATCATTTTTGCAAAGAATCCAATACCCTTTTGATGCATAGATTTTTCTGCGATTAAAAATGAAACTCTTCTACCACATTCTCTCATAAGAACAATAGGGTCAACAAACTAAAATAAAAAATGCGTCAGTTTAAATAAAATAGTTATAAATTTGTTCTTACTTGATTAGCGTGCGGAGCAACTACAAATATAACAGGTCCTTCTTTAGGGATTCTATGAGCGCCTCTTGGTCTTACTTCTCGAAAGAAAATATCCAACATTAAATTGAATAACCATAAGGCTATATCATATGTACATTTCTGAAGCAGCGTCTGGTTAACCATGGTTACAAAAAGAAAAATAATAATAGAAAAGGGAAAAAGAAATGTGGAGAAAAAAAATAAAATATAAAATAACTTGCACTCAGTTTTAACCTTAAAAAAAAAGAAGGGTCACACACCTTCTCCTTTTTAACACTGTAAAACACGTGTTTTTATTGTTTCTTTTCTATTACAATTGAAAAGCTCGGTATGGCTACCGATGTGTATGTGTTTGTGCTTTGACCCAAAAAAAAAAGGACTAGACGTTTCAAGTATGAAAATCGTTTTTGTTAAAAGTCAGTCAATCTAACCAAATTTCTTCTTCTTAAACAAGTTTAATTCAAATATAACGCGAACTTTTTTTTTCTTTTTTTTGCATAAAAGTATTATGTACCGTTTATTTTGTATTAATCATAAATCTCTATATTTATACACATTTCTTTATATAATATTACGATCATGCAATGCTAACAAAATCTTCTTTACGACATAAAAAGAATATATCCTTCTTTTTTGTTGTTGTTGTTGTTGTTATTGTTGTTGTTGTATCATCATTATCTACTCTATCACAAAACAAGTATGATCTATTTTGGTTTACTCTAGTACAGAACCTGCAAGTTTCTGCTACTTTTTATCATTGAGCTTATTATACATTGATTCATCTATATTTAACAGCCATTATAACAAGGTTATTCAGACGGTACCTGGAAGTTATTATGTCAAGTTTATTACGCGTTAAGAAAAAAAGAAAATAAAAAAGGGGTGGGGGTGCCTTTCATGCCTGTAATTACAAGATAGTTCCATCATCTTTTTTTTTTTTACCTTTTTTAGTTTTCATTTTTAAGAAAAAAAAAAAAAAAAGAGTTGAAGGATGCCACATGTTAGTAGTGAGGTAGTCGATATATATCAACTGACAATTGTATGACTTATGTATGAGATACACCCCTCTTTTTCGTTATAAAAGAACAATGTGGTAGAATATAATTTAATTTAAAAGCTAAAGAAGAAGCCTACGTATGGGGGACCCTCCTTTTTTTTTCTTCTAAAATAAACAACTATTTTTCCCCGATAAAGATGTTTGTTATTACATGACGATGTAGTCACTTCAAACTTATTTAGCGTAAAGAAAGAAAAGACCAGAGAAAGAGTGAGAGATAAATAATAAACATTTGATTCAAGTTCCGGGACGTTCAGTTTAGATGTATTATAGGACACCAAAAAGTTTTTTTTTTTTTGTTGGTGTTGTATTAATTTTTTCTTTTCTCCATACTTTATATATTCCCTCCTTCTCCTTCTCTCTTTTTTTTTTATAACAAAAAGCCAAGATGGTATCTCCTATTGCTGGGGAACAATTTGTTAGAACATTAAGACATTACTTGGAAGCGAATCAAAACCGACTTTTATATTCATCTCAAACTATTATAGAAGAAGATGTAAAAGAACCTGGTGGTATATTAAAAGCCGTGTCTTCTTTATGGTCTTCTTCACGTACTAGCAATACAACTAGTAGTAAAGAAAGTAGTATAGACTCTAGACCTACTTCTTTATATGGGTACCAGATTCCTTACATGTCTTTATTATCTGCGACATCACCTAATGCCACCTGTCTTTCCAATACACCTTATATGCCACTACGTTCAAGTTTAACTCTTGACTTTCAATACCTTTATTTTTTGTTGGTTCAATTTGAATATTTAGGTTTAGAAAATACTCATCTACCTGTACCAGAGAATGGTCTTGTCGAAACTGAAACAACCAGTTCAATAGGACAAGCACCTTCTATTGTATCTTCAGTTGGTTCAGTCATGTCAACATTATCTTTATCGACAGGTTGGCAGTTATGGCAAAAGGACAGTCATCGAAAACAACCAGAGAGACCATTACACGAAGATATTGTTTATATACACCGTTACTTCAGCAAGATATCGGCACTCAAATTACACATGAATGGTGTTACAAAGACTACAATTAAAGGATATGAAACACCCGTTACCATATCATTACCAT
The DNA here is from genome assembly GCA_025201345.1 of Thamnidium elegans. Classification (NCBI taxonomy): domain Eukaryota; kingdom Fungi; phylum Mucoromycota; class Mucoromycetes; order Mucorales; family Mucoraceae; genus Thamnidium; species Thamnidium elegans. The sequence continues at coordinate 64,494 of JAIXMG010000011.1, read as the reverse complement.
TACATACATTTAAAAGCCTGGCATTTTTGGAATTAAATCATATACCTCCAAACTTGATATCAAACTGGTCTGAATTAAAAGGAACTTTGGTGAGTTTGGTCATTAAACATGGACAGGTTGATAATGCATTGGATGTCATTGGTGACGATGTCGAATGGTCTCAATTAAAGATGCTTTCATTGGCTGATAACAGTTTAACAACTTTGGATGCAGAACCAACAAACATGTTACGCTCTTTAACTCACTTGAACTTGTCTTCCAATTTATTAATTGATATACCTTCTGCTTTAGCTACGCTTTATAACTTGTACAGCTTAAATTTGTCTCATAATATGATTTCTTTTACTACCGGTATAAATACTGTCTTGGGAAATATACAAGAATTAGATCTAAGAGGAAATAGATTAACTCTGTTGGCTGGTTTGGATAGGTTATATGCGTTAGAAAGGTTGGACGTAAGAGATAATCGAATTGAAGACGCTGCTGAAATTGGTAGATTAACTGATTTACCAAATATACAAGATATATGGGTTGAAGGTAACCCTTTTACACAAATACAGGTATTATTATGTTTATTTTATATATAATATGCATCTAAAAAATAATAATAATAATATATATATATATATAAACGATATATACAAATATATATATATATATATAGCCTGATTATAGAGTAGAGATATTTAACTTGTTTAAAAAGAGTGATCAAGATATTGAATTAGACGGAACAAAACCTACATTTACAGAAAAACGTCGTATACAAACTAATATAGATCATCATAATACACCTTCAGCTGCTATTGTAGAAGAATCCGTACATCCTACATCGAAATGGCCAAACGCAGTTCATTCAGAAGACCCTACTATAGCTGAAAGTCCAACTATTATCCCTAAAACCAAATTAGCAAGGACAAAGACAAAAGGAAATAAACGTATTATTCGATTAGGTAGAGTTGAAAATAGAAATGAAGCACCTATTTTATCGGATGATGAAGAAACAAAATCGGGTAAATATGTACATCGATTGGCAGAGTTAGAGGATGCAGTTCAACAAGAACAAGTGATGGCACGTAGAGCTGCTTCTGTTCGATCAAGACGTAGTAAAAAAGCTGCAAATGAAGATGAATCGCCTATTGAATCTACTAGTGAATCTACTCGTAGATCTTCCGATGCGTTTAGAAGAAAGATCGAAGCTATGCGAAAAGAAGCTGGTGTAGAATGGCTTCGTGTGCTTCAAGAAATGGATGTCGTAAAAAAATCAAAACCTGCTACGCCTGACACACAATAGCAATAAATAAAAATGTATTTTTTTTTTCATATATAAACAAGTGCCCTGGAAAATCCTGTAACTGAATACATACATACACACACAGATATATATTTTATGGTTTCATCCCCTTGCTTAATTATTTACATAAACGTTTCTTTATTTTTTAAAATAAAAATGATCCAAAAACATCTCTAATAGGTAATTTATTTAGCATCCTCAGCAGTAGCGCGAGCTATTATAAAATAAAATATTAGTTTTCTATTTCCTACACATACAAATATAGTAAAACTTACTATAGATAACTTGAGCGTGGTGACGAGAGATAGCCTTAATCAAACCTTGAGCTTCGAGTTCACGGATAGCAATACGAGCTAAAGAACCGTTCAACTTGAGACGATCAACCAAAACAGATTGAGAAATAAGCTTGTAAGTAGGGACTTCCTTGAACAAACGATCGTAGGTGGGCTTATCGAGGATAACGATGTTGTTGGACTTATCCTTAACCTTCTTAGCAGACCACTTCTATAAAATTGCAATATAATATGTCAGCATATTATTGTCGACAATAGGCTTGCTTAACAAACTTGCCTTCTTGGCCTTCTTTCCACCGGAAGAAGAGCTAGGCTTACCAGCAACGTCTTTCTTAGCCTAATAATAATTGTCACCATTAGTTTTTTTTTTTTACTTTTTGACATGTAATTTTTTAGACCCAAATAAAAAAAAAAAAAAAAAAGAATCCATGCATCCATCCATTTTCATCCATCCATCGTTTTAAAACGATATTGATCTATCTCTACATATTGATTTTTTTTTCTTTTTTTTCTTTTTTTTTTTTCTTATTTTTTTTTTTTTTTTTTTTTTTTTTTTTTTTTGCATTGTCATATAGTGTGGGTATACTTTACCATTTTGGATGTATTAAGGAAGATTTCAAAACAGGGCAGCCCAAGAAGTTTGGCTATATATGTATTGTTTGTCTGTCAAGGCTCCGAACTTCCCTTTTAATTCCAGCCTATTTTGCAGTACTTTTTTTTTTTTACCCTAAAATAAATGGTACTATATATTCATTCTGAGATACATGGTTTTTATATTATAATCCTATTCATGAGTCATGTAAAAAAACATTTTTGTTTTTGTTTTGTTTTTGAATACGGCTTTTTCTCTTTCAAGGTACCTCCGGAAAAAAAAAAAGCAACAAGTCCCTGTCAAAAAAAAAAAAAAAAGTATTTGTTTTTTGCATTTTTATTTATATATAATAAACATTTCCCAAACTTGCGTCTCATCTGAGTTGCTTCAAAAAGATGTGTGAATAAAAGGTCTTCTCCGAGTAATATAAAAAAGCACTAAAAAAGCAGATAAAAGCAGATAAAATCTATTGCATCTAGAGAATTTATTATTTCAAAATCAGTTTTTGACACTAGGACTATTTGTTATCTTTGGAACATAGCTAGCAGGGATTTCGTTGTTATTTATGACGTTCCATGCTATGCGATACATATTACTAGATGCGTTGATGTCTCTTTACCAAACCGTGTTACAAGTTTGACTTAAGCAACGTATACGACGCCAATATTTTCTGTTGAAGCTCCGGAGCAGTTGGAGCTAGTGTATTTTCATCTTTTTACTGGCGAAATAAAAAATGATCATTTATTACAAGATCGCTTGCTCTTAAATTCGCATATTGTACAACGAAAAGACCTTTGTACTCGGCGTTCTTCATTATCTTTATCGAACGTCGTGCCAAACCGGGAATCTTTCCTTTTATACCGGTAGGGAAAACAGCATCTCCAAGGGACCCTAGAGGAATTCAATTACGTTACTTGAGAGGCTTAATTCTTCTTTTTCTTTTGTTTCCCCTTTCCTTTCTTGTCGTCTCTTCCGGTCTGTTTGAATTCCCTTTTCAGATATCTTTTTTTTTTTCCTCCTGTAACGAAAATTTAATATACTGAGGTTTGTCTTTTTGAACCCTGCACTGATGTAGCCAAGTACTTTCTTACTTGTTGGGGAGAGTCAACGTCAAACAAACAAAGTCTTGTATCCAGATCTTCAGTCGTGAAAGCAGAAAACTCAAGGTCAAGAAGTTTAGACATTTGATCTTGTGGACCAGAGATATGAGCTGTTTTAGTAAACAAAGAAAAGCTCGTAATTCATTGTTAAATTTCATTATATTCTCCGTCTGTTTACCAACTTATCACTTGTTCTGTCCAAGATAAATAGGAGTAAAAATATCCTTACATCCGTATATTATACGCTGTGATATGTAGATATAATAATCAAAATTAACGCAAGAGTTATGCTGATTATGATAGTGGATTTTTAAACTTTTTTTTTTCTGCGGTATCTTTTAGGCAAAAGGTGTACTGGCGACGGCCTAGATACAATCTATCAAAGAGATTTTCAAAGCTTTTAGTCGCTCAATTTGAACCATTTGCTTCAAAATTTTTAGACGCACAAAAAATAATAACATCGACTTTTGGTTTTTATTACAAATAATCTCAAGGAGAAGTGCTAATTGTGATCATGAAGAAACCATCATCATAATATTCAACCTGATTTTTGCTACCTATGCCATTGTTATTAATTCCTTGTCTGCGTTACAGGCATATTCCGATGCCAAGATGAGTCGTGTTACATTACCCGTCTACTGAGTGTTCCGAGTTTTATGATTAACGACTAAATAAATGCTTTATTAGCACTTTTATTTGAAAAAAAAAAGACTTCAAGAGTTTAAAAATAAACTTACCCTATATTACAAAAATAAAATAAAAACTAACTACTATTAATGCATTGGTTTATAACTGCATTAATGTACAAGCAGAAAGAGGGCGAGCATTTTTAATATAAAGAATTAACAGAGGTTTACTTTTTCAATGAAATACTTCAACTTTTAATGGGTCAAAGATAAACAGACTCTAACTTGCCTGATAAAATTACATTCAAGTTCTCGTTTGGTTTTTAACGACGACTTTATACTCTGACGATTTCTTCCATTGGGTCAGCTTTCATTCAATAACAATGATTAAACATATTTCAAGGATTCTTGTCCCAAACAAAGAAGTCTTTCCCAATTTCCATATGAAACGAAAGATTCACAGCATAACTATCATTCTATTTACTTCGTTAGACTTGCTTCTGCGCAAGTATCAGAACACTAGCAGCGCCCATGTCCCGATGTAGAGTAACAAAGATAACAACGCCCACTTAATATACTCTTAAGAAGTTTTGATTATGACAATCTACTTTGTCACCCATAAATGTATCATGTGCCTTCTGTTTTATCATGGATGAGGTAGAATTGCTGAATCCAGGCAATATTTGATCCTGTTCATTTGGTAACTCCTACAATAGCCAGGTGCTTAGAAGTAAATAGCCTTAGTGCTTTTTTAGGCACAAACCTTTTTTTTTAATCTTTTGCTATGTCTTTCACGGAGTTCATGGTAAATTTGTTCAGTTTCCGAACGCCTCAAGTCCTCGCACAGTTGTTTTTGTCGCCAATAATTTTCGCTCGATTCATTTCTTAGAAACTGGATGAAAATTCATAATGTAAGTCAAGGTAATTAGTCAACCGATCTACGTACCATAAAGCCTCTAGCGGAGAAGTAGTTAGAAGTATCGCGAAGGAGAACAGTGTATTCTGAATTTTCTTCTAATATACCATTGATAACGTCCTTAATCAAACTCTCAACCTGTTTCAGATTCACCACTTCTTCTTCTGCTTCTAGCCCGATCTCTAAAGAAATTAATTATAGTCGCAATGAAATTGAATTGATCAAAATTAGAAGTAGGCTCGCTAAACTTGAAGAGTTTACGGTATTCCTATCTTCTCACCGAACGCCAATACTCTCATAGAAGTTGGTGATATCAATGGTATCCTTTGATAAACTTTTCAAAATAAAGTCTTTTAAAACTATTAAAATGTAAGAATAAAAAGGTAATGCAACTTCAAATTTCAAGTGATTTGTGCAAAAGATGTGGTAAATGAGGGTTAAAATAAGGGTGAATATAATAAATATAAAGAGTCAGATAAAAATACTGTGAGGTTGGATATAAAATGGTTATGATATTCAAAAGTAATCAAAAGAGATATGTGAATCCTTTCTAAAGTCGTATTTATACCCTTCTACCAATTAAACTAGTAATTTATCATTTTATGATGTGATTTATATCAAAGACTTTTACTTTATTGTTTAGTTTGTGTATTTTACACTAGTCGTTGATAATGGTGTAAGCTATACATTTACTAACTATGAGCTAGATCACGACAAAAGAGCCAGGAAAGAAAATATGAGCTCAGTCGACGTCAAAAACTAGTAGTGAAGATAAACGCGTTTTTTACTAATGCGTCGGATGTCCAAGTTGCTGTTTATTACAGTTTTTTGTATAAAATAGTCGTACCAGACCAGTGCTTATACGCATTAAGCTTTTCTACTCGTTTAATACACAGATAGCATATAACTTAGCGCACGCGTGCGCGTGATAAAAGAGTATAAGCTTATCACGCGATCTTTCATGGTCTTCGTGATACGGAATGTATTTGACAAACACGTTTGAGTAATTTCCAGCACATACTACATTGGACTCTATACTCCCTGCATGAATTATCAAAGCGATATAAAATTAATGAAAGTTACCAACAATAGGTAAAATTGTTATTATAACAAAATCAATGTCCTTGTATAAAATATTAAGAGATAACCCTAAAGTCGGAACAATATTTAGTATTTTTTTTTTTAGGGTAAAAATATAAAATGCCACGAATCAAATCACTTTACGCAAAACTAAATTTATACAAATATATCAATAGTATATTTATTGTTATACTTTAGAACCCTATATTCTCATCAATGATGCTATATAGAACCGTTTGTCTTGAAAAAGAAAAATAAAACAAAGGGACACAAAAGAAAAATTAATTTGATGTTCTTCATGGCTTTTGAAACCTCTTTATCTTTATAAAAAATTAGATGCTTAAACAATTTATTAGCAACCTTTCTATGAGCTTTGTAAATAATTATATCAAAAAAACTAATGTTTATTATTCTAAGAAAAAAAGATCTAGCTACTTGGAAAAATAACTAGAATAAAACACGTCAACTAATGTTTTGTTATGTTTTTAATTAATCAAAACTCGCATATATGAAGGATACCTCTCTAACCTGGCTGATGCACACTGTGGTGTACCTAGTATATTGTAGTGGTGCAGCAGTTTGTTTCAACCTCACCCCGTGCCACACGATTGATCGTATTTGGCAAAGCGCGCACTGTTCCTCGTGACTATTTACATTAGGGAAAAAAGTTGTCGGGTATTCAGTTCACCAATGCATCCGTGTTTTTTTTTGTGCTTCCCTTGTATTTTTTTTTTCCCTTTTTTTTTTTTCTTTCTTTTTCTTTTCCTCTTTTCTTTTCTTTTTTTTTTCTTTTTTTTAAAAAAAAGAATAATAAACAAATGACAGGTAATATATATACATAATATATACCAACAGTACTAGAATTTAACGTTATCTTTTTGTTATTTTAGAATTATATAAGGCTACTTTCGCTTACGAAACGGATAAAGAAGACGAATTATCTCTTAAAGTTGGAGAAACAGTTCGTGTTTCAAATAAGGATAGCCCAGACTGGTGGGTAGCAGAAAGAGTCAACAACAATAAAGAAATTGGATTAGTTCCAAGCAACGTAATGTATTTTTTTTTATTGTTGGTAATTGTAACAACTAAAAAGTTCCTTTATTCTAGTTTCTCGAAAAGATATCCGAAGAAGGTAAAAATAAACAATAGAAAAATATATACATGTACTCAATTATACATTAGGTATTGTATTGGCTATTGTTATCAAAGACTATATATCACAATCACCCGAAGAATTATCTTTACAAAAGAATCGTATTGTGACTATTTTGAACAAGGATATAGGAGAAGGTTGGTGGCAAGGTGATTTAAACGGAAAAAAGGGCATTTTCCCGGCCGATGTAAGTGCTTTTTTTTTTATTATTATTATTGTGGTGTTGTTGTACTTAAAACCTAGTTTTCTTTCGGTAGCACGTGGAGCTTGTACAAGAAAGTGAATTACCTGGTGATGATGATTCAAAAGCGAAGAGTAAGCCCTTTTTTTTTTAAAAAAAAAATAATTTATAATCATATCATATAATTCACACCCTAAAACTTTATTTATAGAAGATTCATTTAAATTAGCTGCTTATGGAGTAAAACAAGGTGGTATCGGTAGTATTTTGGCCGGTGGATTTTCTTTAAAGAAAACTTCTACTAATTCCAATAGAAGTTCTGTCAATGATAGACCTACTTCAACTAATACTGAATCAAATGTAAGTTTTTAAAATTCATTACGGTTAAAATATATAAATATACTTATACGATTATTACTTTTTTAAAAAAAAGGTACCTTCTATTCCAAATAAACCTCATCCTTCTCTTATCAAGAATAATAATCCTCCTGTACCAACAACTACAAAGAAAAGTAAGCTGATAAAATAAAAAAATAAAAATATATACTTTGCTGATGAAATTAACCTTCAATTAGCATTATCATCAAGAGCAATGGTACTTCATGATTATTTACCCGAAAGCACTGGTAACATAAGCAAAATAATATAAAATAAATAAACCCACTAAAAAAAAACCCCCTTAATATAGATGAAATAAAACTTATGAGAGGTGAATACGTAACAGTAGTGGATCAATTAGACAATGATGGATGGTGGAAAGGTACAAGTGAAAGTGGAGAGACTGGATTATTTCCATCGACATTTGTTCAAATCTTACAAGATGATAAACCACCTCAAAGACCAGTACGAGCAAGACCAGCTACAGTTAAAACGGATACTGCGCCATCATCCGTCCCAGCTGAAGGCATGGCACGCCCACCACCAGTTCCAGTTACAACCCGTCCTACCTCCCTATTAACTCAGCGTGAAGGCTCCAGTATGGCATCCCCACCTCCCCGCCCTATTACTACGCCACCACGTCCAATGACAACCCCTCCTGTACCAGCAGCTCGTCGTACCAATTCAATTGCTTCACCGCCTCCTATTGATATTGGACATCGTCGTATTCCATCTATTCCAGTCATGTCGCCCGATTTACCACCCATGTCACCTATCCATGATAAACCTACACGACCTATTCCTAGACCAACCTCTACTACATCTAGCGATTCATTTAGAGCAAAGAGCCCTGAAGCGCATCAAAATGCATTAAACCATATGGCTAAACCACCCAAAATAAATTTCGGTACCAAGATGGTTCCGCAATCACCGGCAACTAGTAGACCTGTTTCAACAAACGAAGATCAACCACTTCCACCTGTTCCTAAAAGATCCATGCCACCACTCCCCGAATTAGGTATCTTACCAACCCATTTTGATCAAAATCCAGCACCAACAACAATAACAGCAGAAAGAAAGCCAGCACCTCAACATCTTCCTTCTACGCCAGATTTAGTCATTGATGCAAAGATTAAACAATATATTCAGTTTGAAATAGAAAAGATAAAGCAAGAGTTTGAATCGAAATTAGAGCAGGAGCGTGTGGAACGTCAAAAGATTCAAGTAGAACTTGATACCTTAAAATCTAGCTTAATTTAATCCCCTCTCCCCCCTCTTCTCCTTTTTTACATATATAAATTTTTTTAAAAAATGAAGACAAATTATGCTCAACATTTAGCTTTGTTTCAATACAATGTAAGACCTAATATAATATCTGATCATGATAAAAATGCAAGGTGTTGGCATGCCTCTATTAGAAAACCTGTCATTTATCATCACAGTACTTCTGAGCCCTGTGAGAATAAAAATGGTACTTTTTTTTTTTTAAGATATATTTTTTTACTTTTTTCTTTACTTAAGATATATCTTTTTAGTTTCTTGTAGTCAAAACTCTCGTAAAAGAAAAAGAACCCAATACTCTTACCTTGAAATGGAACATAATTCTGACCAAGACATTAGCTCATCGACATTATTACCTACTACATTACCTTCTACGTCAGATGAGGTAACTAACAAAAAAAAAAAAAGTTTAATTTTCATTATTCAAATAAATTTTTTTTTTCAGGCAAATTATATACCTACTAGATCAATGAGCGATTTATCCATTTATTATGATGCAGAGAATGACTGGGTAGACGAAAATGATACAGTTATACTGGAACAAAACATACCATTTACACCAAACACTACATCATCATTAACACGTATCGGTCGAGAAGAACTAAAGAGTATTTTATTTGCTTCTTTCAAAACCCAAGAATTTATTCCGAATCAGTACGAAGCAGTGTCAGCTTCGCTTGATAATCAAGACATGTTGTTAGTTCTACCTGCTGGACCCCCTAGAAACATATGCTACCAATTACCTATTTTATTTCATCATATCAAGTTAACTACTATTGTGATCGTTCCAACATATATTAATTTATTAGAACACGATGATCACTACACCCAATACCACAATATACCCACAGCCTTTATCAGTAATGCTAAAAAGAATTATAAACCCAATTGGATATCCATACAAGAACTAGAATATACGGTCATTAAATCATTCCAATTAGTTTATATGACCTATACTGATTTTAGAAAGAGTAAATATATGATTACTCTGCTAGTAAACGAAAATTTATTATCTAGAATAGTTATTGATGAAGCGCACTGTATTTCTCAGTGGGGACCAGAATTTCATTTCGGTTATCTCCGTGCGACTGAACAGTTAAAGACAATGTTTCCTACAGTACCTATTACAGCAGTTACAGCCGTTTCAAATGAGCGTGTTCAATTAGATATAATGCATAGCCTCTCCATTTTTGGTAAATGTAAAATATTCAATAAAAGTATTTTATTGTAGAAAGTATATATATATTTTATTCTAAATTACTATTACGCATCCTTTCTTGATTCATTACTTGCATCATCACTTGGTTACACATCTTTGCATAAGGGTTTTCAGATACTGCAAAACTACGTGCAACAGGATTACCTAATTTAGCTCCCTCAGCAAAATCCTTTCTAGACCCTTCAAGATCACCTTGTTGTTTTTTGATAATAGCACGTTGTGTATAAGCTTGCTTTAAGATCTTGGGTTGACCTTGTCCGATATCTTCAATTACATAATTTAAATCTAAAAGTGCACCATCTAAATTATCTCTTAGGCGATATAATTGTGCTCTATAAAAGAATATAAATATCCACCCTTCTTTTTTATTTTTTTATATGTATATTTTACCTGTTGTTATAAGCAGAAGGGTATTTACTCTCAATTTCGATACATTGATTTAATAACTCTAAAGCCTTTTCAGAGTTCTCTTCCTTTTCTACCTGTGATACTGCTTCCTTTTCAAGAGCTTCTAGTCGAGCAATCACTTCAGGTGAAATGATATATTCTACCAGTAACGCATAAGTAAAATAAAAACAGACATATATATATATATATAAAAGCTTACTAGGTTTAGAATCAACAGTATTTGAAATAGCATCAAGAGGTAAGCCTTGAGATTCTAAATAATAAAAGACAGGTTTAGATACTTTATTTTCTAACAGCATTAAAAGAAAAAAACTAACCAGGATTGAACATGAATTCTAAGATAGCATCATCGGAAATAGACATTTTATATATAAGGTTTTTGTTATTGTTGTATTAGAAAAGAAGAAGAAAAAGAGAGACTTTCTGCCTTTTTTATAATTTATATATGCAGATCAAGGCGTGAGAAAAAAAAGGTACACAGGATGTAAAAGCGGTTCGGATAAACATACTTGAAGAGAAGAAAGCGCCGATTGAACTGCTACAACAACAATTTGTTTGTACTCTTCCAATCTTTTTTACCTGTAAAAAGAACGCTAAAAAGAGAAAAAGGCGTTTATTTTGCATGAATCAATTTCTATGTAGTTTACGGCTTGAATATAGTATTTACCTTGAACAGCTTTTCTGTTTAAAAAAGAAGATTAATTCTATTTACCAGAAGCCTATACTGGTACATAGAGAAGTGTAAAAGACAATAAAGACTTGTTAAAGCTTTAATTCACTAGTACTATATATATACATATACATATATATATATGTATCTGTTCGAAATAAACTTGTAACATATTTCATCTTGCAACAACTTTACAGTAAAAACTATTCAAATTTCTTCAAATGGGGCACTCATGTTTAAAAAGTGACAGCTTGCAACCCAGCTCAAAAACTGGGTGACGTCGAAAAAAAAAGAAACGGCCCCTTCTCCGAATTAAGCCTTGTTGATTTTCGAAAAAAAAAACCTCTCTCTCTTTAAACCTCCCCACTCTAATTTAAATTATAATAGACACTTTAGAGACAAAATGGCCTCCTTAGCACGTACCTTTGCCTCTTCTCTTTCTAACCGTACTTACACCACAGGTGCTGCTTCAGCACCTGCTTTAAAGAGATTTTTCTCTGTTGCTACCAACAACAAGGAAGAAGAAGATTCAGTTAAGCAAAGATCTGTCGGTGGTCTTTTAAACAGATCTCAAGTTAATGGTACTTTTTTTTTCTTCTTTTTTTTTTAAAGAAAAATATATATATACACACAAAAAGGAGAAATAACAGCTAATATATTTTATTGTTTCTATAGCCATTTCTTCTCAATCTGTTATGCAAGCTCGTCACAGCACCACCAACATTCCCGACTTTTCTAAATACAAAAAGACCAAGAACAGCGGTGAAGCCAGTCGTACATTTGCTTATATGATGATTGGTTCTACCGGTTTATTGACTGCCGCTGGTGCTCAAGCTACTGTTACTGATTTCTTATCCAACATGTCTGCATCTGCTGATGTTTTAGCTTTAGCTAAAGCCGAAGTTGAGTTGGCCTCTATTCCCGAGGGTAAGAACGTCACTATCAAGTGGAGAGGAAAGCCTGTTTTCATTCGTCATCGTACCGAATCCGAAATTGCTGAAGCCAACACTGTCAACGTTGCTGAATTACGTGATCCTCAACAAGATGCTGAGAGAGTAAAGGATCCCAAGTGGCTTGTCATGTTGGGTGTTTGTACTCATTTGTAAGTACTAGAGCAAAAAAAAAAAAAAAAAAAAAAAAAAGAGAACTTTAAAATTGACATATTTTTTTTATAGGGGTTGTGTACCTATTGGTGAAGCTGGTGACTTTGGTGGATGGTATTGTCCCTGTCACGGTTCTCATTATGATATCTCTGGTCGTATTCGTCAAGGTCCCGCTCCTCTTAACCTCGAAATTCCCGGTAAGTTTCTTTTATTCTAGCAGTGAAATCTATTTACTAAACTTTCTTTTTTGCTTGTAGAATATAACTTCCAAGAAGATAAGCTTATTATCGGTTAAATATTCTTATTTATATGTAACACAATCAACAAAACCAACACTATACAACCATTTTATTCTTACTAAAATATATATATACAAAATATATTGTTTTTTTTTTCAAATCCCGGATTGTTGAGATATATTGTTTTTATTTTTTTCGTGTTTTATTTTCTCTTTTCTTTTATATACACATATATTCCTACATTAACATGTCTTCTTTGGGTACTTCACCAAGACCGTTTTTATCTTCTCAAAAGGTATACGGTCTCTTAACCAAAGTTCAAAACGGTTCAGCTATTATCTTTTCAGTATTTGCTGTCACTCATGGTGTACAAATATTAGGTGCCAACATTGGTGGCTCGTCATTAGCCAACAACTGGATCATGCTTGGGAGACCCTTTTACCAAGATGAACATTTAGAAGGTATTCTTGTGACAGGATCTATTCTTACACATGTTACAGCCGGTCTCGCTAAACTCGGTATTCGACTTTACTGGAACACCAATATCAAAAAAAATCCGGCGTTATTACCCTACCATGGATTAACCGGTTATTTATTAATTCCATTAGCTGGTCTTCATTACTATCTTGTACGTCATTTACCTATTGATTACTATGGCGACTCTGCCTTTATCGATTTTGGATATATTGCTTGGGGACTTCAAAACAAACCCATATTTACTTACGGTTTACATACTGCGTTGATTGTTGCTGCTGCATACCATATGGTTAGTGGCGCTAAAGTTGCTATCTGGGGTCGTAGTAAAACTCAATTGCCTGTGGCAAATGGAAAAGTGCCTCAACATGGCAAATCTATCCAACAAAAGAATATAAACGATAGACTGAAAAAGAAGCAATTGATTCGACATGGTATTGTTGCTACTGTTAGTGTAGCTTTAATATCTGGTTTAATTATTGTTGGTAGAGACACAAAGAAAATACCCTTGCGTCTTGATTTTGCAAAGATGTATGGTAGCATCATATAGATTAATAATAAAAAAATTCTCCTTTATTTATTCGATTGCATTAATGTATACATTTTGACAGCTCGTAACTGCTTAACAAGTAACAAGTATAAATCAATTCAAAATTACTCTTCTTTTTTTTTTTTTTTTTTTTTTTTTTTTTAGCTAATTGAGAAACTTGTTCCTGAGTATCATACAGGGTTCATGTTCGCCAATCGTATTTTGAATCACGTGCATCTCCTTCTCGAACCAGCAACGATAATTGTATATCCCATAATAAAAATGTTGTACTTATCGCGTTCATATAAAATTCGGCAAAACCAAAAGAATGATGGAATTATATTAATCGTAATGAAATACCAATTATTGGCGAAATAGGCAACCATTGCACAGCTTATGACAAAGTATACGAAACATCGAAAAACAACGACTATTAAATACATGTAAAATAACAATAGGTTTTTTAATATCTCGATAATAAATTAGTTTCTAGTGATTAAACGAGTACAAGATAGTAATATCAGTAATACTAATGATAAAAAGTACGTATACTTTTCATTTAATCGCTAATCCCACAAGGAAAGAACAATGCAACAGAGCGAAAATACAAGCATCAGTTGCTTTTTTAGTCCGAAAATTTAATTTTTACACTGACCTTGAATCATGAATGACGTATACTCGTTGTTAGAAACGTAAGCTCTTTTTTTTATTTTATTTTATTTTATAAACCTTTTTTATTCTGTATTCTTCTTTTTATTTAAATAAATATACGTATATCAATCATGTCAGACGGAAAGTTAGAAAAAATGGACAAGGACTTTAGTCCTCAAGTTGATATCCTTTTACCAGAAACTGAAGCTTTAGCCAAGGTAAAAAAATAAAAATAATATACATGTATATACGCGTATGTTTAGAACTCACTTCCCTCTTTTTTTTTTTTTGCATGTGTATAGCAAGGTAAAATCAATGAGGCTTTGGAAAAGTTAATGTCTATTGAAAAGCAAGCCAGAAACGTAACTAGATAATTCAGTCGCTTTTGTTTTATTTTGGATGCGCTAAAACGCAGTTTTTTTTTATACGTGTAGGCTGCCGATCAAGTATCAACTGGCCGTATTCTTGTTCAAATTGTCAAGTTGTGTCACGAAGTTAAAGATTGGAAACTTTTGAATGAACAAATTATTTTATTGTCAAAGAAGCATGGCCAACTTAAGGGTGTAAGTAGAAAGAAAGAAAGAAGTGTATCTGTATTAATATAATGGTATAGGCTACTTCATTGATGGTTCAAGAAGCCATGACTTATCTTGATTCTACACCTGATATGGAAACTAAACTTGAATTGATTGAAACTCTTCGTACTGTTACTGACGGAAAGGTATATATAAAGAGAGAGAGAGAGAGATTTTTGTTTTGTTTTGTTTTATTCAAAATAAAAAAAAAAAATAGATTTATGTTGAAGTTGAACGTGCACGTATTACTCGTCTTTTAGCAAAGATTCGTGAAGACGAAGGTAAAGTATCTGAAGCAGCTAATATTCTTCAAGAACTTCAAGTAGAGACATTTGGTTCAATGGATAAGCGTGAAAAGGTCGACTTTATTTTGGAACAAATGAGACTCTGTTTGGCCAAAGCAGATTACATTCGTACTCAAATTATTTCCAAGAAGATCAATATCAAGTTCTTCCAAGATAAGGAGAATGAAGTAAGTATTACTTACTTTTTTTTTAAAAAAAAGGAAGAGGAAAACAACAAAAAAAGTACTTACCGTTTTTTTTTTTTAATTAGGATCTTAAACTTCGATTCTATAACTTGATGATTCAACATGCTTTACATGAAGAACAATACTTGAATGTACACAAGTTTTATAAGCAAATTTATGACTCTGAATCTATTAAAGAAGATGAAACTAAATGGAAACCAGTACTTCAAAACGCAGTTCTCTTTGTTATTTTATCACCTTTTGATAACGAGCAATCTGATTACCTTCACAAGATTTATCAAGACCCTCGATTGGCACAAATTCCTCAATACCAAGAATTGACAAAGCACTTTGTTACAATTGAATTGATGCGTTGGTCACAAATTGAGGAAAGTTATGGAGAATTATTAAGTGCATCTGCAGCCTTTAACAAGTCAACTGAAGAAGGTCAAAAGAGATTAAAGGAACTTCATAACCGTGTTGTTGAACATAATATTCGTGTTATTGCTAAATACTATACACGTATTTCTACAAAGAGATTAACACAATTACTTGATTTGAATGAAAAGGATGCTGAAGAATTTTTGTCAAAATTGGTTGTTTCCAAGACTATTTATGCTCGTATTGATCGTTCTGCTGGTGTCGTTAATTTCCAAACAAAGAAGGATGCCAATGAAATTTTGAATGATTGGTCTAGTGATATTAATTCATTGTTAAACTTGATTGAAAAGACATGTCATTTGATTTCCAAAGAGGTAAATAAGAATAATGTATATGTTTATAACTGCTTTTTTTTTTTTTTTTTACTAACATATATATATATATTTTTTATTATTATTATTGTAGGAAATGGTACATAGTATTGCAAAGGTTAAATAAATAAATATATATATTTTTTTAAGAAGCAAATCTTACAGGAATTTTAAAGAATTGAGATGGTTTTTTATCATTTTCAGGTGTAGGTAAAATACCACCTCTGAGGTTAGTCTGTATAAACAAATCAGTACCAAAAATAAATAGATATATTTTTTGTTATTTACCTGAATAGAAGGATGTATATAACGCGGTGTCTTTAATTTTGAATCTCTTTCTGTACGCATTTTTATATAATCTTGTAATGAAATGTTGGTGTTAATCATTTTATTTTTGGTCTTTTGATTTTCTAAGGAGGTCATAACGTTGTACTATTTAATTTTGTTTTAATATGTACATTTGTGAATTATTTTATTTGTATGTGTATACTTACTGAACGATCTGCAGGAGGGTAATCATGACCAACATAAATTCTTGTGTCATCAGGCCAATACTTGTACATTTTATGAATACTCTGATATAATTCTTTAGCGCTACCACCTGGAAAGTCACAACGAGCAGTACCAATATCAGGCTAAAAATAATAATAACACATTAATTGAGCATATTTGTTTTGTCACGAATGTGCACAAGTGACTTACCATAAATAATGTATCGCCTACAAAAGCGGCATCACCGATACGAATAGACATACAAGCAGGAGTATGACCAGGTGTAGGTAATACACTACATTTAATATTATTACCCAACATCCAGGTCATATTCTCCTTGATTAATGTATCAAATTGTTCTCCAGTTGTTTTTAATTCAGATTCATCTAGGTTGTAACGTTCTCTAAACACTTTTTGAACCTTAGTAACATTCTCACCAATCAAAAATTTTGGTTTAGAAGGTAATTTAGACTTTAAATAATGAGCTGCAGTTAAATGATCCTACATTATGCTATTAGAATTATATTATTATGGTACAATAATAAGACTTACGGCGTGAACATGTGTGTCAATAATCTTTGAAACATTTAATTCATATTTCTCTGTAAACTGAATTAAACTTTTTGCCGTTAATGGGTGTACAGTGGAAGAAAATGAATCATAATCAAGTACAGGATCAATAATATAGGCTTCCTTTGTCTCTGCATTTAAAAGGGGATAAGTGTGAGAAAAAAAAAAAAACGCATGTTAAAATATATACTGTGTTACCTAAATCTGTCACTACATATTGAGCTGTTTCAGTTTCGGTATCAAAAATAGTATGTACCCAAGGCGAATGATTATCCATAAAAGGTTGAATAGGACCATCCCATGCTTTTAAACCACCAGTTAAACTATAAGTATCTTCAAATCCATGCTTTTGGGCTAAAATGGCAGCTTCATCACTTCTACGACCTGACATACATTGAAATACAATCTAAGTATTTTTATATATGTCAGTTTAAAATTGAATTTATATAATTATATATGTATATATATATATATACCTTGGTATGCTTATTTAAATCGGATAATCCAGCTAAAAACATATCTGGAGTCAATTTAAATGGTACATTCACAGCTCCTTTAATCTTTCCGTGCTTTTCAATTTCATGACGTTCTCGAACGTCAACAATAGTAATGTCGTTTTGAATTGTCTTTTGCTTTTCTTTTTCTAACCAGTTTGAAAGTTCACTAGCATTTACTTGCTTAGCTGCAGATAGAGTAGACATACTTCTTTTACTGTTTAGCTGTACGTTCTTTATAATTAATTTCAACATTATGTGATATAACCGAAAAAAATAAAATAAATATGAATTTCGACGTTTATGTAGAAAAAAACATTAATTCCGATTGGGAGTTCCCATATTTGCGTAATGGTTACGTGGCAACACGTAAAATATAAACCAAAAGTCACATAAACCATGTCTGTGCTCATTTTCATTTACAAAAGAAGAATCATACTTTTGTTTTATATAAGAGATTGATGATTAAAAAAAAAAAAAAGGCCTAAAGTTGTATTGTTTGTTGTGATATTATTAAGAAATGCGAGTAAGAACCTTTTTTGTTGTTGTTGTTGTTGTTGTTGTTGTGCGTGTGTGTATATATATATATACATATATATATTTGCATGATTAAATAAGGTGTGATTGGATAATGAAACAACAATATATAAAGGAGACACTGTATATATATAAAAAAAGACCGTGGTCCTTCTTCTTTTCTTTTCCTTTTTTTTTTTTTTTTCTTTTTTCTTTTTTTTTTGTTCTTGATTATTACTAGTTTATAATATGATATCATCATTTTTATCATTTTCATTTCGATTCTTTCTTTTACAATTACTTAGATTTACTATGCGTGATTGGCTTGCTCTTCCTTCTTCCGCTCCATCAAATACACCAAAGGACGATGGAATTCGTTCAAAATGTATTACACATCATGACATGACGTTTATTGAAGAGGAAGAAGAAGAAGAAGAAGAACAAGTGATTGATATGAAGCGTAGTTTATCTACCAGTAGTATGACTTCAATTGATTCTGATCGGTCACTCTCTTCTAATTATATTGAACACAAGGTAATAATACATATATAATAATACATATAATGATACTGATCTTACTTACCTATTAGATCTGTTGGAATCACGGTGGTAAAAAAGTACAAGTTACAGGAGAATTTGTTAACTGGTCAGGTAAAGAATTAAAAAACTTCTAGATACAAATAATAGAACTAAATGAAACACATGACATATATGTAGTACCTGTTGATATGATTAAAGATACAGATTGTCACGTTGTCTATTTACAGATGGATAGTACCAAAGACATTGAATTTAAATTCATTGTAGATGGAGAATGGAAATATGCTATTGATTTACCCCATCGTGAAGACTGGCGTAAGTTTTTTTTTGTTTTTTTTTTGTTTATTTATTTGTAAATTTATACGTATAAACAAGTACTAACAAAATTATTATAATAATAGGTGGTATAGTAAATAATGTTATATGTAAATCTATTCTTTAATTTGTAGTTGTATATAATATTACAAAAACAATAATTAAAATTAAAAGAATACTACTGAATCCAATAGACATGATTCTATTCAATTTTTGCCATCGTTCTGCCATTTTACCACCTCTTTCTGCAACGTTTTTTGGCCAAACTGATCCAATCCACCAAAAGGGTGGAAATAGAAAACCAAATAAAAAGAATAAACCACATATTGAATAAAATCCATCTTGATCATTTTTACTTAACCACCAAGCATTCTTTTCTTGTTCTTCTGTGATATTATTATTATGCTGGTTTAAGGGTGATCGTGCTGATGGTGATGATCGTGCTGCTGATACTGGTATTCCAGATAATTGATTTTTTAATACGTTTGCTTCGTTTAAAGTAAACTGACGGTCTATATATTTTTGAAACTGTTCATCTTTATCTTCTGAATGAATAATAATAGCTGAAGGTAAAGGAGCAACATGGTTATTATTCATAAGTTGTTCTGTTAACTGTAAAGACCATTCTGGTACTTGTTTTTTATTATTTTTATTATTATTATTATTCATTTCATAGAATGAAGAAAAAGAAAAAAAAAAAAAAAAAAAAGAGAGAGAAAAACAAAAGAAAGTCCTTTTTGTTGTTGTTATTGTATCACGACACACTTTTTTCTTTTCTTTCTTTCTTTTCTTTCTTTAGTGGTGTCCACCACAACATTTATTTGCTGCTGGTGCTGCTGTTGGTCTTTGTCTCTTTTTACGATTGATGTTTTTGGCATGCTTGATGGTATCATTATCACTTAATTCTGTATCTTTCGTAATTCTTAACTCTATTTAAAATAAATTAGTTCACCCTGCATTATATAACAGAAAAAAGTGACATACTGAACGTATTTTCCCCTTTAGGAACACCTTGGATAACGTTCTTTTTTAATAAAGTTTCAACCTGTCCAGCCAATTGTAATTTCTAGTATTCTTACATTGTTAAAAATATAATATACTTTTAGTATCATTACTCATTTACCTCTTCAAGAATATCAGAGTTTGTCTCATTTTTAAATTGCATAAATCTTGTATAGGTTTCTTTTCTAGCAGCTAAATAAAATATAATTTAATCAGTATTCTTCTTATCATATTCTATTCGTGTCTCCTTACCTTCAATTGCTTTCAAATCAGCTAATATGAATGTATATATCTAGGTTTAGTATTCTATCCCTTTTCACTCCTCATTTTTATATATCAAATCAATCCACTTACTATCAAATACCTTCTTTTGGGTCTTGAGTAAGCTACGGTAAGCTTGTATTGCTGCTTGCTTGGAAGGTGAGATGCCTGACATTGTTTTAAAACAGTAAAAAAAAAAGTAACGAAACGGAATAAAAGAGAGAGAGAGAGAGAGAACCAGGTTACCCGGGATTGTGACGCTCTTTTATCCTTTTGGTACACTTTCCTTTTTTTGACAGCGAAAAATAAATAAATAACTAGATAGTTCTCTCACTCTCTTTTTTTTTTTCAACAATTTTTTTTTTCTTTTTCAAAAAGAATGGAATCTATTTCTACTGAATATACTGAAAAGAAGCTGCAAGAATGTTTAAAGTAATGATACTCCTATTTTTTTTAAAGAAAAGAAACACGTCTGTATTTTATTAACCTTTTATTTTATTTAGATCCATCTATGCTTCTTCTCATGCTGCAACCGAAATTAGTGGTTATGAATCCAAACTTGAGTCTTTGAAATCAATTAGGCAAACTCTCATTGCCGGTGAGAATATTTCACCTACTAATTTGGACCAAATGAGTAAGTAATATTTATTTTTTTTTTTTTTTTTTTTTAAAAAAGATACTAAAAAAATATATTAGATAAAAGTATTGATGATTTACAAGCCAAAATAAACAAGAAAAAAGAACTGTAAATTATCTTGTACAAAATATAATATACGCGTATTAATTTTATTTTATTTTTTTTTAAAAAAAACACGTATAGTATGTCAGTATCAGAGAAGCGAGTGATTAAAGGATTCTTGGATGTTATCACACACATTTCTAGCGCATCTTCTAAAAAAGCCATTGAAGCTACTACGCAATGGACAGAAACGGTGAATAAGCTCAGTGCAGATTTACGTACTGAATTTCAAAAGACAATATCGTCTACGGAAGTGTCTATTAAAGAATTACGGGCTACTAAAATGAACATTTCAGATAAAGATGAATTAAATAAGCAAATTGAAGTATTTAAAGAGCAAATCGTGAAATCCTTCAAGACCAATATCAGCAATTTAACAGAAACTAACAAGAATGCACTTGCTTATTTATCCAATAAGCTAGAAACTATGATGAGTGAAAATGATTTTTCCAAAATTGCTAATGATGTTGAAGCCAGGTTGGATACAAAGATGACGAGACGATTACAGGAAATAGAGGAAGAAAATCAAAAATCTATTGATGCTACAAGTGAAAAATTTGATGGTTTATCCAAAGCAGTTGTTACAAGTGTTACTAGTTTAATTCACAAAACCATTAGTCCTACTAATATTCAAAATTTGATTGCTTCATTACCTGAAAACGAAATTTCAAGAAAGAGTGCTGCAAACTTGGCTCAAGTATCTGTTCAACAAGCAGAACAATCGCTTTCTAACTTTGATGCAATTAAACAGTCAATTGCTAATCTTACCAGTGAATTAGTCGAGCTGAAACAATCGAATCAACAAACAAAGGCTGTGGTAGACACTATGCGATCTCAAATATTACCTGGAGTAGCAAATCCATCTGAATTCGATCATCAAATTGCTGTAAAACGTATGGAGGAAATGGAAAGAAATGTATCAGTTATTCATAATAATATTAAAATGATTGAAACCATGGTCAAAGTAAGAACGTCTGAAAACAGCAGTGTACAAAACAGTAATAATAAGAGAGCTAGAATTGATATTGATGGCAATTCTGTAAATCATGATCAATACATGACTGCTATAGCTGATGTTGAAGCAAAACACCAGAAACTAGTTGATTTCATTGTACAGTGTAAAGATACAATATTAGATGATGCATTCCATAACCGCTTGGAAACTGTTGTAGCTAAAATGGAACAAGTATTACTGTGAGTAAACTATCTTTTTTTTTTTTGTTAATTTTATATACTTATCTAACACTATTATTTTTAAAAAGGAACCATGAAAGATTTATTCATTTTTTGGTTGATCCTTTTGCAGCTTCTCGAAATGAAACCGTATCTATTGCAACTGATACTGTACCAGAAGGTACTCTTTCACCTGCTATGATTGATGCTATTTCAAAATTAGTTAAAACGACTGCTGAAGAGTTAGCATTACCATTGGAAAATAAGATTAAGTTACTTGAAGAGAAATTACAAGCTAAATCTTCATAAACAAAACAAAAAAATATGCATTTATCCTTTTATATCGAACAAAAAAGAGTTGAACAGTACATAAAAAGAAGAGGGTTTTTTTTTTTTTTTTTTTTTCTTTCTCGTTATATCATTATTTTTATTATTTTTATTATTTTTATACCCTCTAGTATAAATAAAGTATGGCTCTTTCATTATTCATCACGGGTATTTCAATTTGCACAGATCAAGCAGGTTAGGCACATACACACACATATATTTAATAATTGGTGAATTAAAACAAAAAAAAAATGGTTTCGCATTAGACCCTATTCGTCTGTACTTTTTAGGTCGTACCTCAATTTTTATAAAGTCTCATTTTCCACCCATAGATAATAGTTCAGTCCAAGAAAGTGATACTGATATAACTATCTTGCCTACATGGCGATGTCTAATTTTTGCCCATCTTATTGTGCATATTATGGGAGGCCAATTAGTTTCGAAACTTTGTAATTTAAATAAAATAAAAAACAATTAAACCGCGCGCAAAAAATTAGCTGACGTCACATCTGGTCCTGGTTGGGTTTTGCAGGGCTGAGGTGGAAAAAATCAGTTGATATTTTTTTTTTGGCAGTCGAGAATTTTTTTTTTCTTATTCCCTTAACACCCCCTCTCTCTCTCTCTAATTTTCTAAACAAAAATGTTCGCTCTTCGTCGTGCTGCTATTAAGGCTGCTCCTCTTGCTGCCCGTTCTACCGTTAGACCTTTCTCCGTTTTAGGTGCTCGTTTCTGTAAATAACAAATTCAAAAAAAATAACAATGTTTTTTTTTCGCGGTTCCATTTTACTAATTTTTTTGTTTTTGTTTTTAAGCTGCTGTTGGTCAACCTGCTGAGAGCACTATGGGTCCTGGTGGTAAGGCTGGTGAGGTCCCTACTGATCTCGAGCAAGCTACTGGTTTGGAACGTTTAGAATTACTTGCTAAGCTCCAAGGAAAGGAACTTTTCGATATGGAACCCTTGAACATGACTCACATTGGTACACCCAAGAACCCCATTGTTGTCCAATCTCATGATCCTATTCGTTTCGTTGGTTGTACTGGTAAATAATAGTGTTTTTTTTTTTTTGCATAATTTTTTTATATTACTGGTGAAAAAAAAAGGGACTTTGGAATTAAAATTTTAAATAGGTTTCCCTGCTGAATCTCACGATGTTATTTGGATCAACTTGGACAAGTCTCACGAACACGATCGTTGTCCCGAATGTGGCTCCGTCTTTGAGATGGATTTCGTTGGTACTGAAGATGAACATCACCATTAAGTTACAAAAAGAAAAAAAGAAAAAAATCTCCTATTTATAAGCGTTTCTACATATAAAAAAGAAAAATATACAGAAAAAATACAATAATACAATTTATACAATTTTTGTTCAACATTATCGCATTTTTATTTTATTTTTTGCTGCTTAAAAAAAAAGGAAAGGTAACGCGCTAAACGCGTCTTTTCTGTTTAGCATTTTCTGACAGTAGAGAGATGTCCAATCATTAAATTGCCTTTGTTTTTTTTTAAAAAAAAAAAAGATGACAGGTCTCTTTTGGACATGTGTGTAAAAATAGATTTTTAAGAAACTGAATTAAACAATTGTCCCAGAACTAGGTAGCACCAGTTAAAACAGACGCGACTTTTATTATCATTATTTTATTCGCAGAGTAGGGAAACATACACACTCTGGGACCCCGTCATGAATATATATTTATAGAGAATATTTTACGCTGTTCAGTCGGAACAAAAGGGCCGATTTACTGTATCCTTTGGTTACCTAGTTACTCTGAAAACAATACGATTTTTTTTCTCTCTCTTTATTTTGTGACAGGGACTCGTGCAAAAGAAGGTTATGACTGCAGTAGAACCCGGAACCATTTGACATTTAAACCCACACTTTTTTTCCCCCTTTTTTTTTATCGAGGATGAATTCGAGAAACTACTCAATTGAAAGAGTAACGTTGACAATAAATATAGAATTAAAACTACAATCAGAAATTACTGCTGCGATAAATGTAATTCTTTTTGTGCGCGTCTAACATACAACAGCTGCATGAAAATTTCTAATAAATAAATAAATCCGAGGAACAAGCTGATAACAATAAGAGGGTAATGATCAAGGATTGTCTTGAAAATATCAAGAAACTTTTGTATACGCAGCTTTAAAAGGCACCCCTAAAACCTTTTATTTCACGTAAAAAAACGCATTTACTTCTGGCTAACTACCGTCAAGTTATATTTATTGTCAGTTTATTTTATAAAGGGGTATGTGTACGCGGAGGTTTGAAATCTTGATTGCTTTTGTATCAAGATAAAGTTTTTAAGTTCTTTTCCGAAAGTTTATGTATTTTGGTTCAATTTAATCCGAGAAATTTTAAAGTTTTGACTAAAATAAGATTGTTTTGAGTAGCTTGCAACCAAATTTAGTGGTTCGATAAATAAAGGCTGTATCTTTTTAATAATACAATTAAGGGAGAGTTTTTTTTTTTATGCACAGGGTTTGATAATTGTAATAATGCGTTAGTATTATCTAAGCTAACAGAACTATTTATATTAAATTTGTTAGAATTTTAGTATAGAATACATGTTTATTAGATAAGTACAAAAAAAAAAAAAAAAAAAAAAAAAAACTATGGGTACCGTAAGAACTGAGTACAATAAACCTGGGTGCTTTTTTACGCGTAAAATTATAATAAGCAGCAAAATGAAAAAAAAAAAATTAGTTGAGAGAGATATAATGTATTTTAACGAACTCAATTCGCTTGATTTATTTATTTTTGATTGACACGAATTAATAGAACAATAAAAAAAAAAGGAGAGTCTGGACCTTGAAACTTCAAAAATGATAACTTTCACTGACGAAAAAAAAAAAAAAAAAAAAAAAAAAGTTATTTTCAGTAACTAAGGTAACCAATTAAGTTTTTTTTTTTTTAGGGTCAAGTTTAGACTTGAAAAAGCAATTAACAAAAATGTGATACGTCATGTCATTGCCTACAAAGATTTGAGCAACCATGATAGAGTAATACAATAGGTCTTATGCTGACGAATGTATAAATAATATTTTTTTTTTAGAGGTTCTTTAAATATTGAGGTTAAATATAGTACGTTTTTTATTTTAAATAGTGTCTTTACTTCAAAAAAAAAGGTTTCAGGCACAGTTCGAGGTTACCTTTTTATTTATTTATTTGTTTTTGACTCTTCCTAATGATGAATGTTTTTTTTCTCTTTACTGCAAAGTATTTAAATATTCATGCACAGTACAATATAAATAATACTATTGGACAGTAAAATATTGGTTTACCTTAGTAATTTAGGGTATAAAAAATAAAAATAAAAAAATGTTTTATAAGTATTCGTTCTAATTTGCGGTAAAACTACAATGCCAAGTTTTAATACTTATCTATATTAATCTTTTATTAAAGCTTTATAGAAATTATCACAACAATAGCAACAACGAAAAAAAAAAAAAAAAAAAAAAAAAAAACTTGACGATATTTAACAATTATATTTAATCCAAGTATACAAGTAAAACAAGTTTTTATTTTTTTTAAGAATTGGGAGATATACAACTAAAAGGCTTAAATAAAAATGATTTATTGCAAAATAATATATTCATATAATTTAAGTCACACATTACGGAGAACAGAGGTGGGACGAGAAGAGCAAAAAAATAAGGGGATAACAGGCACATAATACCCACTATTTCAATATTGAACGTCTTTTCTACTTTTTAAAAAGAAACATAATGATTGCAAAAATAATAATAATAATAATCTGAGGTTAAATAATACTTGCAATATATTGTTTCCCTGGCTTAGTCGACCATAAATATAAATTTGGAACTCTCATGTTCCCCTAAACACAAAAAAAAAAAAAATATATGTATATATATATATATTGTTCCCTGGGGGAGGTATTTCTCTTTTTTTTTTTTTTTTTTTTTTCCCTTTTTTTTTTTTTTTTTTTTCTTTTATATAATTCTCTCTCTTTTTTCTTTCTTTTTTTTTCTTTTTTTTTTTTTTACTCTGCATACTATTTCTCTCTTTTATATATATACTTTCTTATACAAACTTATCAATAAAAAAAAGAAAAGAAAAGAATAAATAAAATAAAAGGCCTTTCTTCCCTTTTCTCCACTTTCCCCTTAAACACGATATACATTCCTTTTGATGCTTTTTGATGAACCAGATCAATCTCCTTCTTTTTCTGGTTGTCGTTATAGCCAAGACGTCTCTTGCGTTTGGTAAAACAACAAAAAGGTTAAACAATTGTTTTTTTATTTTACTAAGCTTTATACGTATTTAAATAGAGAACAATGCGAGTCAAAATTATTCTATACAAGGTACATCCCGCACAGTATTTAATCCTATTTATATATATTAAAAAATCATCTCTAAATAGAACCACCGTGTACATCCTCAACCTGTTGGAAATCATATCATAGACATCATATTCATAGAACACATTGTTGGAACATGACAAAGACCCACACAGCCACTCCCACATTCACTAGAAATACCACCTATATTACACAGACATGTACAACCACTCTTTTTCCTCACACAAAATCTCATCATCATCATTATCGCTCTAAATCCAAGTCAAAATCACTTTCTAGATCTCGTCAACTGTCAAAGTCTAAATCACTTTCAAGATCAAAATCCATTGCGCGCTCAAAATCTATATCAAAGTCTAAATCACTTTCAAGATCAAAATCCATTGCGCGCTCAAAATCTATTTCAAAGTCTAAATCTATCTCAAAGTCAAAGTCATTGTCTAAATCGAAACAGTCTAGAACGACCGTTACCAGTTCGACTATTACAACTTCTAGAAGTATGGAGTCAAGTAGGACTCCGACTCCGACCTCTACTGCTGCTGTTACTAGTACGAATAGTAATAGTAATAGTAGTAGTAATACTACTTTTGCTGTAGCTGGTGCAATGCCTACGCAAACGGGTGACGAAAGTAACACGACTGAGGGATTTGAAGATTCAAGTGATTCAAGCACGAGTAGCGACAGTGAATCTAATAGTGACCATAATAACGGCGACGATAGTGAAAATAACGACGAAAATAACAGCGACAGTAATAATATTGACAGTAACAGTCAAGATGAAGATACTGATGACGATAGCAGTAACGCTGATAATGAAGAAGACGATAGCAGTAATAGCAGTAATAATCAAGATGAAACTGACAATGATCAAAACAATGATAGTAATAATCAAGACGAAAATAATAATAGTGATGAACAAGATACGTTCTCCGCTGCAACCGCAACAGCAACGGAACCGAGTATTTTGGCCTCACCCACGGATAGTGGGGTACTCGATCCTACCAACAAAAATATACCTGGAGATGTATTTAATAATGACAATGATCCATCAGTACCTAATAATATAAGTAATAAAGCATTGGGTATTGGACTTGGTGTTGGTATTGGATGTATTGCAGCACTTGGATTAGCAGGATTATTAGTTCACAATCGAAAGAAACGTCAAGAAAGGATATTGCTTGATGATAGTAGTGGTGCTCAAGTACCTACAAGGTGGAGGCCTCAAAGTTTTATGGGTGTTGTAGCTTCGGTTGTATCCAAGCTACCTCGATCTCCATCGCAACGTAGTAAAGCATCTGGTGATATGTTATCGGGTGTAGCTGTAGGACACGGAGATGGTGCTGTAGAATCGCAAAGACAATATTAAATTTATTTCCCCTTTTTTTAATTTCTTCTCCCTCTTTTTTGAACTGTTTGAACTGACTGACTTCTTGGGTTAAAATGACTGTATTTATATATTTATTTGTTTGTTTTTTTTTTGCTTTTCTTTTTTTATTTTATACATACACAATATATATATAAAAAGTTCCACGTGTCAAGCTTACATATTAGCTTGGTATCACACAGAAGAAAGGCGGTTTATGAATTAAAAGGAGTCGCCTCGTTTTTTTTTTTTATTGAATTCTATAAATTGTTTTTTTGGGGGGGGGGTATAATATATGAAAAAAAAAAAAAAATTACAGTACGTAAATCAAAGATATTATTAATAATATAATTAAATAATTTGAAGAACCTAGTATAACAGTATTATTTGAAGCAAAAGGAGAATAATCCATTGGACTTGCACTAGTAGTAGATTGAGTTTGATTTGGTTCAAAGGTATCGGCCAACAAGACATGATCGATTAAATGTACAACACCAGTTGAAGTCAAGATATCTGTCTTTACAAATAAAGTATTGCCATTCATAATTAGATTAGAATGATTATCTAGATGAAAATGAACAGAATCTTTTTTGTAATCAGTAGGAATTGCAATTGAATTACTAGTACTATCAAGTGAATGAATGATTTTATCTAGTGTATAGATACCATCAAGTACAGAATATTTTAAATTATGTACAAGTGTACCAAATGGTAATGTGGAGCCATTGACAGATTCCCATGCTTCATTAATGGGTACTAAAATAGTGGTATTTATTCTAGATATGGTATCTGACACATTGAGTGATTTTAATAGACCTTCCATATATTCCGTTTCTGGTAACTTAGAAATTGTAGTCAGTGGTGTTTCAGCTGATTGCAGAAAATTATTTATAAACAGAATTACACCTATAAAAAAAATAAATAAATAATATATAAGGTTTTAGAATTCTGCAATTTTTTTTTTTTATATATAGGAAGAACGGAAAAAAAAAAAGGGTTTACCATTACTACATTGAATTTCAGTTGATGTTGTTTGTGCTTTGGTCATACCAGAATATACTTCAATATTATTTGTTGGCTTATTATTTACTATTTGTGGTCCAATCGATAGATATTGGTTCGTAATTGATTGATAAAAATTTCGGTCGGATAAAAGCACCTGATTTGAAAATGTTCCGTTTAATGTCATTAATCCCAATTTAGCGTAACCATCATCACTCATTGAAAAATTGAGTAATCCTGTCTCCAGTGAAATATTCAATGCGACTTCATTTGGTAATAAAAACGTAATATTATAATTCGATTGAGAGAATAGATCAATTAATTCATTAGAACCTTGTAATTGATGATAAAGACTCTATAATTATTAAAATAAGTATATAGAGATATAATCATTTTTTTTTTTTTTTACTACTGCTGAAACTTACTGGTGAATAACTTTGCAATGATTGGTAAATTGTCTTGTTTAACAGACAAATACAGCTATCAAACATCAAAATGAATAAAAACAGTACAATTCTCATTTGTTAGTATACATATACATGTAAAACATATATATTACAAAGAAGAAAAAAGAAAAGAAGAAAAAAAAAGAAAAAGAAATAGGGAACTTAAATCTATTTTTTTTTTTCGAGTTGTACACATCACGAGTTATTCCCTTTCAAAAAAAAAAACATATATATCTTCTGCGCTGTTACTTTTTTTTTTTCTTTTTTTTTTTTTTTTTTTTTTCTTTTGTTCATTCCCGTTTATCCTTCATTCTTTTTATTCTTTTTTTTTTTAATTGACAACAAGATGAAAATCTCATTGTCAGCGCTTATAGTATCACTTACTTTTGTATGTGCTCAATCACCTTTTTTCGATCAAGAAGAAAAACTCGATCAAACATTGAAAAAGTTTCAAGTAACTGGAAAAATGGAACAAATAGGTAGAACCGGTGTACCAGCAATGCATGCTGTTTTATTAAAGTAAAATAATGTAACACAAGCCAAAAAAAGATAGAATCTAATGTCATATTTTTTTTTGTGTGTGTAGTGAAAAAAGTATTTTAATCATTGATAAAGGTAATTTATTGTTGTTATTGTTGTTGTTGTGCACGCTTTACTAAGTTTTTACTGTTTAGCCGAGGAGAATGAAGCTAAATTAGATTCAGGTGTCAGTGCTTATTCAACACTTTATGATACAGAAACAAATGAATATCGTACACTTTTATTAGAAACGAATACATTTTGTTCTGCTGGTGGATTCTTGGGTAATGGTACATTTATTAGTACGGGTGGTGCAGAAAGTAGATCAAAATGGAAAGCTGGTAGAGGACATCAATCCATTCGTCACTTTAAACCTTGTTCAGATAGTTCTTGCTTTTGGCAAGAATTTCCTACCGGTAAAATGTATAGTAACCGTTGGTATCCCACAGTTGAACAATTACCTGACGGCGATTTAATTATTATCGGTGGTTCCAATGCTGGTACTAAATATAATACCGTCGCAAAGAATACACCTTCTTATGAATTTTGGCCACCTAGAACAGATGAACCTATTCAACTTGATTTATTACTCCATACATTACCTTATAATTTATATCCATTTGTATTTCTTTTACCAGATGGTAATTTATTTATTTTTGCTTCCACCAAATCAATTATTTATGATTACAATAATCATACCGTCGTAAAAGAATTACCAAGGATGCCAGGTGTACCTAGATCTTATCCTTTAACTGGTGGTGCCGTCATGTTACCACTAAGACCTGAAAATAATTATAATGTAGAAATTTTAATTTGTGGTGGTTCAGCTAGTCCAAAGGCTACTTCAGAAGCAGATGATACTTGTGGTAAAATTAATTTAGGTCATGATAAACCTACATGGGAAATGGATACTTTTATTCATAAAAGAGTGATGCCAGATGGTGTATTTGGTAGCGACGGAAGTATTATTTGGGTGAATGGATGTCAACGTGGTTATGCTGGTTATAAAGATGCTAACCATGATCCTACATTTGACCCATTAATTTATCACCCAGAAAAGCCTATTGGTTCAAGATGGCAACAAGGTTTAGCAAATACTGATATTGCTAGAATGTATCATTCAGTGGCATTAACATTACCTGATGGTAGAATTTGGATTGCTGGCTCTAATAGTGTTGATCCTCCCGATATTCATGCTCATTATCCTACTGAATATCGTGTAGAATATTATTCTCCTCCTTATCTATTTAAATCAAATACAAGGCCAAAGATTTCTCATGTACCAAGAATCGTTACTTACGATACCCAGTTTAATATCTTGTTACATTTACAAGAAACTGAAAAAGACATGGATAAAATTCAAGTTGCCATGTTGAGACCTGGTTTTAGTACTCATTCCATGCACATGTCGCAACGTTATGTATTTTTATTGTTTGAAGTGAGTGAGGACTTTCAAGCTATTACTATCAATAGTCCTCCTAACCCAAATATCTTTCCACCCGGTCAAGCCTTCTTGATTGTTTTATATGACGGTGTACCTTGTAAAGCAGCTGAATTCTTTATTGAAAAAGAAGAGAAGGATCTTAAAATTTAAAACATGTATTTTTTGTTGTTGTTGTACCCTTATCTTGTCGTCATACTACACACTGTTGACGTCGCTTTTAAAAATAAAATTATTATATTTTTCTTTTTTTTTCTCCTTTAAAACGTTTTTTTTTTTTTTTTTTTTTTTTATATTATATTTCTTTCATTATGGATAATTATGGAGATGGAGGAGCTGGTTCAAAGTTTAGTCCAATTCTAATACAATTAGCTTTACTAAGTACTATTGTTGGAAGTTGTATATCCTTTTTCTCGGTTTGGTTACATTGGAAAAACTATAGAAAGCCTGTATGTATATAAAAAAAAAAAGGGTTCTTGGCATAAATAAGTAAAAAAAAAAAAATTAAAAATTATTTTAGAATCAACAAAGACAAGTTATCCGTATATTATGGATGTAAGTAGATACTAAAAGAGTAAAAGACAAAGTAAACTGAAAAAAAAAGAATAATAGGGTGCCCATCTATGGTATCAGTACCTATATATCACTGGTTTCATTAAACGTGGCATTTTATGTGGATACATTTCGAGATATTTATGAAGCATTTGTTATTTACGCCTTTTTCAACTTGCTATTAAACAAGTTGGGAGGAGAGAGAGCGTTAATTATTATGCTACATTCTAGACCTCCTTCACAGAATTTCTTTCCCGGAACAATATTTTCTAGAGAGATCTTTGTAGGAGACCCTTACATGTTCTTATTTGTAAAGAGAGGTATCTTACAATTTGTCTATGTAAAGCCTGTATTAGCCATTATCACCATGATCTTGAAAGCAACCGGAAATTATCATGAAGGTGAATTCTCTTGGTCAAGCACTTACTTTTATTTAACCTTCTTTTATAATCTATCCGTTTGTTTAAGTTTATGGTGCTTAATGGTATTCTTTTATGCAACAAAAAAGGATCTAACATCGTTTAGGTAAGTTTATTATTTATTGCGTATTTTTATTGTCATTAATTATTATAAAAAAAGACCATTACCAAAGTTTCTTTGTGTAAAGGCAATCATCTTTTTTTCTTTTTGGCAAAGTGTTGTTGTCGCTTTATTAGTTTTTGCTGGTATTATTCCAGAAGGTAAATAAATAATCACAAGTAGTAATTGAAATATTAACACATACTAGTTGAACATGTTTCTGTCGCTATTCAAGATTTTCTCGTGTGTATTGAAATGGTGCCCTTTGCTATTGCCCACTCGTAACGTATTTTTTATTTTTTATTTTTATTGTTACCCTTTTACTAAAAAAAAAAATACAAAATGCAGGTTCTCTTTTTCATACGAGGATTATTTCGATCAGAATGTACATTCAGCTCGTATGCCAGTACGTAAAGCAATAAGTGATTCGTTCGGATTAAAAGATGTAATGATGGATACGCTGGATACATTAAGAGGGTCAGGGATTAGTTACAGGTCATTTGAACCGTCAGAAGGTGTACCACATATGGGAAGTAGTCGTACATCACGTATTATGGCAGGACTTCGTTACTCCAATATGACCACGAAAAAACATTGGTTAGAACCTGCCCCTACATCAAGATTCTTAAATTCTAGTCGAGGCATGAATGAAGGAATTGTGCCTGATCATGATTCTGAACCACTAGAATTTGACGATCCTGATTCCACAGATGAAATGGAAATTTTGTATGATGCTAGTAGAAAGATGGTATTTGGTGATTATAATTATCCCGTCATAGATTTTCGTGTACCTCTTTGGCGGCAGGCCCGTCGAGACCGTAGATTACAGAGGTATGGTGGTATTGGTACCATGAGTCGTGATATCAATACAAAACTTGGTCATGGTGAAGAAGAGTCTTTATTAGGCACCAGAGAAGGGTGCATTGATGTGATTGTAAAACAAGGAAAAGGAAATTACGTTGTTGTAGATGATTTATCTGATGAAGATGTACAGGTTATTAAAAAACCTCCTTCTCCTCCTATCAGAAAGCCTACACTTTCTAATATTCATAGAAAACCAAGTGCAAGTGCAAGTACACCTATTCTAACCACTACTACACCTACTACATCTACTACTGCACCTACTACACCTACTACTACATCTACTACAACTACTAAGAAATCAAATCAACGTCATATACCTAAAGAAACTGCTGCATCTTCTTCTTCTTCTTCTAATCAATTTGTTCAACCTTCCTTTTCTACTCCTCATATTCGATACCCTAACAATTCTATACACGAATCTGGTTCTAGTTTTACACCCGAATATACACCTGAATCTCGTTCTATTCATCCTACCACCACCAATACTACTGCTTCTACTGCTAGACAAATTTCTCCTTCTGAACAAGATGCTCCTTTATGGCAATGGCCTGACCAATTTCCAACTACCGCTCATTCATCATATACTGATAACGATGATGATCTTTTAAGTGGGGACGTATGGAAATAAGTTACTCTTTTTTTTTTTTCTGTATTTTTAGAATAAAATAAAAAATAAAATAAAACGCGTGTGTGACGTTGCCCTGTTTTTATATAAAAAAAAACAATTTTTTTTTTTCGTTGTTCTTCTCTCTTTTAAAGGCAAAACACCACTTATATATAATCACTATGACGAGCAATAAATTGGAAAGATACCTTATGGAAACTATGTTTGAAAAGTCTTTATATTCAGACATTTCACTTGTATTCCAACACCCTTCTTACCCGTTTGCAATGCGATATAATGTTCATAAATCGATTATAAGTCAATCACCTTATTTTTACAAACTACTTGAGAACCTTCAAAACATTCCACAAGCACCAGATACGACCGACCAAGATGGTAGTAGTGCTACTACTAGTCTCACTATCGATTTATCTAAAGCGCTGACCAGTTGTGGATTTGTATTGGCTCCGTTTCAACATATCGTTCGACGTAAATGGCAAAAGACGACCAAATCACGTACAGATACCAACCCTATTCTATCCTGCCATTTAAGGTTTGCGTTGCAATGGATGTACAGTCTTGATAAAACCAAATTAATGCATACAATACAAGACGATGATACATTACGTATTCTTTCCATTTCAGTCTTATTTGACCTTCATGATCTAACACACGCATGCGTTGAACGATACACAGCCGATCAACTTTCACTTACCAGTATTATGCGAGATCTAGAAACCATTTGTCAATTACCAAGAGGACACGATGCTTATTTACAGCTGCGTGATGCTTCTTTATTATTGTTGTTTAGGTTTGGTCCTGAAAATCCTGCTCGATTAGCTATGTTACCGGTGGATTATATGGCCGATGTGTTATGTTCAGATTTATTGTTTATAGCGAGTGAATTTGAAAGGTACTGTCTGTTACGGTCTGTGTTAATGTCGTTTATGCAATCCGTTGGAAAGATCACCTGGACTCCTAAAGGTCCCGTGGATCAAGATGCGAAAAGACTTTCAGGATTTGTACGACCAATGCAACATCAAAAGTCAAGATCTATATTATCTGCTACCACTGTAAGAGCAAGAAAGAGAAAACGTATCCCATCAGAAGATTTAGAAGATCCTGTATTACATGTACCTAATTTAAATCGACTTAGTTTTACAGCTTTGGTTCCGTTTGAAAAATTAGTTGCGGATGCTTCTTCTGGTGGAGTGATTGATAAAGCAACTGTATTATCTTACTTACTCAAGACTACAGTGAATTATAGTAATATGACATTTGATCAGTTAACGAATGTACGTCAAGATGGTATTGTAGATGAAGGTATTGTGTTTCGAGCTTTATGGCAACGAGAAGCATTGGAACGTGTCTTGTTTCCTTTAACTTATCATCAACAAACACAAGAACAAATACCTATCCATAGACCTATTTTAAATGACGGCGATCGTAGTGCTGCGTTAAATGAGTACTTTGATGTAGATGATTCGGATGCACAAGAGAATAGAAGAAGGCTGTTATTAGGTACACCGAGATTTAGATTTAGAACTAGTTTATTTATTTCTCCACCTACTGAAGAAAATGGTTGGGTTTGTCAGGATGTTGAACCAATTGAATTAAGTAAAGATGATCTACATGCGTTTGATGATGACGATAACGACGAAAATGGAAAAGAGGATGGTGAAAGTAGTGATGGATCTATTTGGGCGTTATCTGATAATGAAGAAGTAGATACATTACAAGTAGGTACAACTGGTTTAACAACAGCAACATCATCAACAGCAACAAAGTTTAGAACATTACAGCCTTATAAAATATACCAAAAATCTTTTTATTCTGAAGCAGAAACTATATTGGGTATATCTTATAGAGTTCAAATTGAAGCACAAGTAATGCCTAGACATCGACTTTTTATTCAAGACCATCAACAACAACAACAACAACAACAACAACAACAACAATCAAATGAAGACGATATTTGTTTCAATGAAAATGTTATGGTTTGCAGATTTGAATTACAAAGAGATAAGAAACAAATTGGATTGCCACAATTAGATGTTGTTAAAAGCGAAGGAAAATCACAACCAGAAAAGAATGTAGATGAAGGTGTGCGAGAAAAGACCAAGATACATTATTGGATTCATTGTTTAAATAGACATGAAGGCATTTTAGAAAATGATCGTATTGACCCAGAAGATCGTGTATTGGTAGCTGTAACTGAGCAATGTGAAAGAGAGCACGGTGAACCTGGTGAAATGGAACCTGGTTATGTAGGTCAAGTGTTAATTAATGCTGATTTAAAGAAAGGTACCACCATTGATGCCACGGTTGCCTTGGAAATATTTGGCTTCCAAAAAGTTTAAAAGTCCTCTTGTCGATCCTTTTTTTTTGACAGTACACTTTTATCAGAGGGATCATCCAATAAAATCCTTTAAATTTCCTGTAACAAGCGTTTTATTTTGTTTATTCGTAAAACAGGTTTGTCGCCTGGAATTAATCAAGTTCAATAAATATAATAAAAACTAGTCTTTTGTTGATAAAATATTCAAAAGTAATCAAAAGAGATATGAGAATTATAAGAATCCTTTTTAAAGTTGTATTTATACCCTTCTAACCCGAATAGACTAGTAATTCGGAATAAATTATATTAATATCTTTTAGTTTGTATATTTTACACTAGTCATTGATGATAATATAAGCTTTGTTTTTACTAATTATGTACTAGATCATGACTCCTCTGATGTGCATGTAATGGCCCCTTTTTAAATAAAATTAATAATAGAGGACTTTCTCTTTCTTCTTTTTCTTTACAATATAAAACATGCCTGAGTTAAAAAAGTTCATTGTTGTCGGTTTAAGTGCAACTTGTTTATTTAGTCTTTGGTTACTATCAAATACAAACTCCATTGTAACCGAACAAACAAGCAATACGGATAACCAAGATATTTTATACCAAGAATACCCTTCCAGCAAAAACATTTGTACAGTAGATAGTTTCAATACAGGTCAATGGGTTCATCAAGATATTGGTTTAGAATCTCATTCGATAGATGGTCTAAGTTCATATGCAGGTTATCATTGCAACTGGGACTTTCCTCATAGATGTTATATGAGATCAGATCAACCAGAAGAATTCAACAGAAGTAAAGCGATGTAAGTCCCTCTTACTGTTAGAAAGAAAAATAAATATATACATTATTAAACCGGTACTTGTAGTTTAGATTATACTTGGCAACCTGATCACTGTACGCTTCTTCCTTTTGAACCAAGAAAATTCTCGAAACATTTATCACAAAATCCACTCTTGCTTGTAGGAGACTCTATTACACAACTCATGTATGAAAGTATGTGGTGTTTAACAGGTCAAGACTTGACAGCACAGAGTAAAGATACTGGATTAAATGGTGGAGATACAGAGATGTGG
Source organism: Thamnidium elegans (assembly GCA_025201345.1). Lineage (NCBI taxonomy): Eukaryota > Fungi > Mucoromycota > Mucoromycetes > Mucorales > Mucoraceae > Thamnidium > Thamnidium elegans. Next base: position 27,038 of record JAIXMG010000011.1, on the reverse strand, counting down.
GCAAGTCAATTGGTTCATAGAGACTTGGCGGATCAACCAGACCAAGTCACAGTTGGGTTTATTCGATCAGATTATTTAGTTAAACTAGATGATTTTAGTCCAGTAAAACCAAATGGTGGTCAAGGTTATTTAATTGGTGTTGGAAATAACTTTCCTTGGGTACACGCTATCTCTCGATTCAAGTATATTATGATTAATACCGTAAGCAATATAACTAAAATAGGCTTTGTTCGATAAACAAACAAACATTTATATAGGGACCTCATTGGCATCCGGATCTCAAGTGGGGCCCAAATAAAGATCGGAAAGAATTATTAAAAGCATTTGAAAAGGGTATGACACAACTTTTAAAGTATCTTAAAAAGAATCTTTCGACAGATCAAAGACTTTGGATTAGGAGTTCACCTTATGGCCATGCACAATGTTCTCAATATACGGCTCCTGATGTAGTTCCAGTGAAACCAACAGGAAAAGAAGGAGAATACGAATGGGATATGCTGGAAAAATTTGATCATATTTGGAAGGTAAGAAATAACAAAAAAAAAAAGAGAGATAGAATTATTCACTGCTCTTTTTTTTTTATATATGTATACGTATTAGAACTTGATTGAAAAGGAAAATGACGAACGATTTCGATTTTTTAATGTATCAATGGCAAATCTTCGTGGTGATGCACATTCTAGACCAGACAGTGACTGTCTTCATACATGTCTTCCAGGTCCCGTAGATGATTGGAACAAATATTTATTTCATGAAATAACAAAACTTGTAATTGAACAATAATATGTAGTAAAAATTAAAAAAAAAGGAATAAATAAGTTTTTTTTTAGAAGGGTGGTGAAAAAGAAATAGGGAAATCAGCATGTAATGTACCATTATTCGGTGGAGCATCCATGTTTAGTAATTCTGTCAACAAACCATATACTTCCGTATTAAAAAACGGTGCTAATACTGTACCTTGTTTATATACACGATCAATTTTAGGACCTTTAGCCATAAATATAGCACGCATATCCGCAGCCAAATTATCGTAACCATGGTTACCGCCCTTTTGAAATCCCTTTTCATCTACTTGAGTATGAGTTACAAACGAGTAACCAACATCAGGTATAGCAACCACAGGAGTAATTCGATTGGAATGTTTATAATGGAATCGATCAGGTACATCTTCACGTAAATAAACTTGAAAGTGAGGTTCCTTGACAGTTTGGGTATAATTATAAAGTTGATCATAAATCTTTTGGACCGTATCTTTTGGTGCACCGGGACTAGGTCTTAAATCAAGTAACGGCAATGCTTCTCTGTCTCTTACGTGTTTTAATACATCAGGCGAAAGAATATCATCATAAAAGATTAGCTTTTTATCGGTTACGTCTGCCATACCATGATCACTGACAATTACAATATGAGCATGTGAATCAAGGTTTCGTTCTTTTAATTCACTTAATAAGTATCCAATAGAAGTATCCGCTTCTTCAATATATTCATTCATCTAATTAAGCTTTCAATACCATCATAATTAAACAAAAGTCTTTTTTTTTTTTTTTTTTTTTTACCTTGGCATCGTGAGGACCTGTTCTGTGTCCTTCTTGATCAATTTGTGGACAGTAAATAGTAATCACTTGTGGTCGATTATCATAAGGTAAATCTAACCAACTTAATGTAGTTTCCATCTTTTCTTTTGTACTCATTGTACCATTATATTTCACAACCATATCTGGTGGGTTATAATTAGTTTCTGATCCAGGCCACATAATAGATCCAGTACGTCTTCCATTTATCCTAGAAGTAGTCCAAATCTAACATATAAACAACAATTGAGTTACTTTTTTTCCCTCTCTCTTTATAGTATTAGACTAATACTTACAGGTTCGCCTTTCCACCATCGATGGTCAGCAGTAGAAGTACTATTTGAATGACTAAATACTGAATTAATATCAGGGTCGTAAAATAAGTTTGCTACGATGCCATGAGCTTCAGGATATAATCCAGTAACCAATGTCCAATGATTTGGAAACGTGCTGGGCTGTGATTTGAGATTAAATTAGAACTTTGTGCTTTTTTCTTTCTATTTTATAACTTACTGGAAAAGCGGGATGCATATAGCTTGCCATAATACCATCGTTTGCTGATTGATTCAAAACTTATTAATAGTTGATATGATTAAATGATATATAAAATACGAACCAAATTGCTTTAGATTTGGTGTGACGCCTCGATTGAGGTAATCAGGTCGAAACCCATCAAACGATATTAAAATAACAGTAGAAGCAAAATACTCTGAACCGTTGTAATATAATCTTTCAGCACCTCTTTCTGTATGTCCAGAATCATGAGTAAATCGAACCATTGCGACTTTAAATATAATAAATAACAATCCTATAGCTAAAGCAATACATGCATATCTTAATGTTGGATTATCCTAACAAAGTATTATGTCAATATGTAAAAAAAAAAAAAAGTTGTTGTTTTTTAATACTTTTTCAAAGTCATGAATACCATCCACTTCATTTTCATCAACAATAATCGCCCATTCCTCATCTTCTTCCAACTCTTCTTCTTCTTCTTCTTCACTATCCGATTGCTCTTCCTTGTTTAATAAATTCATTTGTTCTTCTTCACTATTATATTCACCATGCTGATCTGTCGATCGAGAAGCGTCTGAACGCGATCGACTCATTTCATATGACTCTTCTGCCATTATTTATTTTTAAAGAAAAAAAAAAGGAAGGAAAAAAAAGCTCCTCCTGTTGTGGCGAAATAAAAAATATTTGTATATTGCCCCTATTTTTATATATTGTAGTGACTTTAGATTATAAACTCTAAACCCACTTTGTTTTTTTTTCTACTCCTTAAAAAAAACTATATTCTTGTCAAACTTGCTATCAAACCAACTTATAAAGAAGCCTTTTTTTTTTTTTACTTTTTTTCAAAAAAAAAAAATCATTCTTGTTATTTTCAAGGGAGAAGAGATAATATGTAAGTAGTAAAAAAGAGGGACGTAACTGATAATATAAAAAACTCGGAGCTTTTTAGCTATATGTCCGTATAACTTTTGTTGAAAACAATAATAAACCCCCTCCTTTATTTCGAAAGATCCTTTTTTTTTCCATAGAAACAAGTTTTTTTTTTAATCACCTAATATTACTTTAAGCCCAAGCAAAAGTACTAAAAAGCGTAATTTTTTCTTTGTATTACTACCAGTTCGAAGCAATATGGAATTCATGCAAAAAAGCCACATTATAAAACAAGAAAACTTGTCTTTGTTTGTTTAAAAGCACAACTTTTCCTTTTTTCTAAGCAAAAAAAAAGAAGAAAAAGTTATGTTGGTGTATACTCTTTTATATAACTGTAGTGTTATCAAGTAGGAAGTGTCAACATAACAATTAAAAGTTAATTACACCGCCACTGAAGTAAAAAAAAAAAAAAAAAAAAAAAAAAAACGTACAGGGAATAAATAAATAAACAAAAAGAATAATTATTCTGGCCGAGTTATCGACCTGTGTAGTACTCGGTTTCTGAGAGATAAGCTCGGTAAGGTCCATGGTTTTAGTAAAGCTGGCAGTGCCTGCAGTTGGTTATTCTTCTTTTCGCCAAATGTATCATCAGAGGCGCCCTGCTCTTGTTTCTTGTGATCGTGATTAAATTCAAGGTTCTTTAAAAGCATCTGCTACACCAAACAAACCTATAGCTTGATTTTTTATATACAATCGAGCGTACATCTACGAGGTTTTTGCAATATGTTATAGCACCAATTGATGCTACAGGAAGCTTTGGCTTCATATTATTTGGTAATAAACTCAACGCTTTGCGCGTTTTCTCGTCAAAATACTTCATGATCGACTTTGAAGTATCGAATTTGTTCACAGGAAAGATATGAGGAAAGGAACTGGAATGAACAAATTTTAATTTAGTGCTTGAAGAGAAAGAGGGATATGGTACTTTGAGTAGGTGCACGTACAGTTTTCATTACAGCTGTTTGCTTTTGAGTAACCAATTTATCAAGTTCATTTTTTTCAACAAGCCATTATTGAACCGCATTGCATCAGCAACCTTTACCAATACTTTAGATGATACAACCTAATCAGAATTTTGGTCCACACCACTCTTGTCTGCGAAGGTAAAAATGCTGAAAGGATGGTATGATATATTATCAGTCCATTCGCTAAATGCTCAAGTATTTACGTAGGCGTTCGGACATGTTAAATACGATCTAAGTTGTCAAAGGTGATTATTTTCTATAAAGTTTGGTATTTACATTGCGTTAAAAATTCGGAGTCACCTAAAGTTAAAAAGGTGTTAATACATTGGGTAACAGAATTATATTTTATCTAAGTCACCTTCATGTTTATTCTTATTATACCATTTATGTAATTACTTACGTAATTATCTATATAATATTTATATTTGAAAATAAGAAATAAATATTTTTACCCTTGTTTTAAACATAAACTACATTCTTTTTTCTTTAATACTCAAATATGATCCCAGATCACTATTAAAGAAACGGAAACAGGGTCCAATGACTTATTGCTGCAAATCCTTCACAAATTGGACTTACAAAATGAAATTTTGAAGAAAGTAAAAGTTTAAAAGGATTTAATCAAAAAAAAAAAAAAAAAAAAAAAAAAAAAAAAAAAAAAAAAAAAAACGAGAAAATAGAGTGATGCAACGAAGCTATAAATGATTTGAAGTTAACCATCGATTCTTCTATAAATGAAAACGTGGCCAACAGCTTCTCAAAAACTTTGGAATCAGCTCCTTAACAATTACAATTCCAACAATATGTAAAGAGAATAAAACTGCTAAAAAAAAGTAAATAAAAATGATATTATCGATACCATAACTATATTAAATATACTGATAACTTGGTTGATCCTCTCAATATATATACTAACCTTCGAAGTGCTACTTATTTTAGGGCTAGACATGTAATTCAAGTAGCTTACAACAAAATCCCTCTTGCCTGGTCAGATTTGCCTGCATCAATAGTTTATAAATTAACCTCGTCCTTGAACAGAAAAGCTACTGAATTAAAACTTGATCTCAACCGTTGTGAAGGAAACTGAGTTTCCTTATATTTAAACAAACGATCATACCAAAATAAGAAGACTTACAGACCTAAAATTGCTATGAAAAATGATAATATTGATACAGATGAAACGATTGATCAAAATAAATTCATTGACGAGCTAGAAGTCAATTCGAATGATGCTGCTGAATCTTCTATGTCTGATGTTAATAATGCTAATATTCATAAGGTACTCATGTTTGTATACTCATTCGAAAATACATTACTAACAACTAAAATTAAAAGAAAAAGCCTAGTAAAACTCGTACCAAAGATTCTGGTCCAGACGAAACCCCCCCCCCCCCAAAAGAAAGAATTAGATACTCTTAAAAAAACTACTAATAACCTTTGCTGACATGTTTTTCTTTTTGAAATAAATTTTATAGATCATTGATATTACTGTGTGACTTTTAAGTTAGAAAAAATCGAGCCAATAAAATCATATAAACTTTAAAGAAAAATGCAGTGAATTTCTTGAATAATGGTATCTGAATTGACTGAATACACAAAGTTTTTAGTGAATGACTTTACTGAATGACATAAAACTGGGCTGTGTTCAGATCCTTTAAATTCAGTAAATTTTTATTTACGGTGATAACAAACATAACAAAAATGACCCTTTATGGAAATGAACAGACCGAGATATTTGCTGTAATATTTGAGTGACAATAAACAATCGTTTATAATTATTGTGCCATCCTGCATAGACTATTTCAGTAACAGTATCACGAACATCTTTTATAAGGAAAATACACTCGATACAGATTTATTCACAGTAAATCGGTACTTGTCTGTAATTACAGACTTTAAATACTTATATATATCGCTCGTACATATCACCACCGCTCATTGGCATGTGATTAAATTTTTAAGGTTAATTCTTGGTGCATCTCCACTTACACTACAAATGTTAATTTAGGGAAATTCCTTTTGAAACATTTAAACATTTGATTATATAAAGGGTTTATTTAATCATCATACCATATTTACTTTCTCATGTACTCATACGTAATTAAAAAAAAAACATGTTTTTTACCTGTTATTTGTTGGAGGTGCAACAAAAAATTACGTCAAAAATTGGCACTGGTGGTGTAAATGGTGGTGTAAATGGTGGTGTACCTTTTTCTCACATTTATCTTTTTTAAAAAAGTTTTTTTTTTCTTCTTTCACTATAATTTTTTATTTGAAATGTTATAATAAAGGTGGATGGGCTGAGGTTTACATCATGCTGTGTAACCAACAAGGACCAAGTGCTTGTACTTGAGGCGAAAACGTACAGGCCACATTTTGTCATAATTTTTGGGATAGACCGTATATTACATGAATTCTCTTTTTTTTTTCTTTCCTTTATCTTTTTTCCTTTTTACTTCTTTAACTCTTTTTTTTTTTTTTTTTTTTTTTTTTTTTTTTTTTTTTTTTTTTTTTTTTTGGAGTCCCTTTCAATAAAATGAATGAAACAGTCGAATATTTTTGCTTACAATATGAATGTCACATATGCTCCTTTCAATTTACAGAAATGAGAAGCTTAAGACGGCATTATATTGATGCTGAAGGTATAGTTTTGTCCTTTTTTCTCTCTCTTTATTAATTTGCTTGCCATTTATGAATTAGGGCTTACATATCCAAGTTGTACATCCAAATTCTATAATAAAAAATAGTAAGTAATAAGATTTACATATTCTGTTACTCTTTTTTTCGTAATTTGTTTTATATCATATTCTTAGTAAAAAGTATATATCGAAGTCATGCTCCAAAGAAAGAGTAAGTATAACGCATGTTTAACTTGTTTAATTTGCGAACCATTCTCTTCTTTTACATGTAGACTGGTGTGAAGTTTGTTAAAGCTTGCATGAGCTGTACAACCCATTATGAAACCATACAAGAGCTTGGTTTACATCTAAAAACTTGTCATGGTAAGAAAATATAAGATTGCTTTACCTGTTATTAAAGTTTATTTTTAGAACCCGCACACCATCCTGAATTGGATAAATGCTATTCGAGATTGGATGATACGGATAAATGGGTGCTTTCAACTGGAAAGGTAGTAAAAGATACTTTATATAATTTCAGTAAGAGGTTAATAGTAGACCATCCATCGAACTCGTTTATTATTGACGTTGATGATCAGACGTATTTGAAGCAAAATATTTTCACTGAAAGGGAATTAGAGGAGATTAAAAAAGAAAACGCGACAGACACGATCGTACCTCTTCTAAGTGAATTGCGTGATTACATAAATTCCTTTAACTGTACTAATACTAAACAAATCCGCCAAAGTCTTGCTAAAAGACAACATTGGGAAATTGAATATGATATGAATAAGCACCATGATTTTGATTGGTTGAAACTTGTAATACATGCATTGCTGAGAGAATATGAAAGTGGGTCATTAAACGTTTCTAAGAAAGAATTGTGGTACAACATCCATATCTGGTCATTTATAGATAGAATTTTTGATGATTTACCATCACTTGAAGTAGTAAGGTAAGTAATAGAAGCGATTGTGTCGTATTTGAGGTTGATATTTATATAGAACATATAAATAATCATATTGTGAATAAAAACAAGCTTAATAATAAAAACTTCTAATATTTCAATAATAATGCATCCCGATACATTATTATTAAACACCGAAATCAATACGGACATTTCTAGTGAAAACGGTTCCTACTTCTGACTTAAAATATAAAAATTTTAATCCAATAACATTAATGCGAGATAAGAGATATTGTAATAACATTGGTCTTGATCCAGAACTAGCTACTCTGGATAAAAGAAAGGAACACCCATTGTTATAAGCAATACATTAACTCACATCAATGATATGAATATAGTATAAATAATATACTCTAGGACATATAGAAAATATCTCCTTTATAATAATAAAACAAATATACAGTAATAATACTCTATATCTTGTAATTACAATCCTTTAATTAATAAATTTCTCTAAGTTTTATCTCGATAATTTATCGTCTAATTTACTTCAATTCCAACAGTCGTGATCTACCACATAATTAGTAAAAACATAGCTTACATCATTATCAATGGCTAGTGTAAAATATACAAACTAAACAATAAAGTAAAAGACGTTATATAAAATACATCATAAAATAATATGATGTAAGAGACACTAATATAGTTTATTCTAAATTACTAGTCTAATTGGTAGAAGGGTATAAATACAACTTTAGAAAGGATTCTTATAATCCTCAGTGATATATTGTTAAAATATGAGTCTTATAATTTCGTTAAAAGTCAAAAATAAGATGGTTTTTATTAATTTGCAAAAAGAAGGTTATTTTATATAAAAGTGAGATCTGAATTCAATGACCGTTTAAATATATCCGCTTATAGCTTATTGTGCTTGGGAAAATACTATATAATCTGAGCCTGGTAAAATAGGTGACGTTTTGTGTAAAAGGGAAAATGATGATTTTCCTGGTGTATCACAAATATTCTAAATAAGTTCTTTAGCTGGAGTCTTAATCATTAAGCTTGTCAAATAAGATCCAAAGCAGATCTTAAATAATAATCAAAAGGTTAGATATATAGCTGGTATATATCAAGAGGGTTACTTGGTGCAGGTTTTCCAATTTAAAGACATTATGGTACCTTATTCACCTAGGCTAATATAATGGTAAGGTAACTTTAAAAGAGAATAAAGCTAAATTAACATTGAGAAATAAGATTGTGGTATATCTAATCCGAATTAAACAAAATAAATACCTTTGGCTTACAAACGAAAATGTAAAGGTAATTACAGATAGAATATAAGTTCATTAAAAGAAAATAATAATATGGATATTAAACAGATAAAAACACTGAAGTGGTATTTATACGTTGTCGGGAATTAATTATAAAATTAGTAAGGTATTTGAATATTAAATAAGGGTAGGTTGTAATGGTTTAAAGTCCTAAGAATTGTTATCGTAATAACTGAGCCAATGTAATGGTCTTGGGTCATTACAATAACATTTATTTATTACCAATTTTCCCTGTTCTGTACCAAGTTATTTTTCGCACCAGTTTCACCAGCCTGTTATATCTACGTATTATATTTCAATAAATACTAATTTATATATACTTATACAAGTCATATCCTCATATGTCACTTACATAAGCTATACACAAATCACAGTATTTATTTACAAATTAATCTCAGATATATTCTATTGTTCTATCGCTTTGATCATAAAACTAGAAGACTGCTTAAACTCTTGACAAACAGAAGATAACTGGTTTACATAAATAATTGTCACATTATTTATAATCAACAAGCCTCTATCTTACGTCTTTTGTTAAAGAAGCCAATTAGAAACATAATACGCATTGCTGCTATTGTAATTGACCTTCTAAAAGAATCTATTTATCTTTCCAAATTGCTCATTCATTAATGTCTCGTTGAAACTGTCCAAGTTTCACATTAATGATAAGCGCTTATTCAACCCATAATATGTATATAAGGCACACACTTTTTCATTAATAAAAAGAACAATCTATTTCTTAGTCTGATAATTATCTAGTTATTTTACTTTTTTATTTTATTTTTTGATATAACTTTTATTTTATAACCGTTAATATCACACAGCCCATGTCCGTGACAACAACTATTGATGGTAAAACTGCCATGCTAAAGGATATTCCACATACAATTTTGTTTACGGCTGATAATGGTGCTTTATTGAGATGTAACATCATTTTTCCAAAAATGTATAGCGTTGAGAACAGAAGTAGACACCTTTTCAGTAATTATGATAAAAGTTTTATCAAGGCAGCTAACAAAGTGTGCAGTCCTTCGGTCCTTTCACGAGTTAGCAAGTCATACAGACATGCTTCGGCTAAAGGCATACGTACCGTATTCGACGACTTTATGTATGGTCAAGATATAATTAATGTTGTCAATGAGATGCGTAAAACTATCAGTTCGGATAATACGGAAATATGTGGATGATGGAGCTGTTTCGTGAGACCTCCATGGTATATTGTTAAATATGAGTGTGGAGAAATACTTATGATTTAACACAGAAAAATTAATAAAAACAGGTGAATAAGATTAAATGTTTAATAACGTTTATTTCTTATTTTAATTGTAAAAATCAATCCCGGTAAAAGGGATTGCTAACTATGATTTCTTATTTATAGTCTTTTGCAATAGTGGTCACACTATTGTGATTGATCGTTACACGTAGATTTGATCTAGTGATTTTTATAGCCTGAGGATCTTGATTTCTAGATCCTGCGCTTTTTTTATATATAAGGTTCATTTTGGTGCCTAAGGTTTGTTATGTTTTATAATCGATGGTTCATCGATTATTATATATTTTATTTTATGTGTGATTTTACCACAGAGAAGGCCAACTGTATGTCCAATCGGTATTAAATTTATTTTCATTTAACCAGGTCTTTGTTGCCTTCGAAGTATGTTTCGGATCCTTATCCTGTTGAAAATATATAGCTTTTGGGTTGTAACCATACCACTCCATCGTGTCTTTTAAAGTCGTACTTAAAATATGTATATAGTCCTCTTTTTTCATATTCCCATCATATATCTGGCACGCATATCCTGGACCGTCATATGTTATGTTGGAATTGAAGTAAATTAGACGATAAATTATCGAGATAAAACTTAGAGAAATTTATTAATTAAAAATAAACTAAAGAATTCTGCTAAACTAAATAATAATCCCTTTTTATACTTCTTGACAACCGTAATCGGTACCTGATCTTATTGTTATGATAGGTTCGGGTCAATATCTAGACTCAACCTTCTCACTTTCAAATATATATATTCTACTCTTTCGAATTGACTATAAATATTCTTTGATCCAATCCTCTTGACCGGATAACATGTCCTTCCGGTAATCTCCCACCAAGGCGAGAAATAGCGCTAAATTTAGCGCTGTTGCTAAGCACTGGTGCTTGGTTTAGCGCTAGCGCTTCAGTTACGACTAACGCTTGGCTGATCACTATCGCTAGATTAAGCGTTGGCTCACATTTAAAAAAAAACAGCATTACAACGGTATGGAATTAATCAGGTCATGGTATAAAATATTTATTCAATAATATAATAATTATAGCACATTTTGTAATAAATATTTATATATTCAGGTATATATAAAAAAAAAGAGAGATTCTGAAAAAAAGCGAGCATTTTTATTATTTATTTATATGTGAATGTATATATTAAGAAATGGAAGGGTATATGTGTATATTATAGTTTGTTATTATATTTTGATACGGACAATAATAAAAAAAGAAAAAAAAAGGGAATGGACACTTGTGGAATAAGACAATACCTATATAAAAAAAAAGAGTCAGAATAAGCTATTATTAAGTTTGAATCAAATGAAATAATTACCTTTTAGCAAAATTTATTAAAGTAAATACCCTTTAAGCAAGCAGTAATAGAAATAAAAAATATATAGAATAGAAATAATAGAATATTAGATATATGTAGTTGTCTTCATAATTTATACTTAATAGCATTACCTGATTTCAAAGAATGAGATGAGTTACAACATGGCGAAAACCTATATAAGTAAAGTTCAAGAGAACTTTTATTTTATTTTATTAAGAAAAATTGATAAAAGAAAAAAAATAAAAGGAAAGGAAACGCAATTAAAAAAAAACGAAATATTTATACTAAAAAAAAAACGAATCCCCAGTGTTATTAATCTCGGGATTCGCCGACATTATTTCAACTGTTGGTTTAATTCAAAAGACTGACTTGATAAATAAACAAGTTGGGTCGTCCAATTGGTACTATGTCATTTTGTCTTCGACAGCTTTCGATCAAGACATGTTCAAAAATGCCAGCAAGATAAACGACTTGTAATAGTAGTGTAAATTATTTCGTTTGTCTTAAAAAAAAAAGATATATTTTTGCTTTTTAAAAAAAAGGAGCTTCTACTTCGATAGTGATTTGCAAATTATTACGAGATAGGCTTATTATAAAAAATTCTGTATATGTACAATAAATTAGAATTACATCTTTATTATTTACCATATTTTATGGAGTTAGCAGTAAGGTCTTTTTTTATTGTTGTAACTAACGGTCGTAATATTCATTTAAAAAAGTAAAATAGTTATAAAGTAGTTGAATAGAGTGAAGCTTGAAAAAAAAAACGCATAGTTTATAAAGTCTTTTATTAAGCGGAAGATAAAATAACAATATGTCAAATGGCTCATAAAAAAAAAAAAATCCAGCGCTAAATTTAGCGCTAGCGCTTCACCAAGCGTTGAAATGGTTTTTTTTTCAAAAACATAATTTTTACTAGTATTTCTTTTTTATTTTATTTTATTTTTTTGTGAAAAAAAGCTAACCCTGAGCTTGAAAAGATGGGGTTCCAATTTCCAGTGATTATTTTTTTTTCCACCTGCTTAAAATTAGCGCTAGTGCTTCCCCAAGCATTCCAGTGCTTGTACAAGCACCAGTGCTTAATATTTAGCGCTATTTCTCGCCGTGGTGTCCACCTTGTTTTTAATAATGACAGGGTGGTCGAATCGTCCTTATTGGATATGTTATGAGTAGGTTGATGAAACGTTCCTTATATTTTATTTATATATTTCTGACTAGAACTTTTTCCCGTATAATTATATTTTATATAATTAAAGGATTGTCATTACAAGATATAGAGTATTATTACTGTATATTTGTTTTATTATTATAAAGGAAATATTTTCTATATGTCCTAGAGTATATTATTTATACTATATTCATATCATTGATGTGAGTTAATGTATTGCTTATAACAATGGGTGTTCCTTTCTTTTATCCAGAGTAGCTAGTTCTGGATCAAGACCAATGTTATTACAATATCTCTTATCTCGCATTAATGTTATTGGATTAAAATTTTTATATTTTAAGTCAGAAGTAGGAACCGTTTTCACTAGAAATGTCCGTATTGATTTCGGTGTTTAATAATAATGTATCGGGATGCATTATTATTGAAATATTAGAAGTTTTTATTATTAAGCTTGTTTTTATTCATAATATGATTATTTATATGTTTTATATAAATATCAACCTCAAATACGACATGTTATACAACCCCACATCATAATACCGCCTCCACCATGCTTCAATGTCATTTCAATATGATGAAATCGAAGTATATCATCAGGTCTTTTCCAATAGTACTTGCACCCATCAGAACCCCAAACATTAATTTTTGTTTCGTCAGAGAATACCATTCGTCTCCAATCGTCGGATGTCCAATTTCTATGAGCTTTGGCCCAACGTAGCCTGTTTTTTCTATGCTCGGCTTTAAGGAAAGGTTTTTTCTTTTTTATATACGCTTGGAACCCCATAGATTTTAGCACCTTAAGGCATGTACTATACTCCATTTTAATATCAATAGATTCCAGGTACCTCTGAACGTCTTTTCCAGTCTTTAGTTTGCCCAAAATTAAGCTCTTTCGAATGTAGTTTTGCGTAGTATTGCCTAAAAGAGCGGGTCTCCCTGGGTTGTTGATCGGTGAATTAGGATACCACTTCCGCTTGTAGTCACTAATTGTGCTTTTTTTAATTCCAGGAATTCGTTTCATGATCTGAGAGTAGGAATAACCAGATTGAAGCAAATTTTGTAGACTATTTTGAGTATCTTTGGGAAGAGATCGAACCATAATTTAAAAAAAAATAAGAAAGAATAAAAGAATGAAAAACAATTTTGAAAAAGTCTTCCTTTTATATGTATATGCAATAAATACCTCGGAAAGATACCTACATACCGTAGCAAATACATATTAATTGTTAATACTTTCATTATCCTAATATTTCGGAACTTTTCATATTTTAAATTTGACCCTGAAAAATGGTCCGGATGTATATGTCATTTTTAAATAAAATTATTTTAACCACATATAATGTTTTTATCCCAACTTTTTACCTATTTGAAAGTAAACGATTTCCCTCTTCTATTGTATTTTATTTCAACTTAATCCTATTCTTGGTTGTAGAGTTACAAGTACGAAGGTGAAAAAATATAAAACATCCGGACCATTTTTCCACCCACTGTATATTGACAAAATTGATGTTAACAATAAAATAATAAATACCTTATATCATAGAAATAAAAACATTTCTCTATGGTAACGCATATTGGAATCGCCTACTCAGACCTGTAGTTTTCATATACTTGCTCTTCTTTACTGAAATAAATGCATCTACTGGACTATCATATTCAAAGCATTCCATTCCTAAGGAATCACCTTTCACGAAGTTCCCCATTAATACTACCTGCTCCTGAAAGTAAAGTTCCAAGAAGCGACCGCATGACTCAGCTGTTAAACCGTATTTCAAGAAAATTTCATTTGCCTTCCCAAAGTAAAATGTTGTTAGCGAAGTTTGGCCCAGTGTAAGGTGAGCCCAAACCCAAAAAAGAAGAAGAAGGAGTATTAGGAAACGTAAAGCTTCTCACCATATCTTTTAAGACGGCATTTTTAAAATTACGAGACAACGAGTAGGTGATGACATCTGTCACTGCAGAACTAAATGCCCTGGGAATATAGGCTTTCAATATATTTTCTGGAAAACGAGCACTAAGGCGAGCCCCAGCGATCACATCGATAATTTTATCGCTATCGCTAATCGGCATCGCTAAAATTATCGATGTTAGCGACAGCGGTATCGATAAATTTATCGATACCGCTTAAAAACAGCGATACCGCTACAATTATCGATGGCGTTAAAACACAGCTTTATCGTTTGAGTTTATTTAAATCTCAATAATTTTTGTCCATTAATAAAAAAAAAAGCATTGCAGTATATATCGGATCCATTAAAAGGTTATGGAATAAAAGGATGTATCTGCATATAGGTCTCAGATTATATTTAAGCTCCGACTAATTTAATTTCTTGTAAAATTGAAAAACATATTATAAATAAAATATATATATTAAATTACATCAATAGAGAAAAAAGAATAAATATAATATTTGGAAAATCTTTTTAAAAGATCAAAAATTGAATTTAGATATAAATAAAAATTAAACAATGCCTTCTTATAACTCTTTGTACATTAAAATTAAAAAACAAAAGTATATTTATTTAGTAACTAAAGTTATGAAATTAGAAAAAAGAATTAATAAATTAAAAGAAGAAAATACTTATTACAAATCATTAAATAAAGAAAAAATAAATAATAATATTGACGATAAAATAAACAAACATTTAGAAGAGAGACTAAATAATATAAATACATTAGAATTAGATATAGATGATATTAAAGAAATTGATATAGATGATGGTAAAGAAATTGATATATGCGAAGATTGTGGATTTGAAATTAATGAAAATGGATGTATTTGTCCTGATATATGTAAAAATGAAGATTGTGAAAATTATGACGAAGATGAGTATAATGAAATATGTAATATATGTAAAAATAAATTAGATGAAGAGGTAGATGAACTGTGCGAAGAGTCACATACTTTAAGTGATATTGAAATGGAAGAAGAATTCTATAATGAAAACTCATCTAAAACAAGTAAAAATAGAAAAAATTATAATAAATTAAATGAGAATGAAGAAAATATAAAAGTAATAAATAAACTAAATAAGAACTATATTAATATAACTAAGAATGAAAAAGATCATTTAATTGAAGATATAAAATTAAATAATAGAAATACATTAAAATTATTTAATGATATATATATAAAACACATGAAAAAAGAAATTAAGGAAGACTATATTAATAATATTTATGAAATTTATGATAAAAATAAATCAAGGTTTATGAAAAACTTAGAAATTAGTTTTAAAATATGTTCCAGTGATAGAATATATAATAGTAATTATGTATTTCCACTATACACATTTAATAGCATAAAAAAATCATCTATTGACAATTTTATAAATTTATTAGAAAAACACGTTATAGAAAATATGTGAGACCTTAATACATAATGACCCGAATAAAATAGTTATTTAATAAAACGGCAATATTATAGTACATTTTGTAATATAGATTTATTAAGAAGGATATCTATGATCCCTTAATCAATTATTTTCAATAAATATATCTTTTTATATTATCGGATATACTACATTTTTAAAATTAACATATCGTCTTTATATTCTATAGATATAAATAAATCAGAATTATATATATAAAATAAATTATTTTATCACAAGAGCAAACCTTTTAGTTTTGGATAAAGATCAACATTTTATTTATGATGTATTTTAAATAATGTTTTAATTTATAATATA
This sequence comes from Thamnidium elegans, assembly GCA_025201345.1. Lineage (NCBI taxonomy): Eukaryota > Fungi > Mucoromycota > Mucoromycetes > Mucorales > Mucoraceae > Thamnidium > Thamnidium elegans. The sequence continues at coordinate 10,749 of JAIXMG010000011.1, read as the reverse complement.
AAAGGATATCCGTCTTACTCCAGAGAAAGAAACGAAAAAAAAGAGAAAGCTACCCGAGATAGTCTTTACTCTCTCAAAAAATTATGGAAACAATAGGTCTTTGGAATTCTTTTAATTGGTATTTGTACAAACCCTTTATTATTATTCATTTTTTGTCTTTTTTACATACTGTTTTTCTTATTAGCATATAGTTAAATCAATATAGTTGTATCTTAGGTGATACCTTCCCCCTCTGGCCAGATGGTTTTTTTGTTTTTTTATTTATTTTATTTAGAATACTAATAGAGTAGATCTATTTAATATAATGAAAAGTTTACAAAAGGATTTCATAAATTAAATAAAACAGATTGTGTGCACTCAATCATCAATTGGTTCATATTGATTTTTATTTTAATAATTTATTTCTTTTAAAAACAAGAATATTTAAAAAATACTTTTGTTTTCCATTTATCTTTTTTTATAAATTGTAAATTCAATTATTTTCAGAAAACTATGTAATAAACTATAAATTTAATAATTTATTTCTTCCAATAATCAATAATAATTTTACTTTCATTAAAACGAGAATAATGTAACCATTGATTTTCTGAATCTGGATAGTTTTTCCATTTAACTAAATAAATACTATCTTCTACAACTAATCCTTTGTGATCAAGTATATCTTCTACTTCAAAATTATCAAGATTATTATTATCCATATTTTCTTCCATGTCCATATTATCTATTAAACTATTGATTTTTGGACTTTGAGTAATATTTTGTAATTGTAGACCAATAAACTGTTGTTGTAATAATGTCATTTTTTCTAAATTATTTATTCTTTCTGTTATTTTAGGCTGCATTATTTTTATAGAATCTAAATTATTTAAAATAATATCATTGTATTCATAATCAAATTGATCATTTAGCCAATATGCATGAAAATCAAATACATCAAGTTTGTTTAATTCTACAAATTTTTTTACATTTAACAAAACAGATGCAATTTTCATTTGAATATTAAAAATTTTTATATCTGTGGTAATAAAAGACTTCGTATTATTCAACCTTTCAAATGTATGCCCTATATCAGCGAAACATTTCTCCATTTTAGAACGAAATCCACCAAACTGATCATTATAGTTTAATTCAATTTCATTTAAATTAATACCGATCTCTTTCCTAATTGGAAATACAAAGTTGTGGTTGTTTAGATTAGAATTATTTATTATATTATTAACAAACAATGTGTAGCCACCATCTAATGCAATACAATCCATTTCATTAATCTTGTTATATATATTCATATCTGTTAACATTGTTCCATCATTTCCAATGCTACAAGGTTGACTTTTGGAAACAAATAGTATAAATCCATTATTATCTAGGGATACTTGTGTTCTAAATCCATTTCTTTTTAATTTGTAACTATAAAATTGAGATTTATCTTTCGATCCATAAACAATTCCTTTTGTATCATGCCCGTCAATATGTAAAGTCACTTGATTAAATAAAGTAGGGTTGTTCAAGTGTCCATTCATAATTCTAATATTTATATTTGAAAACATATTTGATAATGAATAATCAATAACTTTATTTAATTTAGAAATTCTATCATCATTATAGAATCTTCGATAAATATCATGAAATGTGCTTTTACTAATATATTTATCCATATCTTCAAAAGGAATACTTTTAACTATAAAATAGAGCACTAATAATCCTTTTTCTATATTATTATAAGGTCCTGGATAATCTTGATCTCCAAATAAAATTGTAAGAAAAAAATATGTAGGTATTATACCTAATCTATTCATTATTTCTGTTTTTATTTCTATATAATTATTAACACTTGACTTTTTTCTTGTATGATTTACTTTTTTATTTATCTTAGGCCATCCATAGTTTAAAAATTTCCAATATTCTTTTGTAATATTATTGTATTCTTTATTAACATTCTCTTTAATATCATAGTTCATTTATTATTGTATTTTAAAATTCAATTTATTTATAAAAATAGTTACCAACTCTCACTAGAAGAAGGATATCTATGATCCCTTAATCAATTATTTTCAATAAATATATCTTTTTATATTATCGGATATACTACATTTTTAAAATTAACATATCGTCTTTATATTCTATAGATATAAATAAATCAGAATTATATATATAAAATAAATTATTTTATCACAAGAGCAAACCTTTTAGTTTTGGATAAAGATCAACATTTTATTTATGATGTATTTTAAATAATGTTTTAATTTATAATATAAAAGGATATCCGTCATAGTAATTCTGTCACGAAAGTGCTTGATGGTTTAACCAATATGGGATTGGATAATAACAATTCTATTGCTAAAAATTCTGCCACGGATGAATCCTCTGTTACTACAGAAGATTCGGAAATGGAAGAATCATTTGTTGCTTACGAAAGTGTTAACAACAATGCCAATAAAATTTCTAATAAGAAATCTATTGAGAATAAAACTGCTTTAGAACAGCTTAATAATCAATATGAAAGTATAATGATAATTATTGCTAATCTCAATGAGCAAAAAATTAAATTGTTTTCTGAGGGTATTTTTGATACTAATAATGAGAGATTTATTACTATTGAGAATAACACCAAGTTGGTCAATGAGCACGCTAAATTGATCAAAAGTCAAATTACTGCCTTGGTAAAACCTATTGATAGTATGCTACCTAGCAACGATTTGACTTTGGTGGGTTCTAGCAATCGTGGAATTCCCATTAAAGACGTACCTGCCTTTAATGTGAACCCTTTACTCGATTGTTGGAATATCGAAGAAAAAGATAAAAATGATAAGGAAATAACCTTAACAACTTTCTTTTTGAAATTTGAAAGATTGTTTGTTACATATAACCTTAATATTAGTAAATCTTGGTTTTATTACCTTGAGATTGCTTTCGAAGGCTCTACTAATCACCATGGTTGGTTTAGTGTAAATTTAAAAAATTCGTCTGCAATTTCTTGGTCTGATGCTAAGACTATTTTACAACAACGTTTTGACATGGCCTCTCAAGCCAGCGTTAATTCGTTAGCTATTAGTTTGATCAATTTTTCTCTTGAGGAAAAGGAATCTTTTATTTTATGTTTGGAGAGATACCGAATGTTAATTCTCAGAGCTAAAATAAATATTGAAAATAATGTGATGTTATTTTATTTGTTTGTTAATTGTTTTCCTTCAAAAGTGCAAGGAAAAATCAACCAAATAATTTCAAGTAACTTTCGCAAAACCAACCCGTCTGATTTTGATAATGTAAAGATGCACCATGCTCCTGCTAGTTGGGCTATGTTCGAAAAAATAATTATTGGACATATTGCTGTTATTGAAGAAACTTTAGGATCCTCTAGGATCCATAAAGTTAACAACAAAAAAAGAAGAATGATTGAAAAGGTTGAAGAAGTTCCTTTCGACACTTTAAAAAACGATGCCCCTTTTGTTGCCTCTGGACCTACGTCTTCCGCTGCATCGAAACACGTCAATTTCGCCACGTTGAGAGCACAAGGCATTTGTACCTATTGCAGAACTGCAAATTACCGCGATGATCCAAGTCATTCGTATAACTGTGAGGTTAAAATTGCAGTCTTTAAAAGAAAGGGTTACAAATTGCCTTCCCCTCCTGTAAGTAATTACATTGATAATAAAAATAATAAAAATAATAGTCATAACTACAATAATGCAAATATTAACAAGATTGATCATTCTGTTAACCTTAGTAACTTCACCAAGGGAACTGATGTATCAAATCTTTCGGTTGCTCCTGCCACCTACGATAAAAAACTTTGTGCTATCTCTGACTCTGATACTGATACATCAGACAACGATTATGATGATTTTTTTAATAAATATATTCAACCATACTATAAGAGCTCCAATGATGATAATTCCTTAAACAACAATAAGAATCATCTTCTAGAGAAGAACATTTTTGCTGTAAGAAATAACAATGTTGGTGATAATGATAATCCATGTAATATAGAAGGAACCTCGTTATCCCCTGCAACACCTATCATTATTAATAGTATTCTTAGCTATGGTATTATTGATACTGGTGCTAGTGTTAGTTTGATAAGTAAAAAATATGCCCAGAAAAATAATATATCATTCCATTCTATTCCTGGTAGTCTAATCATGGCTAATGGTAGTAAAGTTCCTCGTCTACAAACAATTGATCCTTTACTCGTCGAATATGATAATGTAAACAAAATAATTGAACATAAATTCGATATTATTGATGACAATATTATTGATTCCGATAATGAAAAAATTTTAATTGGTGTAGATTTATTACCCAAACTAAAAATTTATTTGTCTAACGTTGCTGTTAAACATAAAAACCTTCAAAAAGAAGTTGTCGATAATTCGAAAAACGATGATGCCTATATTCCAAATGTCACTAATTTCGGTACTGAACAAGAACAATATGCCTTTGAAAATGCTATTAAAGTGTATATTGACAAAAATAAAAAATTAGACAAGACATCTTTATGCACTATAAAGGATGCTGTATTACATTTACCAACCCCTCCTGGTTTTATTGCTAATATCCGACAATACCCAATCCCTTATGCATTAAAGGATCAAGTAATGGAAATAATTGAAAGTTGGGAAAAAGATAAAATAATTGTTCCTGCTAAGCCTTCCGGTTGGAATTTACCTATGACTGTAACATTCAAAAAAGATCACGTGAATGGTGCTATCTGCAAAGATAAAAAGAATATTCGCCTTCTTCTCGATCCAAGGAAACTTAATGAAGCACTTGATGAATCATCAAAGAATTCTCACAGCTTACCATTAATTAGCGATATATTTAATTCTATGACTGGTTGTGTCGTATTTTCTACAATTGATTTGAAATCGGCATTTAATCAATTCCCTGTCAATGAAGCGGATCAGATAAAAACAACATTTACTGCTCCTAATAATTTGCAATATATGTATCGAGGCTCGCCATTTGGCATTTCTGTGATCAGTCAATTGTTTAGCAGAGTGATGTTAACATTGTTTAAAGATTTACCTTATGTTACTTGCTTCGTGGATGATATTTGTATAGCCAGTAGATCAATGCATGCCCATTATTACCACGTAAAAAACGTGCTCGAAATACTTACAAAAAATAATCTAAGAATTAATTTCGAGAAATCACATTTTGCAAAGTCGGCTGTATATCTTTTAGGGTATTCTATATCTGCTGCAGGAAAAAGAATAGATAAGCGTAAACTTACCAATTTTAATGAAATGCCTCCTCCTAAAACACAAAAACAAGCACAATCTATATTGGGCTTTGTCAATTTCTTCCGTATGCACTTGCCAAACGCAGCTGCTTTAATGGCTCCTCTAGATGCCTTACGTTCACATGATATTAAAATAAATGGCCCCTTCATTTGGACCAAAAAACATCAATTACATTTTGACGCCATAAAAAAGGTTATGCTGTCAGATGTAGTATTATCACAACCAGAACACTCGCACCCATATTGCATCGCAACTGATTCTAGCGATTTTGCTACTGGTTGTGTACTTTATCAAGTGTTTGATTCTATTGATCATAGTACGGAAATATGTGGAAGATGGAGGTATTCCTTCATAAATCTCTAGGGAAAGGGAGCGTAGCTTCTGGGAGATGAGGTATATAAGTGGGTGAAGAATGGGAGCGTAGCGACCTGGGAGCATGAGTAGCACAGGGAGCGCATAGGAGTAATATTGATGAGGTCGTGAAATCGAGATGGGGAGGGGTAAAAAATGAAAATGGGTGTAAAAGAGGGGAAATAAGATAAAATGAATAGGAGAATAAGAAAGTGAATAAGATAGGGTAAAGGAATATAATAATAAGAAAAATAAAAAAGATGCATAAGTAAAAAAAAAAAAAAAAAGCATAAGTAGAAAAATAAATAAAAAAAATAAAAAAAAGCATAAGTAGAAAAAAAGGTAGGGCAGATAGGAAAATAGAACAGGCCAACAGGGATCGCCTACCCGGCGACCCAGTTGCCCCATAAAGGACCAAGGGCGTTGAAGGTTGGGGTTAGTACTGGAAAGATCAAGGGTTAGCCTCCCCTTACCCTCTCTTTTTATTTGTTGTAAAAATAGAGAAAAATTGTGGCTTTTTAATGATACTAATCTTAAAAATTAAAAAAATTTATTCCCGGAGTTATTAAAGATTTAGTGTTCCCTACAGACACCCTAAAATTAGAGATCGAATCCTGCTGGGAGCAGCATATATTTAAGGGAGATATGGGCCAAAAACACTACATACTAACACAAGCACATTATCAATAAGAGTTTACTAAAATCCGGGCCATGGATGAGTGCAAGTCCGGGCCATAAAGGAGTACAAATCCGGGTCATGACTCATGCCTACAGGACCTATGACTCATGATTACGGGATCTATGACTAATGATTACGGGATCTATGACTAATGATTACGGGACCTATGACTCATGATTACGGGACCTATGACTCATGATTACGAGGCCTTTTTTCCTCTTTTAGACTACATTTTCGGACTGCTGTGTTTAAAAAAAAGTATATATAGAGGCCACTTTTTTCCAGTATCCCCCTTTTTTATCTTTATTTTTAAGAATTTTATTTTATATTACTTTACTATTAACATAACATGTCTATCCAAAGGGAATCTGCTACTGGTGTTACTGAACCAAACTTTGGTGAGTTTGAGTTGCTTGATTTTATCATTGGGGGTACTACCGAACAAGGTAAGATAATTTTTAGTACAACATTGGTGTTTTGTAAAAGAGTATTAATATATTTTTATACCGTACCATAGAAGGGGACGAAGATAGTGAATACGTGCCATCAGAAGTTGAATATGCTGAAGGTTATCTTGATGAAGAATCGGAGGAACAGTCTGAGATCGAATATGATGAAGAAGATGAAGTCATTGTTGTAGACGAAATTGATAATGATACTCCTGTCGATTTTGGTAAGTAATATATATATATATATATTATGTAATAATACTTGCGAATAACTAACAAGAAAAAATTAGTCAAATTGTCATTCAATGAGTATGTCACTAAGTGCATTGAAGCGTCTACTCTAGATTTAGATGTGCAAGTTGATTTACATCTTAACGGTATGATTCGTGATGAGGAGGGTGTTAAGCATCGTCTTTCTGTTTCTATGTTAGAACATGAAACCGAAACGAAAGATTTTGCAGTAGTTCAAGACATCGATGCGTTCATAGCCAGTGACTTAGAAAATGTTCCATTGGTCGAAACAGGAAGGTTTCGTGTATGCGCATTCAACTTGCCGGAACATGTCATCAGAAGACTGGATTATGGGAGTACAACTATTGACGGTAAAACTGTGATTCTAAAGGATATCCCACATACGATTTTGTTTACGGCTGATAATGGTGCTTTATTAAGATGTAACATTATTTTTCCAAAAATGTATAATGTTGAGAACAGAAGTAGACACTTTTTCAGTAATTCTGATCAGGAATTTTTTTATGATAAAATTTTTATCAAGGCAGCTAACAAAGTGTGCAATCCTTCGGTCCTTTCACGAGTTAGCAAGTCATACAGACATGCTTTGGCAAAAGGCATACGTACCGTATCAGACGACTTTATGTATGGTCAAGATATAATTAATGTTGTCAATGAGATGCGTGAAATTATCAGTTCAGATAGTCACTTACTTCGTTTTGATGGTTTCTTCCTCACTTTGTCGGCGTTTGGATTCAAGCAACCTGTACCTGGTGATCTGTCCGTAATTCTTTCATCTATGATTGATTGGAGCAAACTGGATCATAATAATGTATACGTTGATGTGGCTACGAATCTTTATGATAGAAGCAAACCCAGCATTATTTTCGCATTAAAGTCCAAATTAACTCAGATTGGTGAAATTTACGGTGTTAATAAAGCGGATAAGCCTGATTATTTTTCTCATGTATTATCTGATTTCGGTGGATTCAGTGTGAAACCAGTAACATTTAGCAGTACACTTAAGCCCAAAAAATTGATTTGTTATAGTGATGTAAAAAATACATTTGCTGGTGTAAGAGGATATGATTACAAGACTGGTTACTTTGGTAAACATTGGGTTCCTCAAGATCTTTGGGGTGACAATGATCGTAGTGTCAAAAGTGTCAATGTAAGTAAAACAGAGTAATAGTGAGATATAAGCAGCTTATTAACCAATATATATAGGGGTGGTATTGGAAGCTGTATGATGAGTGTAGTAGCCAAACATTCACAATGCGTATTGAGGGTCGATACTTAGCAAGCCAGGTTGGAGCTTCGCTTATAAAAGATTTGCAGGAGTATACATTGTAAGTAATACTATCTGGTTTAGCCATACAACAGATATAGGGGCTAACATATTACTCTTTTTCTTTAAGGAAATGTTTCAACGAAAATTATGTCATTTGTCTGGACAATGAGAAGTACATGATGTATCTTCAGTGTCGCCAAAAGGTTTTGTTGTCTCTTGCCGCTGAGTACAGGAAGCGTACTGATGTTCAGGCACTTTCTGCAGTTGCCTTGTGCGCCTACATGCTGTCATCCCAGATACTCGCGCCTAATCAAACTTTGTTCGAGTGCAGAAAGTTTGTAAATCGTAACCGCTGTAAATACAATGTGCTTTGTTTTTTGCCTGGGCAGTTTCAAGTGCTAAACAATGTTGTTTCGTTCCGTGGTCGTTTCGACAAGAAGTATCTTGAGAAGCACTTTCCCAAGGCCAAAATATCAGCTAATATGGCTCGTCAAACCAAGGCTCTTCTCTCAGGTATTAAGTGCCCCCAATTAGCCCAGTTGGCAGAAAAATTCTCTTCACTTCCGAGAAAAAAGTCTGAACTTGGTGTTCTTTACAAAGGGACAAATCTGTACAACTCACGTGGTTCAGTCGAACAATATGCGACGTCAGCCCGGGCTATCTTTGATAAGCATGGTCTTGGTGCCCAAGGTGCAAGTAGATTCTTTCAGCTATTTTGGGAAGAATATATGATGTTGGTGCGTGAACATTGGGTTGATTCAGAGTTCAAAAAGGGGTCCATAGAAGAGTATTCCTTGGGTTTTGAGTGCTTTGGATATGGTAACAATTTGAAGCAGTTTGGTGTAAATGTAAAGAAGACTGATTATGCGCAGCCAAATCCATTGAGTTTAAGATTGCAGTTCCTTTTGCCAGAAATTTTGGCAGCAGATATTGGTAATGTGTCCGCCATTGGTAAGAAGATCAAGATGACCAAAGCGTGGGAAATGTTTGGCAGTAGAGGAGCTTACTTGCAATTGGCGCTTAATGAAGGTGTTAGCTTGGGAAGTTTGAGTGCATTCCGAGAGTTTTTTATTTTGGCGGTACGATTATTCATGGAGTATCTCCCTTATAATTCAGGTCAAAAATTATTGGTAGGAGAGAAGGGATTGACCAGATTCCAAAGAACAATCAACCATACAAAAGCAGGCGATAGAAAACCAACATTAGAGCAAGATTTTGTAGAAGACAAGTATGTTCAGATTATTAGGAGAGCAGATACTAGAATGACAACAGCAGCAGCAGGTACTAGTAGCAGTGATAACAGCAAGAGAAGAAGAATAGAATAATTTGAAGACTATGATTTTTTATGCCTTAAGACTATATGATTTTTTATGCTTTAAGACTATATGATTTTATGCTTTATGAATAAACAACAATATTATAATAAAATAAAGTACATATTAATATAACATCAGATATGTTACTTCATCTATTTATTTATTTTACAGAACCTTTTAGCCCTTTCTGATTGTAAAGCCATCAATTTATATACTTTATTAGTCAACTAGAACAAAAACAACACACTTAGTTTAGAAGGTTACCCATTACACCATCTTTGAATCAAAAGAACAAATTTATTCTACAAGATTCGAAGGATGTCCTAACCGATATCTTTGAATATAAGTACCACATAATTCTACTCTATAAATAAATCTTTCTCATTTTTTGCCTATATTTTATATTCTACATATCAGTTTCTTATAAATATAAAGATCACTTGAATTGTATTTTCTTTATCATGTAATTCTCTGTAAGCCAATTTATTTTTATTATATTTCTTTGCGTATTATATCTGTTACATAATACTCTCTTTTAGTTGGACAACTATAAACCTGGCGCTCACTTTCCTTTTGAACTTGTAAAATAATAACTTTTATATTTATCTTACAAATAACTATCATTCAATTTGTAACAGTAATAACTATATAATCCTAAGGATTTCATATTTATGGATTTTTTCTCAATGTTTGAATACTTATATCATGAACTAAAAGGAAATAATACTAGATTTAAACGTATCATTTCAATAACAGGGTACCCCTATAATGCTTTCTCCTATTATAGCTATATCTTAATATAAATATAACACCTTCTCTTTGAGGGACATCTATTACTTCCTAAATGGCTATCATATTAAAGATATTCATAAATAACATTGTATTTATGAATATAATCTAAACAAAGTGTTATCCTTCTAGGTATATTATTTAAATATAAATAATATATCTAATAAAGAAGCCAACAGTTTCATTATGTATAAAAAAGTGATCTTTTATTTATTCTTTATCTTAAATAAACTTCTTTTTATAATAATTGAAGATATCCCTCTATACAACTATACTTTTCCCACCTAATATCCTATATAATTAAGTATTACAAATTAAAAACTTACCTCTCTTCTGATAATTAACGTATAAAGTATATCCCCTTCTATTGATTAGTTTAGAAATTGTTCCTAACAACTTA